>WEKY01033670.1:77557-136434 GCA_013390045.1 Picathartes gymnocephalus
TTTTTTTTTTTTGACAACACAAACTTGTTGATATGAAATGGGCATTTAAACCTTTGAGCAGAGAAGGGAGAATGGTTATTTTGTAGTGAATGTCCACGGTGCAGTTTGATATTGCTGAAGTCCAGCCAAACAAACTCCCAAAGCTGTTGATGGTGCTTGTTGGAGCTGAGTTGGGTCTCAGAGGCAGCGCTGGCGCTGGGGGCCAGGGCTCGCTGGCCCTCCCAGGCTCCTCCCTCCCGGAGCGCAGAGCTCGGCTGCTCTCGGATCCTTGATTCCCAAAGATGTTTGTGGAAGGAAGCTGTAGATTCCTCTGCTGTGCTTTGTGTTTGAGTACCTGATGTGTCTCTGTATATCTCACTGTATATACAACAGCACATTGATGTCTGGCTGTCCTTCCTAGTCCCAGTTCTCTGTACCGTGTCCGATAGTTACTGTTGCTGGCACTGGAATTCTGTGGACACCAGTGTGTGGCTAGTCTGTTATTTTGGCTGTAAAGCTCTTGGTTTGTGGTTAGTTCTTTATTTTTGAAGTATTTTTTGTTCCGGTCACTGTCTGTGCTAGCGGTGGCTTTGCCTCTCCGTTGCCTCAAAGGCCCAGGTGGAGTAATGTCCCCTCTGCCTGACATTACTCCTGGCGTGTGCTCGTGCGGATGCCTACACTGTAAGACTGTAATTTCCATAACTGCTTCATGTGCACTAAGCACCCTTGTGGAATCCTGCTGAGAGTTTCTCAAAGACTTCCCTGAAAAATCCCTCTGGCACGAGGTGGGAACGGCAGCTGCCAAGTGCCCAAACCAGCAGGGCCTGAATTGGTCCCCCCAAAGTCCATCTGTGGGAGCATTAGGTTCCTGGATTGATTCTTGTACTGTTGTGTAAATGAATTTCTGTCTTCTGTACTGCAGCGTGGGAGAAAATACAGTGTTTGAGAATTCCAAAAAAAGCCCAATTGGTCATGACAGAGTTAATATGAAACATTCCCCATTGGCAGATATTCCTCTCTCCAGTTCTTAAATGAGTTTTGCCCAGGCCCATGGGCAGGATGATGCTGTCAGTCCTCTGCAGCTGAAGTGTGTCTGGAGGTGTCCCAGCACCCTGACTCCTCCTGGTGACATTGATGCCGCTGCCCAAGGACCGTGGTTGGGGCTGGAATAGAGTGTTCCCCTTCAGCCTCCTCCTGACCTGGTCCCTTCTAATTAAACATTGAGAAAAATGGGGAATGTAGAGGTTGTTTCACCCATGGGGGAAGATGAGTGCGGGGTATGTACCCTCTGGGGTATATACCAGGACTTAACCATCAGCAGTGGAAAAATGGCTTAAAAATTAAAAACACATACTAAAAAAAAAAGTCAATGCAAGCAAACATCCAGCAGGATTTTACAACTGAACCGTTGGTTTGTCTCCTCATCTATTTTTTATGAGATTGAACCACTGGAACTTGGGGACAAGATGAGTCTTGACCATGTTGCACCAATCTGTCCGCTACAGTTGCAGTCCTTCATGACCAGCATTCCAAGTGTTAACTAAACCCATTGAAGCAACATACCTGCCATTAAACCCGAATCCAGAGCAGTAACTCCATGATCCTTGCACTCCTGACTGGAATGGCCTTTGATGCTGTAGATAGATGAGTTTGCTGCTCGCACTGCGGCCCCCTGCAACCACTGACTCTCTTTTTCTTTCCTTCCCTTGTCTCTCCCCGGGTGCATCGGGATGCTTGCTGCAGATGATGAACCAGCTGGGCCAATGTAAGTATGTTTTAAGGAAAAAAATATCCTTCGGGTTAATCTGGAGGGTTGTGGGAGGTGATAAATCATAGGATTGATATTGCATGTGACATTACAGATGGTGTTGGACCCTCTGGTGCGTTTCTTGGCACTGGAGGAAAGAAAAGCAACATCTTGCTAGAAAACAAATATTATGCTAAAATACAGTCTAAAACTGGGTTGTCTTCAGCCAGTTAAAGGGACGAAGACTGAAGCGTTGTTTAATTAAGTACAAATAATGTCCATCTTTCCTGTACCTGTGACTGATTTTTGGTGCATTTCTCTCTCATCCCTTTCTGCAGGAAAACCAATTCTACAAACAATCACAAAGACAAAAACTTACGCCAGAGAAACACAAATTAAAAATGCTCATCATGTAAGTATTGCCTGCACCCAGCCGGGAGCGGGCAGGCCCAGCCCTCCTGCCCGGAGTGCTGGGGGCGCGGCAGCAAACGCGTTCCCTGGATTAAAACATTCCCGCTGCGCCTCGGGGAGCGCGGGGAGGGGGACGCCAAACATTGATTTCCTTGAGCAGGCGGGTGGTTTAAGGACCTGCTTGCTAAAATCTAGACAAAGCTGCCGAGCCCTCCTGATTCCCCGCTACAAGGTGGAGCTGGGGCTGTCGGGAGCTGAGCCCCGCGGCGGGAGCGCGGGGATTGCAGGCTGCGGCGGCTCACGCTGTTCACCATTGACTAGCACCTCTTTCTCGTTTCTTTTTTAGAGCTTTAAGTTTCTGAGAGACTGATGGCAATATGACCTGCTAAATTTAAGGGTTGGAACTCTTGGTTCTAGAACTCCAGTTCTGTCTGATTTCTTTTTTTTTCTTTCCTTTCCAAGTGAGCAACAATATGACTGTCTAACGCATGCCTTATTTAGCCTCTCCTGCAAGGATGACCTAGCCAGATGAATTTTAATAATGCTTCCGTGTAGAAGGTGTAAACTCTTTTGGGCTTGATGTGCTGTGAATGTTGCTTTTTTTTTCCTCCTTTCCTCTCTTTACACAAGCAGTAGCCAGGCGGGTTCACGCATGCGCCGTTTTTTACTTCCTGTAGCTGTTAAATTCGGCACCGCTCAAACCGCACCGCTGCCATCTAGTGAGACTTCTTTTGTAAAGTACAGCAAAACTTAAAGATATATACAGTATATATTTATATTCGGGGGAGGGGAATTCAGAAGTCGTTGTGGTTCATTTTGAAGCTGCTGATACTCATTCCTTACTGTATGGCTGGAAGGAGGGAGCGATGCCGGGCTGGCGCTCGCAGCAGGGACATTGGAATTTCCTTAAGGGCTTTAACCATGGAGCGCGGGGTGTCCTGTCGGGCATCGGGGCTGGGTGGTGCCAGGGGCTGCTGGTGGTGGTGGGATGCAGTTGGAAACAAAAACAAACCTTCAGTTTATAAATATATATATATGAGATTGCTTTTTAAGTGATTTTTTTTTTTTTTTTTTTGTTAACTCATGTAAATTCTCAAATCCTTTTGCACTGATGTGTTCAACATATTCTTGTACATTCAATTCAGGCAAACTTTTATAATTTTCTTTTTTTTTTTTCTTTTGTTTAAATGATGAAATGTTACAGCATGGTGATATTCTATGCAACTAGTTATTCCTCTTTAGTTTGACACTGTAATTTCTCATGATTTAAAGATTGTAGAAATAGACCTACCAGGGTTCTCATGATGTGCGTAACTGTAGCTGCATGAACTCGTGTTCTGTGTATTTGTTGAAGTGCAATGATGTATAAAAAGTGGATTCACCTGTTTTTAAAAATAAAACACCGACAAAAACCACCGTAGGCCTTGTTTTTCAACCTTTAATCACTGGAGCTGGGCGTGCCTCATTCCTCAGCGAGTCTGTGCAGCTCCTTCTCCACGTCCTCCACAAAGGCTGGGAAGTGCTGGTCCATGAGGCAGAGGCGGATGAAGGGCCCCAACTCGCGGGCACTCCACGCCGGGTGCCGGAACGCCGGGGGCAGCTCCGGCCGCTGCCACAGCACCGACTGCGAATGGAAGGTTGGGAGGGTGGCCCTGACCTGGCACACAACAACACAGCCATGCCCCAGCCCTCCTGGATGCTGGAGAAACAGGGAGCTGCCTGGGTTTGATGCTCTTGGAATGCTATCAGTTAGTTGTGATTTCTGGATGTGAGCTTTTCTCTGATGCCCAGTTCTCATTCGTGTAGCTTTTATGCAGTGCAAAATTCCCCTGCAATTATTTCAGTTGGAAGTTTACCCTGGAAATGCCGATTTCCTAGGTACTGTGGCTTCCTGGTGGGTATCCATTCTGTCATCAGTGTACACTCTTTATGTGCTGTACATGCTGCCGCATGGATTGTGTAGGGATAACCAAGTGTGTACTTCCAAGCTTTTCACTTAGCCAGTTGTCTTTTAGAAGTAAAGTAGGGGGCTTCTATGTGAAAACATCCTTTTCATCCCTGTTCAACCCCCTCTCCCAGCTTTTTCCCATGGTGGTGGGAGAACTCTGGGCATTGTGGCACTGGGGTTGGAATGAGGTGACCTTTGAGGTCCCTTCCAATCCAACCCAGTCTGGGATTCTGTGCTCACCCCGTGACTACAAAAGAAGGGTAAGAAAGACAGAGAAGCAACTGCACAAAACCAGAAAGAGCAGAGTTTTCAGCTCATCTGCTTCTGCACAGGCCCAGATTCTCAGTAAATGAGCAACAGTTGACTTCCAGGTATTTACCCAGAACTGCTCAGTGAAGCTGTCCATGGAATATGGGGATCCTCTGCTGTGGGTCAGGGTTGAGAAGGGCCCAGGGAAACCTCAGAGCCCCTTCCAGTGCCTAAAGGGGCTCCCAGAGAACTTGGGACAAGGGCCAGGATAAGGGGGAACGGGTTCCTACTGCCAGAGGGCAGGGTTAGATGAGATATTCTGTGATTCCATGATTGATATTTTCAGGCTTCAGCTCTGATCTGCACAAGTCATTTCTGCAGAGTCAAACCAGTGCCAGAGCCATTCATTTGGATGTTGCCTCGGGGTATTTCTTTGCTCTCAGTGTGTCATTAGTTCCTATTCAAATAGGGTGATTACACCACCAAACACCTTGTTTTACTGTTTATTCCCTGGCTCCGGATCATTACATAGATCCAGTGTTTTGCTGGTTTAGATGATGGCATCCTGATGTTCAGGGAAGGCATTTCCCAGATGTTCATGGAATCTGAGATAGCTCATTCTCAGACTCAGTTACAGGCTCTAAATAGGAGATGTTTGTTTTTTACCTGTGCAAGCTGTGCTACAGATCTTCGTTCTCCAAGGCTTGTGCAGGAGTCTGGGAGAGGCTCATCTAGCTAGAAAATACCAAATGCAAATAAGGGCTTGTTACCAAGCAGAGTGCGGGTATGTGCAGGGGGGGAAGCAGTTCCATTTTTAGCGCTGACGGGAAGGGAATGTGCTCAGCTACCTTCTGCAGTAAAAAGGCATCTTTTTATGGAACCTGCATGCACATCTGCTCCAGTCTTTAAAAATGAAAGACATGACAGTTTAACTACAGGCCTCTCAGTTCATGGCTAAACTGAAGTTATAAACTACTTCCTAGGAGTAACTTCAAAGAATGCGTGTATGGATGCTCACAGGAGCACACTGCTTCCTTTCCATGGATCTAAATACCCAAGAGAGCAGATTTTGGAATAATCGCCCTGGAAAATGCTGTCTTGTCTCTTGGAGAAGGGGAACATTCTGTTCCTCCCGAGATTGCTCCTAGATGTGCCGGGTTAGGCTCCAACTGTAGACAGGCAGTTGTACTACCACTGCAAACCAGGAGCAGCTAAACACAAGACGGGAGCTCTGATCATTTTTTACCCTGTATAACTCATTTCCCCATTCTTGTTTCATGCAGACAGCCTCACGGCTGTGAGACGCGTGTCCTGTTGATTGTTTCGGGGTGTGTGTGGTCACTTACTGCGTGCTCGGTGTCCATGCCCTGGGTGTCCTGGCTGTGGCCGTGGCAGAGCTGCTGGCTCTGTTCCTCAGCCCCTTGCACCAGGACGTACTCGCTGAGTTTCTGGACACAGCTGCAGCAGTGCTCCTGCATCTCCTCCCTGGAGCTGCCTCCGAACTGCACACGGAACATGCGGCACTCGTTCTGCTCAGAACCACAGGGAAATCAAACTAACTCGGAATCCCCTTAACTACTTGGATTAAATCCTTATTTGTTGGAGTTGGGAAGAAGGCACTAGATTCTTGGATCACTGCATCAATTTAAAAACAAGTAAACAGGTTTTCCCTGCTGTATTTTCATTTTTCCCAGCAGCCTAACCAGAAGACTGTGATTGCCAATTTGAAAATCAGATAAAAACATGCAAGAAAAGGTAAGTGATGCAGGGCCACCTGTCACTAAGTCAAAGTTTAGCCAAGTGGACCAGCCTTGCCAGGACTCAGCTTTCACATGTAGCAGGAAAATTAAGTTTTATTGTTGCTGGAGGTAGCATCCTGTAAGGGTGTGCCAGCTCTGCACAGTTATTTGTGACAGAAAATGACACTACAGTAAGCAGAAGTCAACTCTGGACCTGAACTAGAAATTCTGGGAGTGGCATGTTCTAGTTAGGATTTATGTTCCTAATGCATCAAACTCAACCCTACCTGGTCTGCCTGTGTGCAGCTAAACCAACACATTCAGTTTGGCTCTCACCTGAATGTTCCTTGAATAGAAGCCAAGATGTTGAATTAGGAGTGCAAGAAATTCCAATGCATTGAAGACTGAAATGATACTAAAAGTCATTAAAAACCCCCAGATAGCTCTGACCCCCCAGGGCAGGTCGTTGGGCTGTACTATAATAGATATTTTTAATAAGTGCCCCAGGTTCAGCAAACTGCCCTGAAATGGGGATGGCAGTCTGGTGTGTGATAAGCTTGGCCTAAGCACCTTGAGCTGACATAAGGTAGGTGCATATTCAATGTTTAGAGAGCGAATTAATGGAACTTTCTATTTGATCTTGAAATTTGAAATTTAAAACACTTAAAGTACTAGAAAAGCAGCAACTTCTCCTCGGCCCAGCCTGGCTTATTTAGGTCTTCATCTTCCTGAGGTTCCAATGTCAGATCCATTTTCAATGCCCGTTTTAATTCCATGCTGCTGGAACACGAATGCGAGGACACCTCTCATTTTGAAGTTCCTGTCTCAGAGATGAGCCAGCTCTTCCTGACAGCCCCTGTGTTTACATGCCTGCTGCTTGAAGATGTTTGAATCACATAAAAAGATTTTTAGGGCAGGGTAAGCACAAAAGCCTGTCTCAGTGCCTTTTAAAGGGAAAAATGTCCAACTGATGTGAAGTACAGCACTCATTTGCCAGTGCCCAGTTGGATTTGCCCTCATTAATTAAGGAACTGGGGCAGCCTCACAGACCCTGAGCTGTGAGATGCCAGACAGGTGAGTTCTGATTTCAGTGACAGAAAAGGAACTTGGGTGGAGTTTCTTTAGGACAAAGAGCATTTGCTTGTTTAGATCCCCAAATCAATTTTGCGGCTGAGCTGTTTGGACTCGCTCGGGTTTCTCAGAAGGATAGTTAAATACTTTAGTTTGCAGTTTATAAACAACAGTGGACTTTGAAAATTAAACACTGTTCCTTTGTGGAAAGAGAGCTGTGAAATGTCAAGGTTTAGAACATAAACTGAGTAGTGGGCAGTCACACCTGAAGCACATGAGAGCTGAAGTATTAAAGAACCCTGAGGTCACAGAATCATTAAATTTGCACCTCTTCCATGCTGGGGTGTGGGGCTGAGCTCAAGGAAAACAATATGAAGGGAAATAATTGATTGCAAAATTACTAAGAACATTCACCTTGCTTCTGTTCATAGTTTTGAAACTCATTCTGCTGGCTAAGAGCCCACAATGCCCTATTGAAACCATATTTGGAGTGATGAGTAAGTTCCACTGTAAATGCAGTATTAATGACTTACAAAAAACAAGGAGTACAAGGTAAACAGGAAATTTATCATAAAGATGAGCACAGAAGCTACATCCACTGTTAGGATATAAACTAGAGAAGCTGTGTGGTAGAACCACTGCAGTGCCACTAAATCCAGCTGAAGTCGTGTGAATTTATGGTAAATCAACATTGAAATGCACCAAATTAATTTCAGACTGTTAATATTCCTCCTTTCCTGAACTGCCCCTCAGAGCTTTATTTGAGTCTTGCAGTGAGTGTGATGTTGGTTTTGTCTTGCTGGTGAGGAGCAACAGAATGCCTTAACGCTGCACTGGGGGACTGGCTCTGGTAACTGGAAAGAAACAACCTGCTGGTTCATCAGAACTAATTCCTGCCCCATCTCTCTTCAGGTTTTCCAGCTTTAACAAGCTGACAGAAAGCAGAGTGCAGAGATATTTGGCTTTCAGGCATAACCCATGAATTTAAAACACTAAGGTACTTACAGAGTATCAGAGTTCATCTAAGAACAAAAAAACTCTGAGATTTTTACAAAAATTGGCAAGCAAAAAGTGCTGTTTGGCTATTTAAAGGCAAACCAACCACTTTTCATCAGGAGAGTTGAGTGGGAGAGCAGAAACCCATGTCCATTTTGTTTCCTTCCAAATACCTTACCCACCAGCCTGCTGCTGCTGTGCCAGGAGCCACAAAATGGCTCAGTAATTGCTTGGTTAGAGAGTTTGTTTGCTGAAGTACAGTCTGACTCAGAGGTATCTTGGAAGAGATTTGCTTCATCTTTTTGTTATAGCAGCTAACTCTCAGAGAGCACTCTAAAAACTCACTACTAGCAGCTACGAAAGATACCAAGATTATTCCATCCATTCTTGTTTAGTATCTAGAGTAAAAAATATATTCTAATTTACGTAGATGATTTACACCTTCTAGTTTAATTTAGCCAAAATTGAAAGATTTTCTTCATGTCTGTGTCACATATTAGGAATGTTCCAAGCAGCTCAGCTCACCTTGGCCTGTTCCCGGAGCAGCAGGCAGTCTGCTCTCCTCACTATCTTCAGCCACTTGTGGGAATCAATCAGGGAAAAGCCTTCCTGAAATAAAGCAGGACACAAACCAGTGGCACAGCAAACAGCAGCACCCAGGAGCACAAGTTTAAGTTCTGTGATGTAATTAAAGCCCTAATGAAGATCAGTGACTGCAGTTGTGCAGTTTTTGTAGCTGTCAAACAGCTGCCACTGTGGAAGTTTTACCACTGCAGGGATTACATCCAGTAACAACACTGTGTTGAAGTATGTTCTAATTTCCAGACCTCTCTACATTTACATTTGTGCATGCTATGAAAGCCCCTGAAATCCAGAACAAAGCAGCTGCAATTGGAGCTTTGAGTGCTGAAGTTGCCCGGGATGGCAGCAGAGGGCAGGCGAATCCGGGGAACGGCACAGCCCCGCTTTCTCCAAGGCCCGGGGAGGCCGTGGCTCCGGGTGGCACTCAGGGAACTGAGCAGCAGCTTCGTTAATTGGATAAAGATGTTTTTATACTACAGTTGCATCACTGTCAGTCTCTTCAAACTCGACAGACTGCTCAGCCTCCTGTAAAAACACTCCAGGAAGGTGAAAAACAACTGCAAGGCAATGGACTGTGTCTCCCAAGGCACTCTAAGCCATTCCTTAGCAAAGTCCAGGGGGAAAACCCAAACCACTAATGAATGTTAGGGCAGGGAGGAAATAAGGTACCTGTTTTATCCAAACTCACAATACTTTCAATGACCAAGGGCTTGAGGCCAGGTTGCTTTCAACAGGTCCTAAGGGTCAAACCCCATAAGCCATGTCCATGCTGGAGGGCCAGCAGTGTTTGCCACAGTCACAGGTGGGTCCAGCTTGGAAAACCAGCAGCCATTCTATTTTGGAACAGGAATCACCTCAGTGACTGTGTTCCTTTACTGTGCTGCCACTGGCTTTACAGTCTCATGCAGCAACTGCGTGTAGACTTTTAGCTGCACTTTTCCAGAGGAGTATCTCAAAAGCTGTGAAGAGCTGAACCAAAGGCAGACTGGATCACAGACATCTGCTGTGACACACTCCAGAATGGCAGCCAGCAGGGATGCACCATTCCCAAAAGATCTGGGGTCAGAGGGAGAAAAGAATTTCCCTGTGCATGGCAAAAGCAGGTGCTGACAGCAGGTAAGAGAGCCAATTCTTGCAGTGTCTGTCTGCACTCAACACACTCAGTGCCCTAAGGCGAGACATGCTCAGCAGGAAAGGCCTAAAGGTCAAAAAAACAGGGAGAGATCTCTTGGTGAGCAACGGGGGGAGGTTGCACCAAGTCCCAAAATGCTAGCAGTGAAGCAATTCCAAACCATTCCTTCACTGGGCCACTTTAACTTGTGACCACTTGTGCGTGTTTTGTTCATTTTAAGTAGTTTCTGTTTTGGAGACACACTATATTTTTAAATATAGCTGTTCCCATATTCAGTCTGGTTTTACAGTGTTTTTCCTTTCACTGGAGATGAAGGTTGAACAAATGTCTCCTTAAAATAATAACTGTTTTCAAAGAAATTATAAAAGGCAGTCACTGTTTAACTTTCCTACCAATTATTTTACTGATGTTTCCCAGGTTCTTTTATATGTCCTTTAAATGTTTCAGAGGTAAAACAAGTGGGAAAAAACAGCATTTGGAAATTTTATTTATGTACTTCTGATTATCCAACTCCAACCCCGAAATTTGATTTAACTGAAATTTCAGTATAACCACTTTATTTTTAAAATCATTGTTCCTGTAGTCACAGAATCACAGCCTAGTTTGGGTTGGAAGGGACCTCAAAGCCCATCCAGTGCCACCCCCGCCATGGGCAGGGACACTTCCCACTATCCCAGGTTGCTCCAAGCCCCATCCAACCTGGCCTGGGTCACTCCAGGGCTGGGGCAGTGCATATGAAGTCAGGTGGATGAATTCAGAGCAACAAGAAGGAAGAACACAATAAACATGTCCCTTGAGCCACACTGGAAGCCAGGAGCAGGGCGTGGGGCAGAGCCTGGGAACTGCAAGGCAACATCTTGAGATTACAGTCCATTGTGCCTTTCCAGAGGTGATGGATTGACTCTCGACGTGCTCTGGACATGGGCGATGACACAGAAAAAAGCAGCGTTCCCTCTGGATTGGTGCTGCCACCACGCTGCCGGAGTAGGGAACAGAGCAGCTGGTCCCCGTTCCCTCGAGCAGGCAGCAAGCCCTAGATGCTTTAGTCAGCTGGGTAGGGGCAAAGCCAGAGGGCAGTGTAAAATTAATCAGAATATCCCCAAAATGCAGCCTAGAACGGGGCAGGGACACAAGAGCCCAAATACTTACCATGTGAAGAGAGAAATGGCAGCACTCTCCTAAGTTTGGTCATCAATGTTCAGTCAGGCACATGCTCCTGTTGTTCTCCATGACTGTACTTGTAACAAAAGTAGGGTAAAGGAAAACTCTTTCCTACATCTGTGACCAAAATCTACGTTTCTTAGAGGGAGCACTGAGTGGAATTAAGCTGAAGGAGAAAACAAAGCAAGATGTTTCCCAAATGTTTTGGAAGTAGGCAAGATGTGACCACAGCTGCCACGAGACAGGAGCCAGAAATGCTGATCCAGCCTCACAGCCATCGAGTCCAGCACTGACTTGGAAATGCTTTTGTTCTGACTTCACATTTCAGCATTCAGAAACCTGCTGTGTAATGAGGGCTGTGAGCTGTAGTGGAAGGTATTGTGTGTGATTTATGAATATTTTTTATTGTAGCATCTAGAAACCCTGTGGTGCTAAACAACGCAGGAATAGATTATCTGTTTTGTTAGACTGGAAGCCTATCTGAATGGAAAATGACTCTACATCTAAGAAATGTTATTTGTGTAGCAGTTCAGCTATGCTGGCTTGCATCAGTTAGTTTGGATTCACTCATGCACTAGCCAGATGTTTTCAAACAAAACTATGTGTAAACAATAGCTTAGGAGGAAAAGCTTTTTATTTTGGTCACAAACACCATCTAGTCTGTCCTTAAATCACAACCAATATTAAAAAAGACAAACTAAACCCCAGAATGCTACAGAGAGACACATTCCCCAGTCTGGGCTGCCTCTTCTAATAGGCCCATGAAATGTAAATATACCAGTTTGTTCTCCAAGTTCACAGGTTGAATCAATGTATGCATTGTACCATGTTATGGATTAAGGACTCAGCTGGGAACATGCATTTGCAAGAAAGGATGAGGTCAGCTTGAGAGGAAAGGAGTTTCATATGAATTAATAGTGCACAGCTGCCAGGGTGGTGCTGGCTGGGAGAAGAGAAAAGCTGCAGGCCTCAGACAACATTCTGCTTGCACCATTGCCACAGGCTGGGCAGCAGCACGGGACACAATTCCCTGGAAAACAGAGCAATCTACTTCCAAAGCTTCCAGGGAGGCACCTGAGACAGTTCCTTAACCCTTGCCTGTCCCAAGGTAAGGTACCACTGCACAAGTGGGGAGCAAACCTCGCTCAGCTCCACTCACAGAGCCTTGGCAGGGCCAGAGGAGGGATTTGGGGAAGTGCTTTTGTGGGAAGGCTGGGATGCTGTGCTGCTCTGAGCACCCTGCCAGCTCCTGCAGTGCTCCCCAAACCTCCAGGGATGGCTTCAATAACCTGCCACTCTTCCCAAGCAGAGAGGGCACTGCCCACATGTGTCACCCTGTCCAGAGCTCCACACCCTGGGGACAGAGTCATTATTCACTACCTAGGTTTAAAGTCTGGTATGTTAAGCTCAAATACCCACATTTCTGACCTATTTGTGGCTATTATTACAATTTAACATTTATACTGCATAACACCTTGCATATTCTTGGAAGTGCCTAGTTTGGCAGCAGAGCAATGGCAGTGTTATGTCCAGGTGTCCCCACAGTGTGGTTCTGATCAAAACAGAACCAAGATACTGGAGTGGCAAGGACTGTTATGAACCATTCCCTCAGGAGACAGGAAAAATAAAAATGTGTGAGCAGGCAGGCAGAAAAAGCTTGTGAATTATGTTCAAGAATTATGCAGAACGTTAAAGAACAGGCAAAACTGAGATGCTTTCAGAAAACCCTATCTAAGAAGGTGTTTACAGGTAAGTGGTGATCAGTGGTGATCACTTTAATAAGGATTTGGTTATCAATAGGTTATTATAATAAAAACAGCTGCACATGCTTGAAATGTGACATAGATTCTAAATCAAATGCTTGCAGAAATCTGAAAAATAGCAATTTTTAACTCCTTGCCTTCCCAAAAGAGAATGGGAGCTGCCATTTAACACTTTCTTCCTAGAAAAAGCTGGTTTCTATTTAAAAAGTAAAAATTCTTCATTAATGACTGTAGAATAAAGTTGTGAAAATTAAACTTCTTACATAATTTCACTCCAGTCTTCATTACTACCTTGTAACACACTTCAAAGTAGAAATTTTTGTATCTCTTTCCCATATTTAAGTAAGGCCAGATACATCAAGTTTGATTTCTGCAGTATGAGCTGTCTTGAAAACTGAGCCAAGATTAGAAGAGCCAACATAAACCAAAAAAAAGAGATAAATCCCCAAACAAGGTAACCTGTAGAGTGAGAAGCACTAAGTTGTCCCTGCAAACATTTCCAACCCTAACAATCAAGGCAGACAGACAGGAGTAGGAATAACAGGATGTCAAGCTCTGCATTATCCTTTTTTTTACCCTCAATCTTTTAGACCCTCCAATCTTGCTCTTAAGGCTGTTTGATTGTGGCAGAGAACACACGAGGGCTGAACTCATGAAGCAGAGTGCCCTGTGTGTATACAGGCAGGGAAGCTGAAGGAGGGAGGAAATTCAGGACTCACAGAGCCACCCCTGAGGGAACGCAGCAGCAAAGAATGGCTTTGGCCAAGGTGCAAACACTGCCTGCAGGAGCAGGGATTAAGTGGGCACAGGCCACAGCCACTGACAGCAAAGATAAGCCCTTACCTCAGGAGAAACCTCCATACTTCAGAGTGACAACCTCAATTGTTTTGGGTTTTTTTCCTACAAACTACAGAACAGTGACATTTGTCCAGGGACACAGAGAGGGGAGCTGGATGCTCAGGGATGAGCTGGCTAAAGCTCTTCAAGGCATCCCAATGATGTATTCTTTCCTTCCCAATATAAAATGTGTACTTTCCCAGATCGATACCATATGTTAAACTCTAGGGTAAATATGCTTCATTAACAGACATCACTAATCTCAAAAAAAATATTCTAAGAGCTGGGTTTAGGAGAATTGGGGCAAAAGGAAAGAGAAGAAGCCCTTGACATGAAATAGAAATAAGAAAGCTGATGCAGAAGGATACTCAACTTGTCCAAAACAATCACATCAACAGCACATGTTGAAATAAACAGAAATTGAGATTTTTGAATTATGATTGTGATACTAAATAAGCCAACAAAACTTTAATAAAGGAACAACCTTCTGTGGCTTTGCAGTGCTCTACCACAAAGCAGCATTAGCAACCTGCTGGCTGCCCAGGTTTCTGTCAGGAGCACTCATTTATTGCACAGGGACCGTCTCTGCCCAAGGCACTGTTGTGAATCTCATCTGCAAAATTTGGTGCCTGAGTTTCAGGCACTGTAAAGAGAGCATCAGGAACATGAGAATGCCTGCTGAATGCTTGCCTAATTAATGAGTTAGAATCTACTGTACCCTAAGCACTGGTAGCACTTCTAGTCATGAGGGGGCCAGGAGGGCACTAAGGACATTTAGTCTACACTTCAAAGGATCAGGTCACAAATCAATTATTCCAGATTAATTTTATCCTATCAAGTAAGTCCTCTTCACAATTTCAATTTGTTTAATTTGTAGGATATTGTGAATTCTAGCACCAGAAATAATGGCACTGAATAAAACACCAAACTACAGTTTGCATGAGGTATTGATACAGAGGGTAAAGGAAATAAGAGTTGTGATAAATGGAACATGATGCATCTTGAGCATGGCCAGAAATTAACAGAGATGCTGTTGAGATATTCCTGTAAAATTCCACTGACTACAGTATACAAGAATGAGGTTTTTCTACCATCAAATATGCAGTCTGTTAGGCAACAATGCAGCAAAAACAGGTCCTAAAAATACATTATGTAATTTAAATCCAAATGAAGAATTTGGTTAAAAAAAAATTAAATAAAACAAATCAAAACACCCTTTAATTTGCATTACGCATCAGGGATTTTTACGTTCCATGCTCTGAAGTTCCATTTACCCTCCTCTTCATTCCATTACACAAGGAATAGATGGTATTTCGAATGGAAAACAACTGTTTCTGTATTTATTTAAAAAACAGTTGTTAGGATATGTGAATATTTTATTGCTATTTTATAAATATTGTTCTTAGAAACGGATCATAAAAGAGCCAGTGGACTCTAAGGAAAAGGTTTCTTAACTTTCCTACTTAAATAAAACTAAAAGGACTAAGAGAATACGTAAGAATATTTTGATAGCAATCAGAAACACTTGAATATTGTTCCCACTATGGATATTAATCCAGCCATCAGCAAACCAGGAACTTCTCTTTCTTCCCAACCCTTTCAGTTTTGTGCAAATGTTGTTCATAGGTGAGAAGCAGAAAAAAATCCTTTTATTATTCATCAATGAAAATTTTACAAAAATACAAGTTCTGCATATCGAGAAGGAAATGTGTCCCTGTGACACAGATCTTGTGCCTCACCCTGTTCCTGCGCAGAGGTACAAAGCTACAATAATTGTTATCCAGTTCCCTCAAACCCAGGAGCCTGGAGCACATCAAAAGGGCTGAAAAGTAGGGATTAGGAGATAGATCAAAAGACAAGACATCAACAATTTAAAGGATGCAGTTCCAACACAGCACAAAACAGTTCTGTGAGTACATCAGAGGGAATTTCAATGCAAGTAAGGCAGCACACAGGTGTGAGAGGACACCTTGGCAATCCAAAGGACACAGCCCAGCCCAGGCCAGCAAGAGGAAATGAGAGCACAAGTAAAATCATGCCAACAGTTGCAGCATTCCATCAAAGTTGATCCATTCCCTCTGGAGCAGAAATTGTGCATTATCCCCTCTGACAGGACGTCCAGGATAATGGACCCCCAGTGAGTGGATTTGGTGTGTGACAGGCTCCAAGCACGGTCTGTACTTAGTCGTGCAAAGCCCGGTTAAATATTGTGACAGGTTTGTGACAGCACTGACAGCTGGGGACTGGAGGGAGATAGAACCACTGAGATTAACCATTTCTGATGATTTCTGCCGCAAAAATACAGCCTGGGCAGCACTACAAGTTGGTTTGTTGTTACATGGCATCTCAGGGAGGTGTTTGCAAAATGCCCCATCCCTGGAAGTGCTCAGGAACAGGCTGGCTGGACCTCTCAGCACCCTGGGACAGTGGAAATGTCCCTGCCCATGGCAGGGGGTGGCACTGGATGAGCTTTAAGGTCCCTCCCAGCCCAAACCATTCCAGGATTCTAGGAAAACGAGCAGATTGGGTATTTGGTGGGCTTTTCAGCCACTCAGGTATGTTTAAGAGGACAAGTGGGAGGACTGCAGCTGGTCCAGTCTCAGAAACACACAGAGTCCCAGTAGGGACCAGTGCCTCTCCCACCAGTTCAGTCCTGCACACACAGACCACACCTGCACCACCAGCCCAAACACACCTGATCAAAAAGCTGCACCCAAAGCGATCATCAGGCTGTGAAACCAACTTGGTATAACTTTTAACAACTCTCTAAATGTTAGTGTATTAACTTTAAGGTTGGCATAGAAGCATTGCCAAATAAATGTTTGAAAAAAAACCAAAACAACCTTTTTTTTTCTTTTGAACTCTCAGTACTATATTTTGGTCACATCTACCAAGCATGTCTGTTCCACTTCTGCACTATGTGATAGCTCCTGCAGTATCTCAGTGTCTCTTAGAAGCTGGAACAGTCCTGACAGAGCCCAGCAATTCCTCATCTGGCTGCAAAGCAGCTGCCTGAAAGCTTCACTAGCCACTAAACACAAGAGCTGCAAGAAAGTGCTTTTCTCAGCCAGGTTTTTAGAAGCTTTTCTGATCCCTCATCCTTTTTGACAGCACACTTTTATCTGCCCTGTTACTTGCCAGATTCAGCCTTTGCCAGGCGAGTCTTTGAAGGGCTGCAGCTTTGGGCTGTGCCTTTTTTGCACTTCACTTAGTTATCAGAAGTTGCTGTTAGCTTTCATATGGTTATTTCAAAGGCTTTTAGAGTAATGTCAGTTACTGGTCACTAACAGGTACAGCCACTGGGAACAGGAGCATCCTGCACTGAATCATGCCAAGCAGAATGTGGTAAGTGATGGCAGCAAGTCTCATTTCCATCCACATTTTCAAAACTTCATTCCTTTTTCTTATTCAACACAACTGCTTTCCATGGTCCCTTTTTACCTTGTCCTCACTAAATACGAGCTGAGGGCCATCCGCAGTAACAGCTCTGTTAGCTCATGCATTAACTATGCAATATTCCTAACACACAGGCCAAAAAATTCAAGGGTATCTGTGGCTCTCCCCTATACTTAAATTTCTCTAAGTTTAACACCCTTTAAGAGGCACAGTAAAAACTAATTTATAAGCTTATACATATTTAAAGCTGCAACACAGTCTCTTATACATTCTCTTAAAAAAGCTTTGTTATCTTTATACTGCAGCATCTTCCAGTGGTTTGTAATACCTTTCTAACATATTTATCAGCCAGTTCCTACTCATTATCACCACTGAGTACTGGTGGTGTGCACTGAACACACTTAATTCCACCTCCCAGCAAGGTCTTCTCTGTCACGAGCATCAAAACCACTTCTTCTAGACAGAGTTTTCCTTTTGGTGTCGTTGTGAAATCTTGAGTTTAGTAGCTGGTTATGCTTAAGCAAGTGCAGGCTACAGGAAACCCAGTTGACACAAGTTTGAATTTTGTCTCCAAGGATGTACGTTGTATGTTAAATCTCATCATCCAACACAGAAAATACAAACCCTTTGATAAACCAGATTGTCAAACCCAAATACCAGCAGGTCATTGGCAAGCAGTCAGCTGGACCATATAAAAAACTATATTTTTACCTATTTCTAAATGGTGTATTTTTCTATTTTCTAAGTCAGAAGAATAATGAGAAAAACCCCAAAAAACCAAATATCTTGCAACATCAGCAACACTTAGCATTATCTCTTAATCTAGATTTTTAGAACCACAGAAGAAATGCTGATCCTCAGCAGGAAATAATGAATTTAACATTATTCTGATAAATGTGAAAGGAAAGTAGCACATGAGAATTACCATGAACAAAACAAAATTGTCAGTTCCCACTCAGTGGGAGAGCAGATGAAGCTGAAAAAAGAAATGAAGTTAATACTGGTGGTAACATGAAGGAGAAATGTTCTTTATACACGACAAACTTACCAGCACTGTTCGCCCTTGGGAAATAAAGAAATGGCCAGACTCCACAATGGTAAGGACAAGAGGGCCTGATTCCTCACTTGATTCAAACACCTTTAAAAAGACAGACAAAGGAAAATCTGGCCCTGCAAGCACAGATCTACAGTTCCCATTTCTAGTGCCAAATAAAAGGTCTCAAAGGTCGCTATTAGAAGCCGGGTGTGTAATTCACATCTCACTAATGCAACTTGCCCTCCACTCCCAGACAGGAGGCACATGGAATTATTTTTCCATTAATTATACCTCCATATACAAATTTAACTACTTTGAACAACCCTCTGGATTCTTCCACCTTGATCTCCAGATTTTAATACCACAGGTTACTGCTCAGTGAAGGAATTAAAAAAAAAAAAAAAGTGGGCCACTAAACACTCTGATGTGTTGTCATTAATAATGCATGAAGTAAAATCTCTCCCCATTCCTGTTTTAGCTCTGGACTCACAAAAAGACACCTGAAAGGCCTCATTTATTCGCGTTTACCTCACAACAGAGGAAGTTACCCCACACCATCCCGCCACCCTCCCCGCGCCGCCGGCACCTTCCAAGAGGTGTTTGGCCCCACATCGTCACCGTCCTTCGGGGGGAGGAAGCGACCGTAGCGCTTCAAGGGCCACGTTGTGGCGCTGCTGAGGAGGGAGGTGTCGCCGGCGCTGCCCGGCGCCGAAGCCAGCCCAGGCTCGGAGCCACGAACGCCGCCAGCAGCCGCCATCCCGCGCTGAGGGGGCTGAGGGCCTGCGGTGCTGAGGGCGCTGAGGGCTCTGAGGGGGCTGAGGGCCTGCGGTGCTGAGGGTGCTAAGGGGCGGTGGTGCTGAGAGCTTTGAGGGGGGTGAGGGCTCTGAGGGGGCTGACGGGCGGTGGCGCGCAGCGCGCGGGAGCTGGGCGGGAACGAGGAGCCAATAGGAAGACGGAGAGGGCGAGCGGGGGGAATTGTTCGCCAATCAGCGCCAGGCGCGTCTCCTGTGGCGAGCCGTGCTCGTGAGGGGTTGTCGCCTCTTTCGCTTCAGCGGTGCCGCGCGCAGCTCCTGGCTCCCTGCTCTCTTTCTTCTCCTTCCTTTTCCTTTTCTTCCTCTCCCGCTTCGAGGGCAGCGTGGCTACAGCCTCTCCCTGCTCCCAGGCAGCCCGCGGCCGTGCCGATGTGGCGGATCCGCCCGTCGGCGCCGAGGGGAGAGAGAAGCGCGGACGCCGTGGCCGCCATTTTGTGGCGTGTGAGGGAGCGCGGTCGGAGCTTGAGGACGAAGGGTGTGAAGCTCTCGCTGTCTGTCGCTGCCCTCTGTGACATGCCCGTGTAACCCGGCCAAGATGTCAGCATGCATCCGTCCTCAGGTGAAACGCGGCAAGTCCCTGTAAAAACGCTGCCCTACACGCTCAGTTCCCTTTCCATTTCTTGGTGGCGTTCGTGTCCTAGAGTTGCAACGGGGGTTTTTAAGGTACCTGAATTGGGGTCTGTCGAAAGAGCTGTTTTCAATGTGTGTGATGGTTTTAGTCAGCGTGAGCAAACAGCTGGATTAATAAATCAAAATCGCACTCTCCTCCCCATTTTACTGACTTTCAGCTATTAGGTGCTTCTGCAATGATGTAATGCTTACACTTCCCCTGGACAAGGAGTGATGGTGATATGGCTGCACTTAGATATTCCATTTATAGTACAAACCTTGGCCCATGAGCAGTAAAAATGTGCATGAGCTGGTCGAGGTCATTGAGGGGCCCAGAGGAGCCAGGTACGATTCAGGATTGCCCTGAATGGGCTTGTGGATACCCATCACCGTGAGTTAAACCATCCCGCGCCTGAGGGTGCCGTCCCAGTACCTTTAATCCCAGTTCTGTGCATTGCCCACTGCGATACAATACACCTGACCAAGATGAAACCTGGCTAAATCGGCAAATTAAGCAGAAAAAATAAGTTTATGCCTTTTTTTTTTTTTCTGCTTTTCTTTACTTGTATGCTTTGCATTGATGATGCTGTGTTGGCTGATATTAATAAAGTTAAAATAACTACTGTCTCATCTGAAATAAAACCTTCAGGGATGAGGTTAACCTATTAAATGGTGATGGTTTAATCTGCATAGTTTAATGTAGATGGTTTAATTAGAAAATATTAGATTGACATTTATGTCCTGTGGCCCTTGTGTTTTTCATCTGATGTTGCACCCGAGAGCCAGTTTAGCATCCAAGGAACTCTTTCCAAAATAAACAATTTTCCAGTGTTTCCAAAAGGGAGGTGTTTATCTAAGCCTTTTGCAGATAGGGAAAGGCAGGCAGAAAGGCATTAAATGACTTGACAAGGTCATCCAGAGACATCACTAATGAAACAGGGAATACAGCGTGGGCTTCCCAGCTGCCAATTGCCTTCTCTAATCACTGCTTCCCCACGAGGCTTTCTCAAATTGTGCTTGTCAGACATTCAGAATTTGCCAGTAGACTTGAGACTTCTTGGAATCTATGGAAGAAGCTGAGTGTTTTTGTCAGAGAAAGATATTATGAGGACATATAGGTAAAATATTTTTCCCTATTTCAGCTGGAAACTGCAGCATTTATTTTCTGTGGAGAACAGTTTCCAGTGTTTATTTTCCAAGAGCGGCTTCTGGTTTCTGCAGGAAGAAAACAAGCTTAATGCTTTACTAAAACAAAAATTTCAAAGTATGAGTTTGAGAGAGGCAGATGGGAACCAAAAGCATCAGATACTTCCATCTCCTCATAGATTTTTGCTTTATTAGCCTCTGCTAGTTTGCTTCTACATTTTGGACATGAATGTGTGACTTTGCATATATATAAAGTCAAATGAGCATTGTGTTGAGACCAATACACAAGCTTTTGCTGATTCTGATTTCCTTGGGAAATTGCATTATTAGCTCTGGATTCAGAGAGCAGACATATAGGAAAGTGGTTAAAATGTGTTTTGATTTGATTTTTTTTTTTTCTAAAAGGCTACAGAAGCTGCCAATTTTTTAAAAATTACAGAATAAAATGTATAAGAAAGAGACAAGTGAAAGCTGTCAGGAGACTTGACAGGTTAAAATGTGTTTCATCAGAAATGAGATGGCAAATCCCATCTAGATGCCAAGGGTTTATTACTGGTACTTCAGGTTTGCCAGAGATTTCACAGGCTGCAGTGGTACAAGTTAATTTTCTCACTGCAGAAGTATCTTCTCCTGTTAATAAATTAGAGAAACTGCCCAAAGCAGAGGTCTCCGTGCAGGGTCAGAGATCCCTTCTTACACCATATGGATTTGATAATGTGTTAATAATTGTTAGATGTGCAACAGTTGATTCTGGTACTGGGTATTTTGCTGAACAATCTACATTATTGATTTTTAATAATAATGGTGGTGATAACTGCAGCAATAAAATCACATCGCCGTGACTTTATTGTCAAGTGTGAGCACATATTTGCCACAAGTGCTGGGGATGGACTGGAGGAGCTCACACAAATTGGGTAAATAATGTATTAACAACATTGAGGATGCCAGATGCATGACATGGATAAAATAAGCAACAAAAGGTGCTTTTTAGCAATTCTGGAGGTTTCCCTGTGGTACTGACCACTTCCCATCTGCTTCTACCCAGCTGTGTTCAAGGCATGAAAGGGATTCCTCACAGTGGCATAAATCAAAGGCTAGTGAAAACGTTCTGTTCAGAGTATTTGATTTATTGCTTTGGTTTCTGTAATAAATAGCGTTGTCTCGTGCTTTAGTTGCTTTGTTAGTAGTTGTGGTATTTCCTCAGGTTCATTCCATTAATTAACGTTTGACATAGTCGTTCCTACTTTCCTTGGAATGTGATCTGCAGTCAGAAGACTCCCTGCCCAGCCCTCTCAGTGCTGATGAAATGGCAGCATCTTGGATTACTGCACAGCAGTTCCGTACCCTCCTCTTCCCAAAATACCTCATCCACTTCTGCCAGCATGAGTTAGCCTGGGGGCAGGTGTACTCTGAGGTTTCTTACACAGGAATTTGAAGCAAGGCCCCAGTGTAGTTCTGGACTGTGGTACCGTGGCCCCTGCTGTCCTGA
This sequence comes from Picathartes gymnocephalus, assembly GCA_013390045.1. Taxonomy (NCBI): domain Eukaryota; kingdom Metazoa; phylum Chordata; class Aves; order Passeriformes; family Picathartidae; genus Picathartes; species Picathartes gymnocephalus. The sequence continues at coordinate 99,661 of WEKY01033670.1, forward strand.
GGAGTGTCAGATGTTCACACACCCACCTGTGGGCACTGCAGGCACTGAACTTTACTCACCACTTTTATCCGGTTCCACTTCTTTCCTTGACAAAATCTACCCCTTTGCCATAAGCTTTACATTTTCAAATGAAAAACTGAGACCAAATCAATATGTTTCTGAGGTCATGTACTGCAAGTATCAGTGTAAGGTAGAAGTAAAGTCTGATGACTTGTGTTTGGCACCAGCATCCCACAGAATCTTGGAATGGTTTCGGTTGGAAGGGACCTTAAAGCACATCCAGTGCCACCCCCTGCCGTGGGCAGGGACACCTTCCACTGTCCCAGGCTGCTCCAAGCCCCAGTGTCCAGCCTGGCCTTGGGCACTTCCAGTGCTCCAGGGGCAGCCTGTGCCAGGGCCTCACCTCCCTCACAGGGAACAATTCCTTCCCAATATCCCATCTAACCCTGCACTCTGGCAGTTTAAAACCATTGCCCCTTGCCCTGTCACCACCTGCCCGTACAAAAAGTCCCTCTGTTTTTTATAAGCCTCCTTTAGGCCCTGGCAGGGGCTCTGAGGTCTCCCTGGATCCTTTTCTTCTCCAGGTGAGCACCCCCAGCTCTCCCAGCCTGGCTTCAGAGCAGAGGGGCTCCAGCCCTCGGAGCAGCTCTGTGGCCTCCTCTGGACTGGCTCCAGCAACTCCAGTCTTTCATGTGCTGAGGACCCCAACTAATTTGCAGTTACACTTCACAGACTCTCTTTCCAGTGGCCATATCAAGATTAAGATTGGCTTGAGAATCCACCCTTATAGCACCATGAGAATTAAAGTGTCCTTCTAAGTGAGTGTCTTCAATTAACCTTTCTATTTTCAGAAGTTACTCAGCTTGAGTGTCTCCCCAAAGATTGATCCCATAAGTTCACACCTTGTTTCTGTTTAACTAACGGGTGGCATTCCTAGCTTGTCAAATACCACATTCCTCGGTGACACCTTCTCTAGGTGATCTTTAAGATTCCTTCCAACCAAAACCATTCTGTGCTTCCATGATCTTACTCCCAAAATTACATCATCGGGAGCTCAAGGAGCTTGAGCTTTCGAGGGCAGCTGTGGAAGCTCCCAAAGCAGTGCACACTTAGTTCTGGGACAGTCAGAGTGTGGGTCTGTGCATCGTGGTTATCACTGCCCTGGCATGTGCTGGAGTGTTTCAAACGGAGCCAGAAGCTGGGAACAGCTCAGTGCACAGAGATGCCTCAAAAGCCTTATCTCCTGAGGTCTGTGTGGCAGGCAGGGAAGAGCCCTGTGCCAGGCCTTTGGTGAGCAGGTGCTGGGGACAGAAAGCAGAGTTGTCCTCTGTCCCTCAGTCAGCAGGGACGCACCAAAGCCAGCATGAAGGCCTGACTTCATGGGGTCTTTGACCTCGTCATGTGATTTGAGACTCTGCTGCATAAAGCCTTGCACTTTTTCCAGAGAAGGTCACATTTGTTCAAAACATAATTTATTTGCATTTCTTTTATTTCCTTTTAAGTTGTCTAACTTTAGCACTTGGGGCACAGATGAAGGAGCTGCTGCCTCACAGATTTTCCATTTACATAGAAACCCCACCCACAAACACCCTTCACTGTCAGTGCATCCATTTTGCTGAGTGCTTTTCATTTTCCATGACCTTGAAAACATAAGGGCGTTTATTAATTAATTCAAATTTACAGCTGGGTGGAGGGGAGAATTGCAGATCGGAGATAAGCAATTTGTTGTGTGCCCCTTACTTGATGAGGATTGTAGGAGAAACAGTCCAAGCCATTGCCAAGACTTCCCATCCCAATCAATTCTGTTTTTCATTTAACCACTGGGTAAAGAGTGACCCTAGCAGGAGGAGAGTCTGAACTTAGAGGGATTGTTGTAAACTAAATTCCTGACAGTCTTGGTATGGACAGGAGCTGGAATTATCTCTGCTTTTAACTCTTGCACTGATTAACTCTGAATGTTTCCTAGAGTAAACCTTTACATACTGCTATATAAACACAGCAGTAATGGGAATTCTGACTTGGACAAATCTGTCAAAAGTTTGTTTCTTTTGTAAAGAAAAATCGAAATTTTTTTTCCCTTCAGGTTGCATTTTACTGATTTTAGCAGTTCTTGCAGTGAGCTTGTAGGAGAAAATACATCTTTGATTTTTTCTTTAAGCCTCAGTCCCAAAGCTGATGTCAGGGAGAGTTATGTGTGCATAAAGAGGAAGAAAATGTCTTGAACTTTTGTGCATTCTCAAAGAAGGATATTCCCTCCTCACCACCCTAATTCTGATTTCTCTTTCTAGACTACAGGATTATCATGTGTTCAACCAAGGATTTAGTGGAGCAGGTGAAGAGAGGACTCTAAATATGTCTAGCTAGTATAATACATCTGTGCCTCTTTGTGCCTGAATAGAATAAAATGAAATAGAATATTATATTTCATCTCCTGTTCCTAATATACAGCCTTTTAAAATAGAGAAAAAAAAGTCTAATGTTAGTGACATGAGATTTTGACAAGCACCTGAGCAGTTGCTGTGCCTTCCACTAAGAAGTGTGACTCTGAAACCCACCTTGCCACGTTCAGCTGTCTCTCTGACACCTAACCTGGAATATGAGCCACACGAGAAGGAGCCTTTAGTCCCCTGAATCCCACACTGGTTAGGAAGCAAGCAGCAGAATGCTAATAAATTTAATTTACTTGCTTAATCTCCCCTGTGTTTTGTATTAATATGAATACCATTACAGGAGCAGGGTTGTGCTTATATAACAAAATGTTCTCCTTCAGCTTGAGGTTAATGTAGTTATTTGTATTTACCACACACGAAATGGGGGCTTAATCTCCTGCAGCAGGATAGCAGTAACTTGTGTGGAAGTTCTGTTGTCTGCCAGGAGCCTGTGAGCCAGGGAATGGGATCTCACCTCTGAGCAGCTTCCCCAAATCCTGTCAGATGAGATACTGGAGACGTTCCCATCTCACCACAGATGACACGGTGGGGATGTAGAGGAGAGCAGTATTGATCCAAAGCATGGATTTTCCTTGTTTGCTTTCATAGCCTAAAACACAAATAAAGGCCTGATTTTTCTCCATCATTCAAAAGCTCCTGCCTTGCTATTGGATTGTGTATGGTGCAGTGTAGAAATGATGCTGTACTGTAATGTACCCTGGTCTGTTCTTGTTAATTAAAATGAGAGAGATTGATCATTTTTTCCTGTCAGCACTGTGGGTCAGGTTCCCTTCAGCCCTCACTGATGGAGTCTCACTGGTGGTGGTGCACTAAAGAGCCCTGCAGTGTTTGACTGACCCACAGACACCCGATATAAGGGGATGTGCCATGACACTATCCTCTCTCAGTCAGCACCAGGCAGAGGATATCTGGGGTGCTCTCTTCCTGTACATCATAAGAAATTAATCGGTGAAATTGTGACAAGTGCAAATATGAGTATCCCACCCTCCCGCCCTCCTCCATTGTCCCAGACTTTACAGCGGGCATTTGCCAAATGGGCAAGCATGATTAAACTTTGGGCATGTCTTCAGGATACAGTTTTATAACCCATTTTCACCTCTGAGCCTGCTTTTGCACCTCTTGGACATGAGCTGGCTTTGTTTTCCTGTAGTTCTACAGAGCCAAGATAACACCACCATTTCATAAACATGCAATATCTTCTCTGTACTCCGTGTTTTTGTTAATTTTAATACAGAAGGCAGCTGCTCAGTTCAGTCTAATTTATTTTCTGCATGAAAACTGAGAGATGTCTGTTGTCATTCTGTGCAGAACCTGGGCATGATTCTGATCATCCAGCAAGTTCACAGTCTAATATTGCCAGTTTCAGCTGATTTCTTCTGATACTGTTTGATAGAAGGTAAGAGTGAGAGCCTCTCTCAGTCTTATTTGTTGTTACACAAAACCTGGATAGACAGGGATGCAAATAAATCCAGTCTTCGTTGTTATTCTCAGCAAAATATCAAGTGTGATAGCTGGAATGTCATTTGTGATGGAAGAGATTTTGTTTTCCTATCTCAGCTTTCCAGAGACAGAGTATTTGCTAACGTTTAACAACAGGCTGATGTCAGTGGAAAACTCAGATGCCATTTGACATAAGCTCTCACATTAATCAAGAAAAATGTAAGTTCTGAGAGGCATTTCTGCTACCTGAATAGAAATGAGGTTTGGGGTCACTGTGGAAGGTTGGAGATCATTCTCAAGATGCTTTTTCTTCTCACATGCTGCAAAACAATGTTTTCAAAACACAGCCCCTTTGCAAAACATTTTCATGGCTTGACTACATTAATTATAAAGGTAGATGTGAAAATGTCTTAATCCCAGCAGTGCTAAAGTCAAATAATTGTTAGTGCTTTAAAAGGCTGACAGAGAATATTTTAACTTGAGGCTAAAGGACTGGAAGGGAATGGTTTTATATTTATTGTGCTACCATTCCCAGTGCCTCAGACTCAGTCTCCTGTGCTGTGTGGTGTGACTCTGGGATTGACAGCCACTGCTGCAGAGAAGCTGCAGATCACCTAAACTTTGTACCATGCTGGCATTTCTTCCCCCAAAAGATGACTTTGGTGTGATTCTCGCGTATCCTTCACCAGGGATTTCTTCATGCTCCCTGTAGAAGTAAAGTATCATCCAGGCTGCTGCATTCAATTCCCTTCAAACCAGAAAGCAGTTTGCCGGAATGCTGGAATTGTCTGTTTGTCTGGGAAGCAGCCTGGAAGTTGTCTCCAGGGTTTGTGCTTCTGCCATGAAAGTCCAGAGTGTCTCAAGGACACTTCAGTGCCACGAGGAAGGTGCTGAGTGAGGTGACCCTGCTTTTATCAGGATGAGTGCTGTCTTCTTTTGTAGACATCTCACTAGTGGAATGGAAGCCATTATACCCCAGAGGCCCAGGACTTAAGATAGCAACAGAGGCAGTTGGAGAGTTTTAAAGGTATTATTGGACACTGCACAGCAGACTCACGTTTGCAAGTGAAGTTAAGCACTGTTCTTATTAAGAAACAATGAGCTTTTAAATCTGTCTGGGCTTTTCATTCCATTCAAAGCGATCTGTACCTGTTCTCCTCCAGCACATGTAAGTTGTGCAAGGTTTCTTAAAGTTTTATAAAGTGGGATGCATTAATCTGAGAATTTCTTGTAAAACAAAAAGATACTTCATATTTTAAAAAGTTATATTATTTTTAAGAAAAATTCTTAAAAATACAGAGCGCACACCTGACTGTACAGAAACAAACAATTCATCTACAGGTCTCTTTGCTATTGGGTGTTGTGGATGCCAAACGTTTACATGGATCTGAAAAGTAAGTGGAGAAATGCAAGGGAAGAAAGCTGGGATGGGGCATTACAGGTGGGGATAATAACCCTGGAACCAGAGAGCCCTGGAGCCAAAGGTTGATGAAGGTTTGAGAGGATAGCAGGGAACTGTTTTCATAGGACTTTCCTGCAAAACATTCCCAACAGTGGCCACTGCCCCCTCAAGGTATCCAGGGAGGTGGTGGTTGCTTAGAGAGGTTTCCCAGACACTTCCTGGTGCTATGGGGGGCAGGTTTGGCTGACAGGAATGTCTTAGTGCAGCTTTGGGGTGAATATAAATAAGAATTGGGGAGATAAAAGCAGGTTTGGAAGAATGCAGCCTGGCACACAACGTGGGTGTGGTGGGTCTCCTTCTTTCTCAGAGGAAACAGGACTCAGGAGATCCTGTGGAGTGCATCAGGAATGTGCCCACTGGCTGATGTTGGAGGCTGGACTCTAAACAAATCTTTAGTCTGCACCTCTGTGTCTTTTCATCTACTCCATGAACCTTTTCTTACTCAAAATCACATTTTTCTCATTGCTTCTTTGAGTGCTAGAAACCATACAGAAATGTATGTTGTATTAGCCATGTATAATATGCAGGAAATCAAATCAGGCACAAAACCCAGGCACCATCTTTATTAATACTACAGTTTTGGGGAAAAAAAATCAAGCCATTTTATACATCCTTTTAAAAAGGATGAATAAAATCCCTTTATTCATTCTTTAAAAATATCCAGACAACTCAAACTAAAAGAAGCTCTCAGCATATCATATCCAGCAGCTGAGGAAGTGAATTTTGCACACAGCACACCCATTATCCATTCCAGCAGCGTGCACACCTTTATCCTCTGTCTCCTACCTGCTTTCATAATGAGCCTTCCAGAAGCAAGAACACATGTCCTGAAACAACTTCTGGGGCTTACTTAATTGCTCAGTGACCTTTTCTAGATTTGCCAAATCGCTTAAGCTCAAGCACCACTCATCAGTATTTAATACATACCATGAAGTGCCACTCAATTTTCAGATGCTTAGTTCTGAACTTAGTTACTATTTCCATGAAGAAGGATTTCCAGATTGCTCCCTGTTGGCAGAGTGCAAGCAGAGAAAACTGGGTAAATCCTCAGCTATCTGAAATATGCCAGGAGACCACCAACAGGGTCACTCTGTCACATGTTTTGAACTCAGAATTTTGTCTTAAAATGGTTGTAAATTTGTGAAAATGACCTTCAGAGTCAGAGGGTCAGAGACAATGCTTAGGGGAAGAGCGTGCAACAGATGTTGTGAACTTTCTCCCATGGCAACACAAAGAAAACAATGTTTGCATGTCACAGTATCTAAGTGTTGTATCATATGCTCATAAATAGGGAAAGGAACAATATTTTCTCCTGGCCAAGGTCTCTGAAAAACATAACAATTGAGAATTGATAGGTGAGTGTTAAGGGTTCATCCTATTGCCATGACCTCTGCAATTGGTAATCCCCTGAGCAGAGTCATGTGTTCTTTCATTCCATGAGCACTGCAGGATAACTACGAGCTGTGAAGTGGCAATGAGATGATGTGAAGCCTCAGCCTTCCCGAAGTTTCTCTGGAATTGGCACCAGGAGGCAGCTCCCTTGTTCCCCTAAGACCACCTTGCATTTGACATGCACTGGTGGACAATTTTCATATCAGCGTTAGTTCATGAGCCACTTCATCCCCTCTTTGGTTCTAGGATGGCAGAAGCTTAGACACTCACAGTGTGTGCATAACATTTTCCAAAGTGCAGTTTGTGAGTCTGAGGGCTAGAAATACAACTTTTTTTTACAACAGAGGTGAGACTGTCTGTTAATGATGTGACACTACGAACTGAAGACCTCAGAAAATGTCGTAGCTTTAAAATTTAATCTGGATCATTTGCCAGTGTGGTCATGATACTTACTGTTACTGAAGTGTATGGATATATTATTGCAAGGGTGAGAAAAATATTCCAGAAAGAAATGTCCAAAAAGGAATTAAATAGAAGACAAATGCTCCTCCGTCTAAGCACTTCAAACCACTCCCTGAAGCTGTGAAGATCCAGAAGACACTGGCAAGTCATTGCTGGTTAAAGGGAACAAGTCAGGGTGCTCAGGTTCCAGCTGATGACTTTTCTTATATGAGAGTTTACAAATTCCATTACACCCATGTTCACTTCAGAATTGTTCTTGCTACCTTCCTCCATTGAAGTGCATTGCTTGAAACTTGATAAAATAGCAAAAGTAATTATAAATTTGGCTGGGAGACAGACAGCAGCTATGTCTGGTTGGATCTGTGGCTGTTCAATATTCATTTTTCTTCATCCTTTTGCACAGTGGCAGGTCACAATTTATTTTTACAATTGTATTGCGATATTTTGTGGATGCTCTCAGAGGAGCAGTTTAGTTGGAAACTTCTCTCTGTACTGAGATGCTGCTGTTGGTCAGTGCTTTTATTCATACACCAGAGTTCAGAGCTCCAGGGAAAAAGGACTGCATTAAGGAAGAGTACAGTACAGGATGCAGTTTCCTGAGGATTCAGGAGTCTGTTGGGAACATGCAGCCTGATTTGAAAATGCTGCTCTTGAATGAAGTAATGAATCCAGGGAAGCCCTGGCTGGTGGCTTGCTGTGATAGATGGAGCAGTTTCTCTGCCAGGCATTGCTGTGGCCAGGGAGAGCTGTTCCTGCAGGGTTTCATGCAAGTGGCAACTGCTGAGCTTGAAGCAGAAAGACATGAGTCTAACAGGAATTCAAGGAAAAAACTACAGTGTCTCAAAGCTGCTTTGAGTTAGGGTTGGGTAGGAATGATGCTTCCTGCTGGCTGCTGGAGAAAGGTGGTGGAATCATTCTCCATGCTGTGAGGAATATCTGGGGGTGTGTGTGGTGGGCATTGCTATTGCCTAGCCAAGCCCATGCTTACCTGGCACCCTGGGAAAGGAAAGCAGGTGGTAGAAAATGTAACAGCCCCCCAGCAGTGAGCTGAGGGGAGGTACAGGCCATGGCAGAGCACCACATCCCTCTCTCCAGTACACAGATTCCAAACCCACTGGAAGATCTTGGAGGAGATGGCAGGAAGGAGAAGGACTCCAGTGTTTGCTTGCAGCCAGGCACCTGAGTGAGGTCCTCCTGTCTGAGGCTGGCACTGACTCCTGCCATAACGTACTGGGGTATTTTTACTCTAAAAGCACAGTCTGAAAAGACGAACTTGTTCTGCCATGTATAGCAAATGATCCGTCTGCTGAGCCACCTGGAAGGCCTCTATTTTTAGGCTCTTTCCTCAGAGCAGTTGTAACTTGAATTGACATATTGTTAGCCAAAAGCATGGCACACGAGGCAGGAATATGTCTGGAGCCACGCAAGCCACTGATTGTTAGCAGCACTGGGAACAGGGGCCTGGCAAGAGCCAGTTTGCTTTTTCCAAGCGGGAAAGCAAGCACACCGGCTTAACTAGTACAGGCCTGGCTTTCAGCAGCCAGAGCTGAGCAGCCTGAACAAGTCAGCCCTTGAGCTCAAGAGGGGAGAACGATGAAGAACACCTTTGATCTGAGGGGGCAGAGTTGAGCCTGGCAGTCAGCAGTTGCAGTGTGAGCACTCTCAAGTGCCTGTGGCCAGGAGCCTGAGCTGTACATGTAAGGGATGAGGTTTTGGCTAACATTGTACAGAGTTGTTTTGGGTTTTTTTTCTTAATTAAGACCTTTTTCCCAGATCTTCGCAGTCCTTCCTCACTCCCCAGCTACTTATGGTCCATGGGCACAGAAGCCCCAAGAGCTCACACAGGCAGTTCTTTCAGGGCTACTGTCAGGGTACAATCCCCTAATCTTCAGATATTTCCGTATTTTCTTTCTATATGTTTGACTTTGAATATTGCAGTATTAAATCACACTCTATTGTGCTGACAGATAAATCCTTATCACTTTGCCAATCTTTGTTTCATTCCCACAAGGAACTGGCAAAGCTTTCCTAAATGAGGATCCTCAGGAAGTTAATTTGAATTACTTTCTGTGTGTGTTTCTCCGTGGGTGTAGGTGGACATTGCTGTTTCCTTTCTTACCAGTGTTAAATGCTGGATCCAGGGAATTTTGGTTCCTTTTTCCCAGATCCACTTTGACAACAAGTCTATCCTGACAGATTTGCTTGGAAATCTGATTTCCCGTTTGTTCCTGTTGTGTTTTGAGAATAGGGAAGTGTAATTTCTTCCCCAAATTCTAGTTCTGCAAGAAGCCACTGGTGAAGCTTTGCCACATGGAACCCCTGTGCATTCCCAGGAAAGCAGAAGCACCTACAGGTGTTTGGCTCATGTATCACTTGTAGTAATAGATGTTTGCAGTTTAGGTGATAGTTTTTGTTAAACTGTGGTCAAGGGGGTACTTCAGTTCCACTCAGTCAATTTGCAACAGCCTTTCCTTGCTTTGAAACACTGTCAGAATCACAATAGTCTATACCCTGCCTCTAAAAACATGCATTCATTGAGTTTAAAATGATTTCCACTTAGCTTTCTGTTGGGAAGGCTGTCAGACTAATGTATTATCCAGCAATTGGAGCTGACTGGAGGAGTTTTCACCTGTAATACTTCTCTGCAGCAGTAACAAGGTGAGGAAGTCAGCAGAATGCTGGTGTGTTTGGTTTCGGGCTTTTTGTGGAACTGCTGCTCCAGATGTGCAGTCAGATCCAGAAAACAAGGACTGTGAGGCACTTCATTGCTGCTGAAGTACAGAACTGTTCATATAGAAATATATATACACACCTCAACTAACCAGCACTGCAGCTGCTCAGAACCCAGGGTAATTGTGGGACACACTTTGACCCTACTTGTCAAAACAATCAGTAGCTCAGGGGGAGGATTTCTACCCAGGCTGCAGCATATTCCTGAGGGATACGGAAACTTCTCCCCTGTGTAATGGAGGACGTGATTAATTCTGACTGTGCTGACACAAGAAGGTTATTGAATAGGATTTCCTTGTGAATGGCACATCCATTCCCAGAAAAAACCATTACAGAGATGTCAAACACGCTCCCATTGTATTCTGAACACCCACCCCAAGGCTGCATAAAACCAGCTCAGAGTGCTCCTAATTAAAAGTTGCAGAGAAGCATCTGCAAACTTGTGCATTTCATAGTAAAAACAATCTGAAGACTCATTTACTGAAGGAAAATATTAACTCTGCAGGCTCCCTGAGTCTCCTCAGACTCTGTTCTCAGTGGCAGTGGAGCTGTGCTTGCATTGACTGCGGAGAGAGATGAGTCAATGCCTTAGATCTGGCTGCAGGCACCCAGGTCTGGTCAGACAAATCACTCATGAGCAATGCATTCATCACTGTTACCCTCTGGAAAGGAGCCAAGGACTTTGACAGGTCTGGGCTCCTTCTGCCTCAGCGCGAGGTGCACAACATCCTGACATTTGACACCACATCTGTGAGGTGAGCGGGCTCCAGCTGACCTGCACATGCTTTCCCCCTGCTGAGAGGACGTAAGAACCAGTGACAGGTATTACTCATGGTGCTCTGAGCACTCCGGAAGGTATTTTGGTGCGAGGTAATGGATGCAGCATTCCCACTGAATTCCCTAAGATTTAAGTGTGCATTAATGCTGCACTGACACGGCTCCCCTCGGCAGCACTCACCTTGCTGTTGCTGCATTAAGCTCGCTGCAGGCAGTGGAAAGATCTGCAGCTATTGAAAACCGGGGAGAGCAATTGTTACCTCTCTGTGCAGTTCTGAAATGCTCCTTTAGCAACTGTTGGAAAGCTCTGCCCATGACTCACAAAGATTTCTCTCTTTTGTGCCTGTTCCTGGCAGGGCTGTTGTGGTGGAGGGAGCGGTGTGTCCTTGGGGAAGGCAGGGACACTGTCCTGGTGCCGCGAGAGAACCAGGGACACCAGCACAGGGTCCTGCAGTGGGGTTGTGTCACTGCAGGGCCCTTTTGACTGCCTGCTTTATTCCCTTGGAATCTCCATATCATTCCCTTGGAAGCAGCTTATCATGGTCATCATACAAAAGGGTGCTTGACAGAGCACAAGTCTCAAGTAAGAAAAACAAATGGATTATTTCTGCCATCTCATGCATAGATTGGACACCTTCTAACTAGCATATAAAGAGGACTTTGTGAAGGATCAAGAGATCCTGTACATTTTCTTTCCATAAGGAGTTTCAGGTATGTGATAGGTCTGGGAATTTATTGATCAGCACCCTGAGTCCGTGCTGCAGCTTTCTAGGAGCATCAAGCACCTTAGGAGAATACCCATTAAGATACTAAAAGCTAGTAGAAGTCTCATGGTTAGTAGAAGAATAATACTAAGATTAAGAATTAATAATTAAGAATTATTGACTGTTAATACACATAAAAAAAACCTCAGTGCATAGAGCCATTGGAAGTTTTCTGTCCTCCAGTAGTCAAGAATTAGGCTGGGGGGGTTTGAATTTCAAGCACTTCTTAATATTTCATATACATCAGTGCTGGATAACCTACAGGTCACTAATTATTGAGTAGGCACTAATTAAACCCTTTAAATGCATAAATCAACTAAATTGTGTTATTATTTCTCTTGTTGTTAATGTGAAATCCTAGAATCATCCTTTTACTTGGATAGATCTTACTGATCAAGTAAGATTTTTTCCAAGTAAAAAAGTTCATAAAATTAAATGTTATTTTCAGCGTTGTGCTTATTTTAGAATTTAATGGGATTCCGGGCAGCTGCCTGTTCTATTTATTTCTGCTTTTGTATATTAATTGGTTATATCATTCCTTCTGCCTCTGAGGTCTGGAGGTGGAAGCTTTACAGCTTAATTAATCAGTGCTTTTGCTATATTAATGTCATTCTGGAATCTGGAATTGGATGGGGTTCTTTTCCTGCTCTCGGCAATGGTGAGAGCCATTTGTGTGAAGCTTCTTTTCCAAAGCGTGCTCAGCTTCAGGTTCATGGGCTTAGCTCTGCTCTCACTGAGCAAACAGCCAGGAACCCATCCCAGTGTCATCAGTGCAGATACTTCAAAATACCTTACATTAAATCAGATTTTGAAGAATTCACTGATCCACCCACTGTGGTGGCATAAGGAATTCCAGTTGCCTGTGCCACCTGGAGAGGACGCTCGCATCATTTCTCCCACGTAATCAACAGTGCACGTGGAGAAATGTGATGTATTTTAAGTTTGCTTCTCTGGCTGAGCCTCTTGGCTGTGGCAGTTTAAATACAGTTCCTCCAACAACATAGTTACATTCTGTTTTTTCTTTCTTCTGATTCTCAAAGTATTTGAACCTTCTTGAATGCAGCATCTTCTAAATTAAGAGTACAAGGCAAACATCACAGATGCATGTTATTTATTTGGGGGATGAACATTTGTAGATGTGGAAAAACATTGGGTGAAGTGTTAGGCAGACATTATTTAAAAGGTTTTATGTCTTTCATGTGTTTGCTGTTTAATGAACATCACACTTCAGACTCTTTGAGAGTTCTGCTTCCATGTCCCCATCTTTGTTTTGACAAGATAAAACATTGGACCACCAATACTAAGTTCAGCTTGAGCTAAAAGACCAAGTTAGAGAAATCAGTATTTGCTAGTAAAGGAGCACAAAAGGAAATGTTAATCAGCCTCAGGCCAGTGGGCTGTACAAAATATTGTCAAGGCTGGGTGGTACTACCTCACATACTTTATGGCTGATACATACCTCAAACAAACTCAAAAGAACCTCAAAAGTGTCACTTTGGTGGGGCAAAAAAGTGAAAATACATGGTGTAGAAAATGCCTTTTTATCCCAGTCTGATTATCAACAGGGTGCCTCTGTCCAAGACATCATCAATTATACCTTTTCCCCCAGAGCTATTTACTGATCTATTTTCAGAGCTCTGTGTAGTAGCAAGAAGAAGAAGAAGAAAGGCCCAGCGAACGGCCCGTTTCCCCTTCAGGTACAGAGCAGAGGATCTATTAGTGGGAGGGGATGCTATTTTTGAAGCATTCCCACTGTCCCACTTATTCACTGGTCTCATCCATCCATCTACCTCTCAAAAACCTGTAACAATGCAGGCAGAAAGCCTGTGGACAGATGTGCGTGTCTTGCTGCTGTTTAATGGGTGCTGGGTGAGTGAGCTCGAAAGGCTCTTTCCGCGTCAGTCCCTGCCCCAGTTCCGACCTCGCCCCATTCCTGCAGGATGTGGCACAACGATCCAGCGTAGCTGCGGGGCCCGCTGGGTCCCTCTGCTGTAAAGTGCTGCCACTGGCAGCAGGGAGGCACAGCGACTGCTGAGGAGCAGAGATGCTCGGAGTTAATGCCTTTCTGAACTAGGGAAAAGTCGTTTATTTCTAGCTGCACTGAAGAGCTGAGTGCCCCAAGGGCTACAATCCCGTGGGTGTAATCCCTGCTCCAGGCAGTCCTGCTCTTGCGGGCTCCGTGTTTTTGGGTGGGGCAGGAGGGTGTTTGAACAGCTGAAGTTTGATCCAGGCTCTGTTGTCCATCCAACAGTTCTAGAAACTGGAAGTGCCCAGAGTTCAGTGCATGAATCCTGACCTTCGTTTTCTCTGGGTGAACTTAAGAGCAAGGCAAGCAAAGGGCCCCTGAGTGTGTGACAAATCATCCTCACACATAGATCTGCTCTGGCTTTAAGGCAGGTTTCTTCCTGGACATCTTCACCAGTGTGGGAGCTACACTTGAAATTTACTTTGCTTAGTAACTGTCTAGTGCTGGGATTGGAAACCGAGATGGTATAACCTTGGGGGAGTCATGGAATTGCATATAACCCTATTTGCAAGTTTGGGATATTAAAATATCTTCTTGCTCTTCTTGAAGAAGGGCAAGAAGAAGTCTATTAAAGTTCCCTAGGAGGCAGACTGCTGGGAAATGAGCATCATTGCAATTCACATGCTTGAGTGAGACATGAGTACAATTTGCTGTGAGCTCTGCAGCATGAGCAGCATTTTCTTCATTCTGTTGTACTGAGATTTTATAATTTCATTACTTTAAATTGAATAGGACATGAAGGCAAATCCATCTATGGAATAGAAGCATACTTCAGTGCATCCACTCATGCTTTAATATCTCTAGACAGGGGCACATCCCATTGGAAGTAGTTTGTGCTTAGTTGTGAAAAGCTTAGTCTGGGAAACTGAGGCATGCATCTTTCAGATTATTCACCTGCCCAAAAGCTTGTGCCTTCTTTTCAAATTACACTCCCACTGAAAATGTATGGTTTTCATAATGATAAATATGTAACAGCCCTGAAGAACTCCAGACTTCTGCATATTTATCAGGTGATTCAAGCAGAAAACCTTGTCCTATCCTTGCATGCACTGCTCTAAAAAGGGAGGAAGTTTGCTTTCCATGGCTCATTCAGTTGTTAATAGGGCAGTTTTAGTCTGGGAGCAGACCTGAAATTATTTAGTGTGTCCCAGTGCAGTGCTGGCTCTCTGCAGGTGGAGCAGTGTGAGCTGGCTTTGTTCTTGAGGCTCTGGTTGCCTTTGCCATTCTCTAGTGGCTTGTTCTGAACCCTGTCCCAATTCATGAAACACTCCTTACCATATCCCCCACCCTAGTTAGTCCTGAGACCATAATTTCATTTTGTTACTGACAGTGAATTCCATGATGAATGTATGAGCTACAAATAAGAAGGTGATCATGGAAGAATTGCTTCGTCCATTCCACCCCCAAGCATCCCACCCCTCTCACGCACAGCCCCCTTGCCCTCCCAAAGAGGTGGAATTGCTAAAGGAGCAGGAAGAGCAGGGCTGTTGCACAGGGAAAGGCAAGCCAGCAGCCTAGGGAGCCCAGGCATAGGCAGGGGCAGCATCCTCCCCGATGGGGCACAGCCCCACAGCACCTCAGCTGGGAAAGCAGGACAGGGCTGGTGCCCCTTACAGCTCCAGGAAAGTCAGAGAACTCAGGAACAAACATGGAAACAACAGAGCTCAGGGCACCAGGACTGGGTGCAGGTCCGAGGATCCCGACACCACAGCTTGAAGGGAGATCTGTCACTAAAAGATGAGCGCTCCCCCTTCCCTGTCTCCTCCTGCAGCCTGCCTGGCACTGGGAATGCAGGGCTGCTATTCCCTTCATTCCAACGACATGAATCTCCTAAAGCCAGTCACAGCCTGACCATCACAAGCTATTTATGGGCAAGCAGGTCTCTTGTTTGCTAAAGTGTCACACCAAGGCAATTTGAAATCCAGGTTTAACTTCCCATTTCTTTAACAGCTGTTTCCTGCAAATTCACAGCACAGAATAAATGAAGAGCACATGGTAATAAATCACTCTTGTTGAGGCTGCTTGGTGTCCGAACAGTGCAGCCAGAAAGAGATGTCACACCTTTGTTGTGGTGACAGTGAAGGCAGTGAAGGATGATGCTGCCCCCTCCCTCAGTGCCAGGCAGGAGATTCCAGCTATCAAATCTCTTCTGTCCTTGATGTGTGCCAGCTGCCATTCATTAAGCAGCACTGGAGAATTTGCATCCATCCCCAGCACATCTGATTTACTGGCCAAAGACTGGAAGCCTTTTCTAAACGAAGCATCTTGTTCCTGTCCTCCTTCACATGTACAACAGATTGACGTGGGGATGTATTTTCTTCCTTAATTCCTATTTAATTTCGAGGCAACCTCATAGCTGCCTTATTTCTTAACCACTTTTAGCATCTTCATATTTTACAGGCTCTTCCATGGACAGCTCCTGAGCTATCCTTTTAGACATGGCAGGTTTGGCTTCTGCTCCACAGGATACTTTGCTCCAGTTCAAGGCCAAATATTAGGCTGTTCCCCAAAAGTCCATATTTCAGTCAGATGCTCCATCTGAGTGCTGAGCCCTTTCAGTCCCACACAGGAGAAGCACTGCAGAGGTTGCTCGTTAAGGGAGAAGTCACATTTTCTCATTTGGTACTGTTTAGTCATGGGTCCTGTGCCTTGGGGCTGCCTGAGGCATCGTCTCTACGAAAGCTGTTTTAAAACAGACTTTGCATCAGATTCCTGAGAGTTAAAGATGATCTGGCAATGTTTAGTGCCATTACTGTTCTTCTTTGTGCTCCCTATTTTAGCACCTTCTTAGAAAGAGAGCTTTGTGATAATCTCTCCCTAATCCTGCAGAAACCTGGTTTTTCCTGGGCTGCTGAGGGCTCTCGTGAGGAGAGGTTGCATTTGGGATATAGGTGCACTTGGAGCATGGTCTTTCTTACACCAGATGGACTGTTCCAGATCAGAGGGATGATCACTCTGATTCTCAGCTTCTTCTTTGTCACTCATTTTTGGTTACTGAGAAGTGTCTTTGAAAGCAAGGGATTCTTCCCCAGCTAAGCCATGATGGGTTTGCAGACCTATTGGGCTTCCTTTTTTGGTTTTGATGGGAAATGAGTCCCACTTCTGCCTTCAATTCAGTGAGCTAAGAGAAGGCAGCTGCCTGAGTTACAGCCCATGTCCTCCAAAAGAAACCAAACACTCCTGTGGAGGTCAATACCTTGAGTTTTGAACTGAACTACAGCTGGCAGCCCAGGAGCAGAGATGTGCTGCATCTTTTTGTTCTCCCAAGACATCTAATTTTCTAGAAGAGGATATAAATATTAACAAATAATTGCTGTTCAGGTTAATAAAAGAACCCATTTTCCATCATCCCAGGGGCAGACATTGATTTCTGTAGAAATTCAGCAATCTCTGATCCAGAGAACAGACCTGTTCACTATTTATGACTTACACTGAATGGTTTACTAAAAAATAGAGTCAGGGATTTGATCTTGAATGATTCATGGAAATCAGAAAAAAGGTCAGTCCACAAGAAAGTCTGATAAGTATTTCAGAATTGCAGCAGCACCCTCCCAGACAGTATTACTGGCTCAGTTATCATCTTTGAACTCTCCATTAGTCCCTGATTTCTTTCTGTCTTGCCCATAACCATCCTGACTAAATCCAGGGACAGGCAATTCCATCACTGTCTCTATTAAGCTCCCAGCAGTCGTTCCTGAGTTACCACAACAACAAGGATTACGTGACAAGCAAATGAAGAACCAGTCAGATAATGGAGTTTTTAAAATGGGGATTACTGGTGCTGAAGATGTAATGGCCTCTTTGATGCTGTTACTATCTATAGCACAAATCCTTCTCAGTCTTTGGACTATTGACCTGACACACTGAAAAGGCTCCCTTGCAGCCCCCATTGTCCAGAGAAAGGGAGAAGCTTTGAGCACAGATGTCTTCAAGGCACGGGAAAAACACAAGGCAAAGAGATAAGCTTGGTAATTTGAAAGCATTTGATTTCTTCCAAGCACAATCCCAGCGTTTCAGCTGAAACTGATACCCCGATCTTATCTGTGTTGCTTTTTCTCCAAGGTGTGCACTCAATAGTTTGTAATTTCCAAAGATACTCCGAGCTGATCTTCCAGCAGCTTGCAGATCAGATCTGGTGAAAGGATTGTCTGAGGAGATTCTGGGGAAAAAGTTGTTCCTGACTTTTGGGCTGTTGTGCCTCTTGGGGTGTCTACAGGTTGTACAGGATGACTGGATATGGACCTTTACTACCTAAGAATAAATAGCTACATTTGGGAATAACTGGGCTGGTTGTTCTTGGTTTGGGAGGTATCAGTTAGTGGCAGGAGGATATTTTGTAGGAAGGTGAGGGTTTTTATCCTTTGTCTATAACATAATGCTGGGTGTCTGCAGAGCTGGTAATGTCCAGGGAACCTGGACGAGCATCAGCCCTTTGCTCTTTCATCCGGAGAGTTCTGGGGTTTTTTGCAAATAGATTATCAAGTTCATAATATTGTGAGGAAATAGGTGATCGCAATGCTCCCTATTTTACAGATAAAAGGTGGAATTCTTTCCTGCATTAGGGCAACATTGTGCTTTCTAGCGGAGTTATGAAGGCTGCCTGCAGGAACTTAACAGGTGTAGCTGTGCTTCGCACACACTCCCCTGCTTGGGTCTCTGATTAGTCCCCGGTTTTGTGAGAGCTCTGTGGGGTACCAGGCAATTAGCAAGTGTTGGACCGGTTTCAGTTTGCTCTGAGACTGAAAATGTGTGTGCAAAAGAAAACTGAGGGGTGAGGCTGAAAGCTGCACTTGTAGAGAAGCTGCCTCCCTCTGTTTTGACTCTGCTCCTCGGCTGCATTCAGGGACAGGCTTGTGGAAACTCAGTATGGGGGGACTCACTCAAATGTCCTCTCCTGGAGCTCCTTCTCCTCAGTGTCACCACGAGCTCTGCCCCACAGGGCTGCTGTCCCTCCGTGCCTGCACAGGCCTCTGCTGATGCCAACGCCTTCGTTATGTGACACTGCCCGAGTTCACAGGGGCTGCTGCCTCCTTTCTCTTGGGGCCTCTTTGCAACTCAGGACTCAAAGCACTTGTCCAGGAGCTTGCAGTAGGTGAAGTGACTTCTACGCTGACTTCAGAGCATTTTCCCTGCCAGTGCTCCAGTTCTGGATATCAGAGCTGTTTCAGCATTTGTGCTCTGGACTTTTATTTCCACAAGTCTTGGACATGTCTCTCTTCTCACTTGCACGGTTCATGTAGCATCGGTACATCACTGGCAGGAGACTCCTGGGCTTTAGCCTTGCTGCCTTTACTCCATTCCCTTTCCCTTCACGTGATAGCACTCTGTAGCAAACTGGATTGCCCTTCTGTATTCAAACCCTTCAGCTATTGGTAGGTGGTTTTCAGGACCCCCAGTCATTGCTGAGCCGAGCCGTACATATTTAATTGTTTTAATTTAATCTTTGTTCACAAGTCAGTCCTTTCAGCTGCCTCATCACTTGTGCCACTTTTCTCTGACCCCTCTACAAACCTTGTCAATAAGGAGCCCATCACAGAACACCACGTTATAGATGCAAATCCACCACAGTGGCAAAGAAGAGATTTTACTGCTTCCTTCATCCTTAATGCAGTGCCACTGAAGCTTCTCCCTCAGAATTCCTTTGCTTTCTCTTCCCTTTTGCTGATGTATTTTAGTGAAAACTTACCGCCAGTTTCTCCTACGGCCCCAGGTGTTACCCAGGGTCACACATGTTACATAGGATGTGTGGAAGCTATTGGCCTTAAATTCAGGACACTCAAGAAGAGTGGTGGGCGTATTTATCACGGCGGAGAGAGGTGCTGGTAGGAGTTGCCCGAGGCAGAGCAGTTTAAACAGAATTCAGGTAATGAGTCACAGCCGGAGCTGAGAACACAAGACAGAAACTCTGGTTGCTATTTTCTGCATCAACCTTTGCCCTCGCACTCCAGACCCACAGGCACCTTCCTGCCTGGGGAATGGTCCCTATCTCGAGTACACGCTCTGGGCTGCCCGTGGCAACCTGAGCAGCGGCACTCCCAGCCTGATGTGTCTGTGCAGGCACCCCCGAGCTGGGCGGCTGCAGCCCTGCAGGGACAGCGGGCTTGTTGTCAAATGCAGCCACACACATCCCACGCTGCACTGTGTGAAATGATCTGTTCACACTGGAGCTGCTTTAGGTGTGATCTGTTGCAAAAGCAGTGACAGGGGGAAGCTGTGGAAATGGAAGATGAGTTGACCTCTCAAAAGTGTCACAGCAGAGACTCAGCGTGGGTACACTGACCTGGCTTGGTGCTCAGGACACCTTGCCCTACACCTGCCTTCACCACTGAATGAATGTGTGAGCATGACTGAATCACTCTCCCTCCCCTGGCCTCTCTTTGCTGCCTTCATCTACAACATCAGCCCTTTCAAAGAGCAGCTTTGAGACTTTCCTTATGCAGTGCCTAAACAGCAGGGGCTGGGTTTAGCTGGGTTTAGATTATCTCAATCACTCTAATGAAGCCCATCACAACAGAACAAACAAAAGCAGAGCAGAGTGATAACCCCTCACTAAGTTATTAGAATTGCAGCAGGACTAAATCCCACTCAATCTGCTAAAGACAAGGCTGGCAGCAAGGGCATTTCAGTAATGTAATACATGTATTTTTAAACAGGGAAATAGGGAATGTCTGGGGAGCTACAGGTCAGGCAATCTCACCTCAGCACCCAGCAAGATGGAGCAGATCTGTGCTCAGGCAGATGGGAAGAAAGGAGGTGATTGGTGACAGCCAGCATGGCTTCACTGGGGCAAATCCTGCCTGACAAATTTGGTGACCTTCTCTGACAGGATTACAGTGTTGAGGGGGGAGGGAAGGACAACTGAATCGTCTGCCTGGACTTGTGCAAAGCATCAGACACTGTCCTGCATGATCCCAGTCTCTGAACTGGAGAGACGGGGATTTCATGGGTGGGGCACAGGGTGGGTAAGGAATTGGCTGGATGGTCACACCCAAAGAGCTGTGGTCAGTGGCTCAGTGTCCAAGTGACCGGTGGTGTCCTCAGGGGTTGGACTGGGACTGGTGCTGTTCAGCATCTTTGTCAGTGATGGGGACAGTGGCATCATGTGAACCCCCAGCAGCTTTGCCAAGACACCGAGCTGTGTGGGGTGTGTGGGGTGTGCTGTGGTGTGTGTGGGGTGTGGTGTGATGTGTGTGGGGTGTGGTCAACCTGGGGCCCTGGCACAGGCTGCCCAGAGCAGCTGTGGCTGCCCCTGGATCCCTGCCAGTGCCCAAGGCCAGGTTGGACATTGGGGCACGGAGCACCCTGGGACAGTGGAAGGTGTCCCTGCCCACAGCAGGGGGTGGCACTGGATGAGCTCTAAGGTCCCTCCCAACCCAAGCCATTCCATGGTTCTGTGTGTGAGCTAACACACACTGGCACAGGAGTACATGGCCACGAGTGCACCACAGATAAATTTAGGCTGAAAAGTTGGGTTCAAACTTTCTAAGCATTAAGTCAGGTATGTTCTGGAAGAGTTTCCCTCTCAGAAAGTTGCAGACAGATGACATAACCTTTTGTAGTAACTATAAACACCCTTTTAACTTTAAAACATGGGCAGCTAATGAAGTTTAGGGACAGATTCCTACTCTACCACGTCAGATCTTCATTTCCTCTGTTATTTTCTAGCTTTAATTCCTATCAAGCATTTCCTTTAGTTAACCTGAAAAAGAGTCTAAAACAAATTTGTAAACCAAGCTGAGGTCAGATCAGAGGGTTCTACCTGTCCGTTCTAAACCCAAGAAACTGTGGCTTCTTTGTGAGGACTTCTAACAGGATTTTTGTCTGAACCACATTACCATAATGGAGATAATTTGTTCCTTGATTGCAGCAGTCCACTTGAGGAAGTTTGCAGCTGAAGTGTGCAAGCAAATGCACCTTCTTCCCCACCAGTAGGAAGGGAGGCTGTGCTCCCTTGCCTGCCGCCTTAGATTTCTGCAGCTCTGCAGGCCAGGCCTGTGTCTTAACAAGGTCAGTCAATATGGAAAGTGGAACCTTAGCTGGTTATCACCCTCGGGAAAAGCATTGGCTTGGGTTTCAGGACGAGCTGCTGATCCAACCTGTGGGGAAAATGACTTCAGTGGAAAAAACTACTTTTGTGAAGGAACAAAGCAGAAGGGAATTTGAATGGACTTTAGAGTAGCCGAGAAACTCCACTTTGTACCTGCCTGCCTTTGTCCCCCTGTCCTTACTGTGCCTGTGCTTTAAATACAGAGAAGAAGAACAAGCCCCTTGGAGTGTAAAATGCCAGGAATTCTGCCTGAACGGATCAATGTCACTCCTGGGCCAGTGGCATGGCTTTGACAGGGCTGCTGGATGCAAACATCCAATTATAACCTCCAGGCCCAGGCAACAGTTCCTTGTAGGAGCTGGCTTGGCAGCATCCTTTTCCAGGAGCTTCTGCAGGACCACGTGACTGGCAGGCAGAACCATCTCCCACAGACCCTGCACAGGATGTGGATTGGGAAATGCACGCTGGATCCCTTGTTTCTGTTTGGGATCTTCCTTCATTGTGTCTTCACTGCTTTGTCCTTTCTCCCATGATGAGAAGGAAGGCAGATCACAGATGCTCTGTGCTTTTTTCCAGCAGTTACGTGTACAGCTGAAACCAGAGTCCTGAGCCTCCCCTGAAGGTACCATCTGATACTGCCCAGGCAGAGCCCAGGACACAATGTTCTGCAGGGCTTCCAGCCCTTCTTTCTCAAAACATCCCAGCAGCTCTCCTGGCAAGGAGTCCCTTCCTGGCGTCGCTACCTCACCTTGCTATTCTGTGTGTCACAATGAACCCCAGCTAAAGGTTACTGCTGCTGGAAGAGGGGAGCTGCACTTCCCCAGCCACCTCCTTCACTCTGCTGCTTTTACTGCCTCTGGCTCTCAGCAGGGGCTTTGAAAACTGAGGGACTCTTCTAATCTGTCAGGCTAAGGAAGCAAAACAAAAAACTCTTACGTTTTCTGGATTAGGAAATAGAAATATCTGTGAAAAGTCCCGTGACTGCAAGGAAAAGGGAAGGGAGAGCAGAACTGGAGGGTGAAGACCACTTTCAGCATCTGCCAGCTGGTAAAGGAGTGTGAAACCACAGCTGTAGTTTCATCCTGTATTTTCTAAAACATCAGGAAAAACTGAAAAGCTGAAAACACAGAACCAATTTTCATGGTTCAGAGAGACGTCTCTCCTGGTGCTGCAAAAATACCTACAGGATAATTACCACAGACCACAGGGCACATGAATGTAGTGTCCTTCATTCTAGGCACATTTTGGCAGAGTACAACCCTTAATAGTGAATATTATTCTCCTTGGGTGGCATCTAGGCTAGAAAAAATAAAGAATTAGCTTGTCCCAGTGGAACACAGGGTGGTGTATTGCTGTCAGAACTTCACCTGTCACTCTGGGTGCAGGCTGTTCTTTCATGTTCCATATTCACCCTGGAGAACCTTCTCCTGCTCTCTAGTGGTAGAAGCACAAAAAGGCCAAAAATGTTCTCCTTCCCAGCCAACTCACACCTTCACACCTCGTTGCTGCTGCACAGCCCCGGAAATCGTCCCCAGTTCCAAGCTGGAATAGTTCAGTCAGTATTTATCTGTATGCATAGCGTTGCTTATGAGTGTCAGAGCAATCGTTGTGCTGCGTTCTTGAAACTTCTAAAGCAAAGTCCTTGCCCAGCTCCCTGCCTTTCATGCCGGGGTGGGTAACTCACTGTTCAATTGCTGTGAAAGTGGCAACAGCAGAGAGGCTCCTTGGCTGCCTGGCAGCTGAGGACACAGTCCTTAAACTCACACCTGCAAACACACCTATAAATAGAGTTGAATCCAAACTAAATGAGAGGTGAATCTGGATTTTAAACATGCAAACATTTCAGAACAGTGGCATGTCCTGGATAATAAACTAAACAAAAAATTCCCTTTAAGGCTTGCTTTAACACGGGCAGTTCAGAACAGATGAGTCAGTGCTGGAAAATTGCAGATTATTCTCTTTTTTATCCCATCCAGTGGAAAATAAGGGATATAAACTTTTTCCTAGTCATCTGCTGACATGTGAGTAACATGGTTTGATACCTGGACAAGCAATCCTCAGCTTAACTGCCTCAGTTGCTGAGGTATCCATTTTAATCAGAGTTGCACAGCACCCTCTTCTGCTGAGAGGAGCCGAGCTGTGGAACTCCCTGGGCTGTCTCTTTTCCTGTCTCTGATGGGCATTTATAAACTGAAGAGCAAGGTAAGTATAAAAACTCAATTACAGCAACTAGGGCAGAATCAATAAAGGAATGAGAGGCTGGCAGCTGCATGGATGGAGCTTTATCTCTGCAGCAGAATCCTGACACACGACATTACAAGAACATGGAGTGCTTAGATGAGTTATGAAGATTGATATTTATGATTATGACTTGCAATTGTGCTATTTAAAAAACCCACCTATTTGGTAATGAAAACCTGCTGGCAAGATCTGCTCAAAGAGGTGAAATTGCAGGAAGAGTAAAATCAGATCAGTAAATCAAATGCTCTAAATCATCAGTGAGACACCCTACAATTAGGGTTGGATTCAAGCAGGCAGACTTATTGAATTGCAAGCGTAAATCCATGGCATGCATGTGCTGCCATTCCTTCTGGGAAGCACACACTCTCCTCCAGCATTTCCAGACTGACCTCTGCCAAGGGCAGGAAAACGAGGACTGTCTCCCAGCATGACGATTCCCATGGACTGGAGTGAGTTTCAGTTCTCCAGAGGCTCCCCAGGCTGGGAGAATCCTCCTTACCTCAGGCTCCTGGGGCACACAGGTGCTGGAGGCTCAGAGACCTTGCCTGACTCTGCGTGGGGGTTGTTCACTGTTACTGATCTGAAGTGCAGAACAACCTTGGAACAGCAGGGCCTTCTCTTTTCTGACTACAAACCTTGTCTCTTTTTTTTGGTTAATCTCACTTGCTGTGTTTGCCTTATGAAAACTTCCAGTTCCTAATGATCTACTGGCCAGTGTATGAAATCTGCAGCACAAGAATGGAGGGTGCAGGAGGTCCTCTGAATAAGGCACTGTTATCCCTTCCCTTTTCACCACAGAAAAACATGTGAGGCTGTCAAGTCATGAAACTGCAGCCTGGGCTTTCCTTTCTGGCCAGGGACACCTACTCAGGACGTTGCTGTCAGCTGGGGATTGAAGTGGCTCGTTCCTGTGGCAGTGGCTGTGGCAGCTGGCTCATCAGGTTTAGTGCAAACAAACCTGCCTTGGAATGCATTTAGGGAAATGCTTAACAAAAGCTGCTTTCAGCTCAGTGGCAACAGCTGGATTCTGGTTTTAAGAGGCACCATTGAACAAGCACAAGTGGAGAGGAATAGCTTGTTCCAGTGGGCTGATTATGGCATGAGGAATTAGGGAATCCTGCATTCTAGTTCCTACCACTGCTTTGCTGAGAGGCCTTGGTGAAATCTTTTCGATTCTCTGTAGTGAGCATCTTCCTTATTTCATCTCCTGTAGCAATAAAACTTGCTTCAGTGAACAGTCACAAAGGCTGGCAGCTTGACATGCTACAAATGAGCCTTGCTTAGAAAATTTAAGCAGGGCATATGGTTTCCCTGGTTTAATTTTTAGTAGAGAGGAAAATTGTCCCAGGAGTACACATGGGAGTGATAATATCTGTGAATTTCCTGTTCTCACTAGAGGAAAACACAGATCTAAGAGCATTTCTGTCTCCTTTCCGTTTTCTCCTATTTCAGATCCTCTCTCCTTGCTCCCTTTATAAAGGGGAATTAGAATAAAAGAGTGGATTTCTGAGGAAAGAACCCCTCAAACTAATTGGGATTTTTGCTACAGAATAGTGGGGAATGACTTGAAAGTGACAGCAAGACCGTTGCAAGTTTTTAATCCTGAGTCCAGCATTGATTTCATTGTGGTAATCTGGTCAAGGTAACCATTCTGCCTCATTTTCCCTACACAGAAACCAGACACAAGGTGCTGAAGTGAATTTGTGCACCTACTCTAAGCAGCACCTTTGGTGCAAAGTAGTTATTTCAGTGGCTCCTTGATTTTCTTTGTATGTATCCTGCAAAACTGCTGGAGGGAGCTCAGTAAATGAATGGTTACTTGTCATCCAGCCTTGGGAATGGCTCCATCAGTTCTCCAAAGTGCCAGTTTATTACTCATTTTACTGAGCTATGAGGCATTAATAAAACATGAAGGCTGAAGCTGACTTCACTGCACTTGGAAATCCGTGCAATATAATCAGCCAGGCTGGGAAATCTCATTATTTTGCTTTCAGTTTCTCCGGGAAAACAAATACTTTGCACCAACAGAATTTCCTGTGTGTGGGTTTCAGTTTGGATTCACCGTCAGGCCACATTGCCATGCTCCCAGCAAGGGACTTGCAAAAAGCAAAGACACAATCCCCAAGAATTCATTGGGAGTCTTCCTTTGAAGCAGATCCAAAGAGTGGTCAAATAGATCACTGTAACCAAACCCAGAATCCTGAGTTCTGAGCACCACAAACCTCCTGCAGACAGAAACTTGGATAAAAAAGATCTACTTTGTTCCACTTGAGAAGGGTCAAAAGGAGTCCTGAGAGTTTACAAACCTCTTGGGCATCTTTGAAGAGTCATCAATAAGTGGAATAACGAGATCTGATTTATACTGTCCACTGGAATTTTCAGAAGGCTTTGGCAAATCCAGTTTTTGAGGAAACTAAGCAGCCAGAGAGGGCAAGGGAAGGTCCTAACACGGGTAGACAAAAGAAAGGGATGGTAAAAGTAAGTGTTCAAGTCCCACAATAGTGCCAGAGGAGCTCTTTAGGGATTTGTGCTGGATGTAAGCAGTAGAACATATTCACAAGTGACTCAGAAAAGGGTGTGAGCATTCTAGTCACTATTCTTGTTCATTTGCCTTGCCGTTTTCCAGGATTTAATATAGAAAAGAACATTATTAACATTTACTCTGGCTTCCTGTGTGACATGAGCTGGGACAAACCCAAATTGATTGCAGATTCAAATCTAGTATCTGGGATTGAGCTAAGGCAGACCTTTTATGAAAAAACATCTAATCTTCTTCTTAAAATTTCCTGTGACAGAGAATCTATGGGAACTTCATCATGTCAATCTAGAGGTTAGTTGCCCTCAACATGAAAAATTATTAACTTAATTCTGGCCTGGGGGCATGGAGCTTCCAGGCAGCGTCTTTTTTGCAACTCCATCTGCTGGTGTGAGGAGTCCTCCGTGTTCAGGTCTCCACCTCTCCATGTGGGTACTTACAGATGATTATCAAATAATTACTTACACTTCCTTTTGCTCAGCCAGAAAAGATTACGCTCCCAGGATCTTTTCTGTTAAAGTTCTGTTCCGCTGAGCAGGATCTTCATCTTGGATTTGCTGCAAACACTTGCTCCCACAAGTCCTGGGTAGAGTTTAACCACCTTGGTGAGGGTCTTCTGCACCTGGAGACCCTTCCAGCCAAGGGGAAGGGCAGGATCATTCTCTTTCCATCCCACTCCATTCTTGTCCCTGCTAGGAAAAGTTAAGCATTCCCTAATACTCCCTGCTGTGAACCCTTTCCCCTCCTGAGAAGTCTGAATTTATAAAAGCAACAACACAACTGTGAGCTTTCCCATTACTCATGAATGAGGGGTTTCTATCACCTCACGTTTCCAAAGAAATCCTGTCACCTAATCCTGTTAAGCGAAGCCTGCAAATCCAAGGAAGTGGAAGTTGCTTCACTGAAACGAGGATTTGCATAAGGTTTTGCAGAAAGGTGAAAAACAAAGAACTAACAAGCCCAGAAGTGGCTAATACCATCACAGTTATTCTTGGAATAGACTTTGGTCACAGCTTGTCAAGTGTCTGCTGTGACATGAAGTTGCTCTGAAGGGGGACAGCGGTGGCTTTGTTGTTGTTTAACCTGAAGTGCTTCCTCTGGGCTGGAGTGTGCCCTGGGATGTCCCCACTCCAGAGTGCTCTTCAGGCTGACATCTCTCCATGGGAGCAGGAGGAGGTGGTGGCAGTGTCTGGGTGTGCTTTACTCAGCTGCTTTCTGTATCTCTGGATGTGAGCAGAGCCAGCAGAAATCAATGTTTTGTGCCAGACACTCTGGGAACACAGATAACCTGGGGAACAGGGATACACGGGCTGTGCCACCTCGGGCAAGGTTTAATCCAGCCCCAGAGAAGGGTGCAAGTGCAGTGTGTAGGTCCTGGGAGCCAGCCAGAGTGGGACACTGAACCTTTCTGTGCACTGGTGGCTCTCTGGGGACCACAGCCAGCCTGTGTGCCAAGCAGGGAGCAGCTGAGCTGTGGGGAAAATGCTGCCAAAATCAGGTAACCACAAATTGCTGCTCCCCATTGTCCCACCACAGATCAGCCACGTGTGGGGCTGCACGTGCTGTCGCATCATCCAGAACTCTGCCTGAAAGATTTAAGCTTGTTTTCTAAAAACTCTCAAAAACCAGAAGTGTTTTCATTCCCCTAAATTGCAGCTGGTGAAGCAAATGCCCCTTCCCTGCTTGCCTGCTGTCCCACAGGAAGCATCTCGGTGAAGCTGCTCCATTGAACAGAAGATTTAAGACACCATCAGGCAGTAGGAGAGCACAGGAGGGAATATGATTCTGTCAGCTAATGGTTCGGGGGGAAATCAGGAAGGCCTGTCTTCTGTCCTGCTCCCAGGAATGTCTCTGCAATTCACAGGGGACTCGGCCTTGTCTGAAGGCAGCCCAGGAAGCAGCATCTAGAATTGCTGGGTGTTGTCCTGCCCTTGCACTCAGCAGCACTGAGCAGTAACAGCTGCAGTTTCTCATTGATTTCACCAAAAAAAGCTCCAGTATCCACAGAGGAGCCAGGTGAGGGGATCCCTCCTGGCACAAAAACACACACAAGGCTACCGTCCACCTAGGCAAATTCATTGCAGTGATGAACTGATACTGTCAAGGCAGCAGCCTCAAGGGTCTGCAGAGCTTTGTTTAAACCCTCACACAAAGGTCAGCTGAGTGTTGAAAACAAATGAAAGTACAGGCTGTGAAAATCAATCCGTGGGGAGTCCCTGGGTGGGCCCTGGGAAGGCGCAGGGGGCAGGGCTGGGCACTCTGCTGCCCTCTGCTCAGCTCCAGGAGCATCCCAGAATTTGCCATTGTTTAACCAGGATGGCACTGGGGAGGAGGAACTCTTAGTTTGTCCTTGGCCTGAGAACAGGGAGGTGCCTGCAGGATAGCGTTAATTAGCACAAGGCAAGGAGCAGGCACAGGTAAGGAAACATGGAATGAACCTTCTGCCTCCCCCTTCCTGGCTTTGCTGGGTATTTCATCTTTGTCAAGTGTACAGCACCAGCACCTTCTTTTATTAGGAAGTCCAAATCTCATTTTATTATTAACCACTTGAGTAATACATTGCCTCCTAAACTCCCGTTTTAAAAAGAGGGAAAAACACATTTTCTCTTTTTTTCCTGTTATTCACATACAGCCTTCTTGTTTCCAAAGCCAGCAGGTTTTGCTTTATCTTTGAAAAGAAGGAAATTCCCTTTTTGGTAAAGATAAGATGTTCAGAATGTCAGCTTAGATAGTTGAGATGAAGAATGATCACAAAGCAGCTTATAATGGAAGTTCAGCTTGTCCTTAATGGTGGCATTGCAGCACAACTTCATCATGCAGTGCAGACAATTCTCCCCCTGCCCTCTTCCCATGTTCTCATGGAGCTCTGCCCTCCTCCTCTGCTTTGGATCCCCCCTTATCTGTCTTTTCCCTGCTCAACTCCTCTCACCAAAGCTTTCTCTGAACCTAAACAATCAAAATGGAAGCAGCTCTCAGCTGGCATTTGGAGACCACGAGCTTGTTTCCTCTGCTGCCATATTCTGTTCCCTGCTGGCTTGTGACATCAGCAGATTTGCTGAAACACCTATAATTAAACAACAGCAACAAATGACACACAGAGGCCCAGACTGGACCAGGAGTACATTTTTGATCCAGAACTGAAGCCAAAGCTTGATCAGCACAAGCATAAATGTGCACTTGTAGACACAGGCGGGAGCAAACTGCAGGGAATAACAGTGGATTTAGGATAACCACGAGACTTTTCTGGTGCTGAGTGGGCTACAGGCAGTGCCACCCAAGGGTGGGTTCTACAGCAAAGCCCAGACAGAGCAGGCCTTTATTTTAATCTCAGAATTATTTGCAGCCTTATCAACTAAGCCCTTTCCCTTTCCTCTCCTTATCTCCTGGCTCCTGAGGCGCTGGGCATTGCTGACACTGCTGCTGAGCCGCACACGAGGTGGTGGCACATATCCTCCTTTCCCTGCAGGATAATGGGGATGTCTGGAGGACTCAGGCTGCCCTAACCTGTTTGCTTGTTTGTAGAGGATGTGATTGTGCCAGTAAGAGCAAAATGGAGGCAGAAAAAAAATACCCGGTGTCCCTTGGCTCTGTTTTCATGGCAGTGAACCTCTACTTCCCTGAAGGTAGGGAGTGGGAAAGGTAATTCCTGAACCATCCCTCTGTGGGCACCATGGCAGGGATGTTTGCAAGGGGTAACTCCTGAAAATCCCTCTGTGGGGACCATGGCTGGGGTGTCTTGGAGGGGCAATGAAAAACTGGCATCTGCTTGAAGCTCTTCTACTTCAGACGCCCTGACCAAGCTTGGGTTTGCAGTTGGGCTGTTTTCACAAGTCCAGGGATACTGAGTCAGCATGGAAATGTCTTGAGGTTGTTCTCCCAAATCCTGACTTCTTGCTGCCTGCCTGAAGAAGTGAATCTTGCAGAGTCACGCCATCAGTGTGTCAGTTCCCTCCTACTAATATTTCAACCTGTTTGATAATTTAAAGCAAATTTGACAGAGGGATTTTGTCTCAAAGTGAGTATCTTCCTACATATTTATGGATGTAGGTGGCTGGAGTAAAGAGAGAATTCCTCTTGAGTCACAGCATTATAGAATTAGAAGGTAATTTAGGTTGGAAGGGATCTCTGAGAATCTTCAGGGATTCAAAGCTGCTGCTCATGGCACCAGTATCAATAAATGAGCAGACATTGGAGAATCCACAGCAGCACAGCTGTGAATTATGGAGGGAAGGTTTGTGTTGAATCCTGCACTTCAGACAGGGGAGACTCCACTCACAAGGAATTTCTTTTATGGCCATTTTGCTCGCAGAGCATCTTGTTTCTAATTAGTCTCCTATTTCAGTTTTTCAATCTTCTGCCTGTCTTCAGCAACTGGAGAGAAAGAGGCAATGCTCAGGTACATCCCTGAGGATTACGAGTTCCTAAACCAGAGCTGTACAAAGTGCCTGACAGGGGGTATGGCTGTAAAACTTTGGGGTTGGAAATGTGATGTTGAGTTTGATTAACTTCTTCTGAGAAAAAGAGGTTTAAAGTGAGCCCAGACAGAGTGCAGCTCACCAAGAGCAGAGTCTGGATTTGCTGGTGGCTGCCATGACTGTTGTGGGAGGCAGGAGCACATTTCCCATCCAACCCAGCACTGCCTGATCATCCAGAATAGCACAGTGGATGTAGGCAGGAGATAGATACATCAGCAGGACAGCTCCAGAGAGGGATCCATTATTGTCTGGGAGGCTGCAGCTCATTAAATGCTGCTGAAAGGCACTATTTTGAGAAGGACTCGTTTGATAAGCACTGAGCTGATCCACTTGGAGCAAACCTCTCCATGCTGTCTGAATCCTCTCTTGAATAACTCCACATCAGGGGAGAAAAATAAGCTAATGGTCAGTTTTTAAATGGAAATTTGACGGAATATATATTTGGAAGGCAAATTTTGTTGAAGTCCAAGGTACAAGTGCAATATGAGCATTTCACTGTGAATATTGGAGAATTCATTGGAAGAGTTTAGACAGGAACTTTGTCAGCTAATCATGACTAAATCATGCAGCTGCTGTAGTCTCAGCAGCTCTTCTGAGCTCTGTCATTTCTCTTCCTTACAGCTCCATCCTGTAAGGTTACCTGTCTCTGTTTTCCTATTTCTAGGAAGGTTCCTGTTCTCCAAGGGGAATATTAAAGGTCAGGTGGCAAGATGCTCATGCTAATCACTCTGTTCCTAGCTGAGATTTTCAGCTGCTTGCTCCAGTGAGGATTACCAGCTTTTGCAAAACATCCTGGAAATCTCAGGGGGGTTTATTTGCTGCAGAGTCTGGGAATTCTTTCCATAGCCACCAACATGGCTGAATTTTTGGATAACATGTCCTTTTTGCAGGCCTGTGGCCAAGCTCTTTGTTGGTTGTCAGCACATTCCCAGCAACCCCCTCACACCCTAGACAAGTACTCACATTCTGATCTTGTTTACAAGGGTGAAGAGAGTGGGCTTGCTCTGGATTTATTTACCACTGGAAGCTGGAGTGAATATTGCTTTCCAAGCACTTCCTGGTAGCAGCTTTTCCATCCTGTTGCACATCTCAGCTCCTGCTGCTGCCTCCTGTGCCAGGCTCCGCAATCCGCCGTCGCCGGGGATCTGTTCAGCGTCTCTGTTCTCCCACTGATGGACTTTGAACTGTTCTGCCTCAAAACCCACAGCAGCTCTTCCTTCCATCCTGGCAGCAGCTCTGGGGGATCCTCCCTGCCTGTCCCCCTGCCCAGGTCCCAGCGTCCAGGCATGCATCTCCCTTCCCAGGGCTCAGCTGGTTCCTTTATCCAGCCTGGTGCCCTCTGGGCCGTAAATCAGCCTGGGGTGTGTTCCAGTCCCCACTCTGCAGCTCCTGTAAGGAACACGGGGAGCAGGAAGAGAGCCCAGGCTGAATTTCAATGAGTGCAGTGTGACAGCACACCTGGGTAATGAATAGGGCTAAGGGTGAGTGAGGGTTTGTGAATTTATCACGATTATTTCTTCATTATCTCCGAGCTGTGATGGAAGCTGCAGAGGCAGCAAGTGCAGCCTCTCCCACCAAAACTCCAAGGCAGAATTTCCCTGGTTTGCAGTGTTGAATATTTCATGAGTTTCAAATGCCAATTATGAGTTACCTGCTGCCTGCTAGGAACAATAGGCAGCTTCGAAAGGACTTGCTCCCCTTCTTCCAAGCCCTGCCACATGTTTAGTGACTCCTTTTTTTTACCTGAGAATCCAGAGGCTCAAGGGTGATGATGGGAACTCTCACCCAAGCAAATGTGGGCCTAAAAGACCAGTTTGCACTGCTGTTTCTGTACCCTGAGCCACAGGATATCAGTTTTTGTGGCTCTCAGTCTATTCCTCTGTAGTCCTGAGCTCATTTGGAATGAGATTTTTCACATTTGCAGTGCAGCACTGGATTTTTATCAAAATACCATATATATGTGTGTGTGTATATATATATTTTTATATATAAATATAAAAATATATAAAAATATATATAAATATATAAAAATATATAAAAAATATATAAATATATAAAAATATATAAAAATATATATAAATATATATAAATATGAGCTGGCAAAATTCCTTAAGAAACAAATGAATCATTGGCTGCTTCACCTGCATTCTCCCCACTAAATCCATTCCCTTAGTATCTATGCCAAGTCCCTTGGAGCAGTATCTGACAAATATTGTTAAAAAGGAGATAATTTCCCTCAAAACCAGTTCTGCCTTTTCCTGACCGGTGACTTCTCCATACCCCCTTTGAATGTACTGTGCAGCCAGTGATAGGTAAAGCAGTGAAATATTCTAAAAATCTGCCTCTAAAGGTGCATTTCCTGCCATGGAAAGCACTGCCACAGTGCTGGCAATAAATTCCATCTCTGATAGTGGTTTCATACCATTAGAGAAGGCTAATTCCCATCCCCTACACTTAGTTCTTGGAAGGCTCTCAAGTAAAATACCATTACTTTGAAGTTCTCTCAACACAAAATTGTCACTACATTTTAAAGACTCGAGAAATTCCTGTGAGTTTGGTTACCTGGAACTGCTGGAGCCAAGTTTTTAGAAGTGTTTAGGTTCCTACACTTGGAGACAGAGGTGCCCAAGGAGGCACCTTCTGGATTTAGAACTTCAGACAATTCCACGAGCCCACAGAGCTTCCTTAGACTCATCCTTATTACAGAGAGATGTAAAGGCCGCTGTGGTCTGTAGGTGAGGAATTCCATATGTGATGTACAGACTGGCCAGTGGGGGCTGGCAGTGCCAGACTCCCGGGCACAGGGATATATCCATCCCTCTGGAATGGTGCAGTGTGTGCCCCCAGCCTGGCTCAGCCTCTGCTCCCCGTCATTTCTGTCCTCCTGCACAAGGGATGGAGCAGAGTTCTGCTGCTGGGTGCCCTAGGCGGTTCTGCCCCCACCTCAGGGCTGTGAGAGAACCTGATCCATCACCAGAGCAGGCACAACAATCCCAGCCAGGCCAGGGGATGGCTGGCATTTTCTGAGTGCCAGCCAGAACACCTCTGGTTGAGAGAGGACAAACAGCCTGGTTCCTTGAGCACGTCCTTTCCTGCTCTGTCATTCCCTGGGAACACGAGGGACTACGCTTAAGAAGCTGCATCAGTTTCAGCTGTTGTGCACCTCATTAATCAAAACACATCCTTTTGGAAGACAGTTGATTGCAGCTGAGGCACAGAAGTGCTTACACCTCAGCATCCCTAGTGCCTGGAAGAGAGAAGGAAAACAGGGAAAAGACCTTTAATACTCTCCCTGGCTTAGTTCACATTATCTAATCTACAGGAGTATTGGAAAAATGAAATTTATTGCCCCAGAAAAGCTTGTTCTATTAGAAATTGTGATGAAAATAATAATATTAAATGATATTTGCACTGTAGAGTATTTGGAATGAGTCACAGGCAGTCTGGCTGTGCCAGGAGGTGGGAGGAGAAGAGGAGCAGGTGAACACATGGGAGAAAGGATTCGGGAGAGAGTGAGGGAGAGACAAACAAAGATGAGGAAGCATGTGCTGTGTGTGTGCTTGGTGAAGTCACTGCTGAGCAGCATTTCCCTGCCGTGAAGCTGCAGGAGCATCCTGCTGCTTTGCATGGCACAGTCACCTCTGGCCAGCGGCTCCTGCAAGGGAAAAGGGGAATATTTTCTCCCGAAAGCAGAAGCACAGAGGTGAGGTGAGGATTTCCTCCCTGCCTGCCCTGGGCATTCCTTGCCTGCGCTCAGCCTCCCTGCCTGCGCAGTTCACGTGGTTTCCTCCTCCTAGCAGGTAGGATTTGCAATGTCTGGAACAGCAAACATTCTAGAAAGCCTCGGATGCTGAATCTCTGCAAAAATATACACCAAAATCTCTCATATGGCCGAACATTCTTAATTTAACTGCACTCTTTGGTTTCAAAGGCTTGGTACTAGGAACGATTTGAACCACTTTATCAGTCTAGGAGCTTTTTAAACAGAATAAACAACCATTCCCAAAGAAGCACAGGCAAGGCTGATTGCCACCCCTTTCCCTCTTTTTCTCCAGAAAAACCCTCTCACAAGTATCAGAAGGTAGGGAAACGCCTAATTGTAGCCGTTTCCCGCACTGCTTTGGCCTCAGTTACAGGAGGTGCCTTGTGGGCAGCAGTGAGGGGTAGCAGCATTCCCAGGCGGAGCTGTTTTCCCGGAGCAGCCTCCACGGGCAGTGCTGACTCAGGAGCCCCCTGGGAAGTGGGGTTCCCCCGCCGCGGGGAGAGCCCACGCATCCCACACTGCCAGCCCAGCCCAGGCCAGCGGGGGAGCTCGCCCAGATGCAGCCGCCTTTTATTTATTCGGTTTTGAATGATTTCTCCAGATCCAACTCCGCAGGAGAGCAATAGTACCGACAGCCGGGGGAAAAGGGTCCTTCCAAACCTCCGGGACGCTGCAGACGGGGGCAAAGGCAGCGTGTTCCCGGCAGGCAAACTTCTGCTAGGGAACACAGGCACTCCCCGAGCCTCTGCTTGGCATGCAAGTGAGATTTTCAAGGTGAACCGCTGGTTTTCCTTTACATTTGGGTTCGCCCCTTCCCACAAAACCCCCTCCTATGCCTTCACAAGCGAACCTGCCCCCAGCAGCCACACCTCCGGGCGGAGCAGGGAGCGCCCGCATCCAGGAGAAAAAGGAACATTCTCGCTCCTATTTATTTACTTTGTCATGTTGACGATGCTGCTGTGGATAAGCTGGCGGCGGCCCGGCGGCCGTGGCCGCTAAGGCGGGGCGGGCCCGGGGCCCGGCGCTGCCCGGTGCCCGCAGCGCCCGGGGCGCGGTGCCCGCGGCGGCGGCGGCGGCAGAGCCCCGCGGTTGCCGGGCGTTGCCCCTTTAAGAAGCCCGGGTGCTGTCTCAGGTAGGCAGAGCCTGTGCGCTGTAGTCGCTCCTATGGCAACCCAATAGAATGGGATCGCTTCATGAATATTCCCAGGAGCAGGGGCTGCATGAGGAATAAGTGATGACAGTGATGTAAGCAAGCAGTGGCCGCTGCAGGTTGCAGTTCATTGTGTTATTGGCCGGCAGGTTGAGGAGTTTGAGGCTTGAGCTTCGCTTTCCGGATGATGTCTGCCCGCCGGGAGCCACGGCACATTTGCATCTCGAAGCCAACATGGCAAGGCGGCTGCTGCCGCCGCTGCCGCCCTCCCTCGCCTTCCAGCCAGAAGTGTGTGGCTCTCCTCTAGACTTCTTGCCCAGTGCTCAGCATCTGAGCAGACAGGGATTGCAGTAACACTCACCAAGGGGAGACAAGCAGCAAGTAGCCAAATCGGGACAACGGAGGAAGGGGGAGCTTTTTGCCTTCCCTCTTCTTTTTTTTTTTTTCCTTCCCCTCCTTCCCTTCCCTTCTGGATGCAGAGCCCGTGTTTTGATGCAGAGCCTGTGGATGCCACAGCCTGGTAAGGAGATGCCACGCCAGTCTCTGGTCCCCCGTGCCCCGTGAGGCGGGGGCAGGGGCCTGGGGGCAGTGCCGCTTCCCCGCGCTGGGCAGAGCGGGGGGGTCTCTCCCTGTCCCCGAGCAGCAGCAGCAGCAGCAGCGGCCATGGACAAGCTGCCCCCCTCCATGCGCAAGAGGCTCTACAGCCTGCCCCAGCAGATCGGACCCAAGGCGTCGATCATGGACGAGGAGGATGACAGCGACAAGGACACCCGCAGGAAAAGCATCAGGCTTAAGCCACTGCCTTCGCCCTCTGCTGGGAGCACCCGGGCCCTCGGGGGGGACCCCGGCCGAGGGGGGGACCCCGGCCTGCTGGAGACGGAGGCCGGCGGCAAGGGCGCTAAGACCAGCACCAACGGGGACTGCCGCCGCTTCAAAGGGAGCCTGTCCTCGCTCACCAGCAGGCACCTCCACGACGCGGCCGAGGAGAAGCGGCTCATCGGCGGTGAGGGGGAGCCGGCCTCTCCCGGAGAGGACAAGAGCCCCCCCGGCAGCGGGGAG
>WEKY01033670.1:136453-185238 GCA_013390045.1 Picathartes gymnocephalus
CGGCCCGTGCCCCCACCGCCCGCCTCCCCCCCGGAGCCCCAGCAGCCGCCCCCCCGGGCCTGCTCCTCGACCTCCATCAAAGTGGAGGGAGGTGGAGGGTGCGACCAGATCACCCCAGATGAGGAGCAGAGGCTTGGCCAGGCCGGTTTCATGCAGAGGCAGTTCGGGGCCATGCTCCAGCCGGGGGTCAACAAATTCTCCTTGAGGATGTTTGGCAGCCAGAAGGCCGTGGAGAGGGAGCAGGAAAGGGTTAAGTCTGCCGGGTTCTGGATCATCCATCCCTACAGCGACTTCAGGTACAACCCCCCTCCCCCCCCCCCCTTTCAAACGAGCTGGCCTGCCCCTTCCCATGCCACCTCCTGCACAGGGCACCCACCCCGACAGAACTTTCCTGGGTCATTGCCTAGCCAGAGGAGCTGGAGTATACAGCCAAGATCTGCTCCACTCAAACAAGCTGCAGGTTTCATTTACATTTCACCTTAATTTTAGTGTCCCCACACTATAAGTAATTTTAAATTGTTTTTAAACCAATTGTCCTTGGCTTTTTAGAATGGAAAGACTCTCTTTAAGTTCGTTGTAAATGGGGAAAAACTGTTCCCACCTGATGCACAACTCTAGACCGAAAGCATGGTGTCTGATCTTAACTAGTCCTGCATCTCCATGGATGCTCTGCCTGATTGATGCGTCCCATTTTCACACCTCCAAGTCCTCTCCCTGCTCCTTCCCAAGAGTTAGGCAGGGATGTTGCTACTGTTGCTGCTGTGTAGGCGTCTTACTGCAGCATGGCTTGTCAGGAATTGGGATGTGCAGGGGATGGCAGCGTTCATTAACAAGGTTCTTAACAGAGAAAGAGCCTCTTTTGCATCTGTACATCCTCATTTGCAAAATTATGTTGGATGGGGAATAGTTAACACTGACTTTTCCAGAGTAGTGGCTTGCTCTCACTCCACAGCAGCATTTCCATGGAGGTTAATAAGGAAATGAACTTGGAAGTCCTAGAGCCAGTTTTTGTAAAGTCCTGCATAGCAGAGGGGCTGTGTTTGGGTGTTTCTGAGCAAAGTATCGTCTGCTGCACAGGTGAACTGTCCTCTGCAATATGTATGTAAAGTACTGCAATCAATAATTAATTACTGAGTGCAATCAATGGCTAAGGTTTATTGCTTCAACTTTAATTACAACGGACTTACATCTCACATTTAAAAGCACACAGGAGAAGATTATTATTCAAGCATATCTTTGTCACACTACGTGATTTTATTGAATTTGTGGACTCTGCAAGGAACCTTGCATGATTGCCAAAAATACAGTTAGCAAGATAATTGCAGGAAGGAGTTTTGGGGTGGATTTGGCTTCCCAAAGGCAGGAATGACAGAAACCTCTTGACACCACCTATTAGGGATTTAGCAGGCAGCCCACACGCTTAGCAGATTCAGCACTGGCACTGACCAGATTCCTTGATATTTGCTTGGATTAACAAATGTTATTAGAAGGCTCTGTGAGTTGGAAGACTGCACTGTCATTTAAATTCAGTGCATTCAAGTGTCCCAAGCACACAGCTGACTGAGCTTAGGAGGGTTTCCAGCAGCTACAGCATGATGCAGAGTCCTTGCAAGCACAGCCTTACCCAATCCCACACTGGAACCAGGAGAAAACTGCCTCCCAGTGAGACTGACCAAGTCATAGCTCCCAAACACTGAAATGTGAGAATGAGCAGCTTTCAAAAGAACAAAACCAGTTTCATACTCTGGGTTATATTTGCAGTATTTGCCATGAGGCTGGAATTTAACTGCTGTGGTTTCTTGGGTTATTCTAGCAAGGTGTGCTCTGCGTGTCGCACCCTCAGGAAATGTGGGGTTTAGTCTCTGGGTTCTATCTGGAGTTAAGCAAAAGCAGTGTTCAGTTTCCATATCCTTCTGTCTCTGCAGCGAGTTTATTCCCTTCCATATCTGTGCCTGTTCTCAGCAGAGAACCAGCCTGGCCAACTTCAGCAGCAGGAGCTGAGCTAACCACCTTGCTCAAGGTGAGATGGCCCCAAGAGTTTGGGATTTTAAGGTTCCTACAGAACCAGTGTTTATTCCATGAGATGATGAGGTGATTTTTCATTCCTCAGGCACTTGGCTATGGGGCCAGCCCCAGCCTTGCCCAAAGGAATGGAGTCTGCTGGCAAGCCTTGGCTCCCTGAGCCAGATGGTGCCACGGAGCCTGGTGGCACTGAGCTGTTCGTGCAGGCAGAGCCCTGTGGCTGCATGGGTGACTCCTGGTGTTGATAACAGACCCTGCCCTGACAGAGCTGGCAGTCTGTGCAGGGGAGGCACAGGAAGCTGCATATCTGTACCCTGGGGCACATTCCAGGTGGGCTGGTTTCCTTCTCAATTGGTGGAGCAGCCCAGCCCAGCCCAGCAGCACGGGCTGTGTCCCTGCTGTCACCCTGCTGTCACCTGTCCCCCTGGGCCAGTGGGGTGAATGTCTGGAGCCATGTGCTGAGGCCGGGAGGAGCTGGATGCACCACTGCCTGCTCAGGGGGGATATTTCCAGGGAGGCTTTGTTCACCCCTGTTTCTAGGTCACCTGCAGCAGATCTGTTTGGATAGCAATGCTGCTTAGAGAACATGCCTGGGCTTCCATGGAAAGTGACCAGTGGACGATGGCTGCCTTGAAGGGGAAGAGTGGGAGCCTTCCCACCTTCTGTTCGGGCTTTGCGTTCCCTCTTACCCTCTGCTAAGGCATCTCTCTTGAAAACGACTCCCGTGAATATGGGTAACATTTTGTGACCTCTGGAATGCAGCAGATTGCACCAAAGAGCAGATCTTATCAAAACATTTGCAAGAGCCCCAAAGGAGGGTGTTGTGTGCGTGGGGAATTACGCAGTGCAATTCCTGACCACTCCGTGTTCCAGCGGGGTGCAGATCCCGGAGCCTCAGCATCTTGGAGGCTCCATTATCCTGCCCTTTGCTGCCACCAAAGCCATGCAGCAGCGTTTGCTGGTCAAGTTTCAGGTTAGGAAAGGTTTAGACCCCGAGCTTGCTTTCTGTGCCTTTGGAGAAAGCTGCCTCCCCTCTGTGAGCAAGGTGCATCTCCAGGCGGGTTCTGGTGGGGCTCCAGCCCTCGTGACTGCTGCCTGGGAGCAGCTGGAGCTGGGAAGTTTGCATGGAACACTCCAGGCCGATGCACTGCTGTGAAATGACATTGGTGCGATTCCCCGACTCCACGGAGTCGCTGCTCCTTCGCGCTCTGCTTCCAGAGGAGTTCCTGATTTAGAATAGAACAGAGGCTTTCATCATTGTCTCATTAAATTATCATTTTAGCATCTAATAGGGCTAATTCCAGTGGCAAATCTATGACCCTCCAAGAGTAAAACAAATTAATATAGATTCCGGCTCTGTTGATCTCTGCTTTTAGTCCATTGTGAGGGGAAAAGACATCAAATGACCTTTATAAAAATCAAGCTCGGTGCCCCTGAGTACTCCTGACTAATGCAGTGGGCTGGTTTTAGAAGCACTTAAGAGGTGTCTTAGCAGTTTCTAATGAAAATTAAGAAGCCTGGCTCCCATTCTGAGGTGCAGATGTGTGTGCTGGCAGCTGGAGTTCGTTTGCATCTGTGGTTGATTGCACATCAGTGCAGAGCCACACTGTATTTCCTAGATCAGGATTTATCTGTGACTTTGAAAGCTCTTCCACTGGGTAGACAGAATGGTATTTTATTGCTTAGAGGAAGCATTGATCCAGTACAATTGGTTTAATAAAAAAATTCCAGACAAACAAT
This sequence comes from Picathartes gymnocephalus, assembly GCA_013390045.1. NCBI lineage: Eukaryota > Metazoa > Chordata > Aves > Passeriformes > Picathartidae > Picathartes > Picathartes gymnocephalus. Next base: position 140,216 of record WEKY01033670.1, read on the forward strand.
GATCTGTCTAGTTTGTAGCTGACTGAAGCATATGGGTTGTAGCTGCTGCCCAGAATTGCTTGCAAAAAAAGTGTAGCATGCTGCTTTTAGAAAGACCTGAGAACAGATACACTATCTGAGGGCCCAAAATAGTCCCAGCAGTGGATGTAAATAGAACTGCACATTATTCACTGCCCAGTAATCTATTAACTTCCTCACAGTGAAGAGAAGCTGCTGTCTCTTTGAAAACAATGGCAAACATTCTGCTCGGTAGCAGACTCAACTACAGATTTTAGAAGTCTTCTTTTTACTGGTCTCCATTACTTGTAATACTTGTGTGCAAACAGATCCTTTCTTTCATTTGCTTCCTCTGCCAGAGCTCCCTGGCTGCTGGGACCCTGGGGAGGTTTCTGTGGCAGCCAAAACCAGGTGCTCAGGTATGAGGTATAAGGGGAAGGAACAAGATCACTGCTTCCCTTGGTGCTGCAGTGTCCCTCAGCCTCCCTTCTCGGGGGGGAAGCAGTGGGATTTACTAATTATAGTCCTAAGAACTGAACCCAGTGGCACTGTGGGATGGAGCAGAAGTGGGAGGGATGTGTGTTTACCTTTCCACTCTCCTGAGCAGACCTGATTTCCAGTGCCTCTCCAAGTGCTGCTCTGGCTGTGCACACTGTTCTCACTGGGAAGCTTTTCCCTGTGCTTCAGAAGGGTCAACAATCGGTGGAGAGTCCAGCAGTGCTGACTGACTTTGGCAGCTCCCTCGGGTGGGCGTTGCTCCCTGCTCTCAGGCAGCAATGCCCTTTTCTCCATCTCCTGCCCAAAGTGCTGCTCCTTGTGCCGCCCTCCCTCCATCCCTGCCCACGCCCAAATGCTGATCCTGTGATTCGCCCTTTGCTCCAAGTGCCAGGCATGGAGCAGGATGTGCAGCACGTGGGAATTGTGGCTCAGGGAAAGGGCAGGGAGCAGGGAAAGGGCAGGGAGCAGTGGCTTTGGTGGCAGAACCTGTGCCTGGTGTTGGAATCCAACGGGGAGTGCCAGCAGGCCGCGTTTGGAGGGGGCAGCTCCCAGGCTTGGCTCTCTTCTCCTGCCCTTTGTGGCGATGCTGTTGCCCTGGGGTAGCAGGGGGACACTGCATGTGGAGCTTGGGGACAGATCCCACTGCCTTTCCTGCAGAGAACTTCCTGGCCAATTCCCAGGGCACCTTTCTGGGGATCCCAGCAGGAGTAATATGGAGGATAATCCAAATTCTGCCAAACACATGGGTGTCTGTTGTCTTCAGTGCTTTCAGTCAGGCTGCAGAAGAACCATGGCCTTGTGACCGTGACCTAAGGGAGTGAAACTCCTGCATCCATACTTCCCATGTCCATAGGCAAGTCAGGCTTCGTGCCCCAGCTCACTTGTCAGGAGGCAGAGGTTAAATAATCCCACACCAAGCAGTCCGTGTAGGAGTACAGCTTTTTGTAGGAAACATGTTCACATGCCTCAGCTGGAAAATAGGAAGGCCTCAGTAAAGGCAACACCTCAGTGGGTCACCATGATAAAATATTTTAGGACTATTATTACGATGTTTTCATGCAGAGAAAATGAGATAAAATAACATAAATAAGTAGTAAAGCAAGCACTGAGATTTAACAAAGAGCTATGATTAAGATTTTTGCATAAACTTAAGCCAGGCCCTTCGTACCAGTCTGCCAATAGATGAAGACATTATCTCTCCCACAGAAGCTCCTCCCTCAGTACTCTCATGGATGGATCCTTTGGGAAAAACAATTTAACATTTTCTCCATCTCTTCTTGCTAGATAACATATCTTATTTATTATATCTTGTTCAGATCCTGATATGGAAAAAAAAAAAGGTTAATTTTCTCATGCCTTTAGAAAATATTCGCTGTGATAACAATAAATGTTCAATTCACTTCCTGACAGCAAGGGAATTGGAAATGCCATCCCCAGGTTGTAGTGAGGTGGCACAGACTGGTGGGGATTGAGGTAAAACCATCCCTGACCTGGATGTGGTAGAGTTGAGGCCCAGATGTGCAGAGCAGGAGGCCTCCCACGGCATCCCCGTGGTCAGAGCTCTGCCCTGGGGGCTCTGCAGGGACTGGGCCATCCCTGGGACTCAGAAGGGCTCATGAGGACCTGTTTGAGGAGCCATGGAGAGTGCCTGGAGAGGACCGGGCACGTTCTGGTTTGGACCGTTTCTTAGGCTGGCTCTGTGAGCAGCCAGACTGGGAAATGGGCCCATCCCACCCACCCTCTTCCCAGGCCTCTGCTGCTTGTTGGTTTGTCTGTTGTTATAGCAAAAAATAATCACTGCTGTAAACAATGACATCGTGTTCTCTCCCATCATCATCTCAGAGCATTATTGCAGTTACAGTTTGGGATTGGGCTCCTTGCCTGACACTTCTGCAGGAGCTTCCTGCCAGAGGGAGAGGCTCTGGGGCTCTGCTCACCTGCCCTGGCCATCACACCCCACCTGCAGTTCCTTCTCTCTTCCACTGTAAACCTGCCAGGCTGGGCAAGAAATGGGCTGCTACAGAAAATCTCCTCCTGCACACGCCTGCCCCAAGCCCTCCCTCCCTCCCACCTCGGAGGAGGCAGGAATTCTCTGGGAAGCACTGGTTTGATCCCTGTCATGGCTGTAACATAACACAGCCAAGCTCCTGTCTGCTGTTTCCTACCCCAAGCTTTTGACTTTGCAGTCTGTTTTTTGATGCAGTTTTGTACAGTTGTTAGGGTTTTAAAAACAGCTCAATCTCTCCCTTTGGCACAATAATATCTCTGGGTTCATGAGCAGGTGTGGAGCTGTTCGAGGCTGTGCTGCACTGCCCTCTGCTCTGAGTGAAGCAGTGGCCGTAGCAGGGAGTTACAGCACAAGAAGGATGCTGCACCACACTCCAGGGTTACTCCAGGCTCCAAAGGAAACACACTCTGCCTGTTACAAACCCCCTGCTTGTTTTTCTCCCTCTCACCCTCAGCCCCACTCTCTCCAACCTGTTGTCTTCCCCATTTCTCATTTGAAGTTTGTGTTTCTCATCCCACCAGTGCCATCTCCATTTTCTAGGCTCCTCGTGACAGCTGTCTTGTCCAGCCAGTCCTGGATGCCAATATCCAGCTTCTTTCTCATCTGATCACTGATTTCCACCCTGTTTTCAGTAACGCCTCTCCCCCTCACTCCTTGCAATGTTCCAGTGTGTTGGGCTGGCATTTACTCAGTCCAGTTCCAGTCTCCATCCTTAGCCTTCAGCTTTTTCCCTGGGTGGGTCTCCCAAAATCAGTTCCTTCTCCTCCTACATATTCTTAGTTGCTGTTGTCCTTCCGACTCTCCCAGCAATCTCAGTTTTCTCCATCCTCTTCCTGACTTAAGAATGGATCATTTTTCCTAGTAATTTAAAACCCTTTCACATTATCCTTCCCCTTATCCTTGGACACTGCCAATGTTTAGACAAAAGCTACCCATTTTCTGTTTTCAATTTCAAAGATCTCAATCCTCAGACCTAAGCATTTAACATGATGAATTTGTCAGGAAGCACAATCTCCACTGCAGGAGAATGAAACAGATTTAATTTGAAGGAAAAATGTGGTTTCCGGGGGTAAAACCCACAGAGTCAGTGTAGGACTTTGCAGCACTATTTTAAGGAGGTAAACTTGGGGTTTCAATCCAGTGTTATTCTGGTTAGGTAACTGTGCTAATGCTTTCTGTGGCACTGAGGTTTTTTGTGCTCTAGAGTCACTGCTGCTGCACTGAAATCCATTTATTATACAGATGAAGGAGTGATCTTTGTCTGGAGATAACATAGTGTCATTTTAGCTTGAAACCATTGAAATTTGTCTTTGTTTCTGATGTGTTATGAGCATCTCATTAGCAAGCCCATGAATCCCTCAGTTTGCTCTCAAAACCAGCTATCTGAGCTCTCATCTCTGCCAGAGCAGAGATTTCCTCCTTTCTCTTATTTTTGAAAGCTGTGTTGGTGCCAAGGCAGTTATAGGTCAATTGAGTTATTGTTGGTTCTAATTGGCACTCTAACAAGCTATTAAATCAATTTACCTACAGATGAATGTCACTCAAAAAGCAAGGTGCCAGCTCCTTTTGAGAACTTCAAAAAGCCCATTTCCACTGCTGAGTGTGAGGGAAAGGTCAGGCTGCAGGGAAGTGGCTACTTGAGATTTGCCCCCAAAACGTGTGTGCCATGAGCTCTGAGGCTGAACACAGGCCAGGCTGTGAGGAGGGGTAAGACCATTCCCAGAACTCGAGGCCAGGAGGAAGAATTAAGAACATCACCAGCTCTGACAGATCTCTTGTGTGTAAGGCTCATTTCCATGTGGAAGGGTCCAGGTGCTGCCCTCCTCCTTCACAGGTGTGTGTCCCTGTGGCTGTAGATGCAGGTGCAGTGTCCACAGCCCTCTCCCAAGCCAGGCAGCCCCCAGCTGGTGACATCATTGCCTTTTGGATGTCTGGAGATCCACAAGATTCCCTCGCTTCCCTTGCAGAAGAGTTAGAGTCATTGTGGTGCCCAGGGTTGATTTAAGTTCCTTTCTGAAGCGTTTGGATGACCTCTCCCCCCAGCAGCACTGCAGAGCTCATCCCCACGGAGCTGAGCACTCCTTGGCTGTAAACCTGTCACTCCTGAGCCCGCAGGGCAGGACAAGGGCTCTTGCCCAGGCAGCACTGCAGGTTCAAAATCCAGGCTGCTGTCCAGGACAAGCAGTGAGGAGTGCTCAGGTCCCCTCGAGTGGGCTGGGGTTTGGTGAGGCGCACGGCAGAGCAGCACGCAGCTTGGCTCCGTGCAGCTCTGCAGTGCTGACAGCACCAAACCCGGGTTTGTCAGCAGACACAGCACTCAGGACTCCTGAAACACAGCAGAGGGAGCAGATGGGTCCTGGGCTAGCAAGGTGCTCTTACAGAGACCTTTTCCTGCCCCTTTCCATGCTGAATGCTTTGCTAGCTGAGAAGTCCCTTTCCAAACTGGAATTATTAATTGTGTGCAGTATCAGATGTGGTCACCCTGTGCCTGATGTTAGCACCAGGCTGGAGGAAAACCAGGCTCTTACCTCCCGAGGAGAAGCTGCAGGCAGCAGGGGAAGACAATGCCGTGAGAGCAAAGCAGATGAGCATCCAAGGGGGAATTCCAAGGTCAGCTTGAGGGCCCACCACTTCCACGTTCCAGGGCCACGGCAGCTTCCCCAGCGATGCACGAGAGCTAATCTCATTTGTGGTGACTCGTCCAAATGTGCTAATTAAGGATTTAACTCTCGGCCTCTTTGCATGGAGAGGTTGTCTGTGTGAGTGCATCCATTGTTCCAGAGCTCAGAGGCAGGAGAGGAGCTGCAGGTTGCCCGCTGACTCCCGTGCAGGAGCTCTAACTCCTGGTTTTCCGTTGTCACAGCTGTGCTCAGGGTGTTTGTGAGTGCCAGGCAATCAGGAGCTGTGCAGGGAGTCACTGCTCAGCCCTCCCACAGCTCCAGTGGCACTGGGAGCACAGGAGCTCTGCTGGGAGTCGCTTCTCCTGCTCCTGGTCAGAACCTGGGCACTGTTACGGTGTGGTCCTTATCCCACCTGAGCACGGGGAGGGCATGGAAAGCCCGGGGAGATGCATTTGGATGTGCTGGGTGTGGGAAAGAACCATCTGGCAGTTATCAGCGTTTGGGAGGAGATAACAGCTGCATTCCAGAGACTGGGGGACTCCACTTAACAAATCCTTTCCTTCCCAGTGGTGTCAGGGCAAGGGGCTCACTCAGCTCAGCACTGACACCTCCCAGCAGGGCAGTTGTGCACTCGGGGGCACTGCGGGCAGGGGAGGCCCTCCCTGTGCCCCTCTGTGTCCAGGTGCAGAGAGCCAGCACAGGGACACCCTGGTCCTGCGGAGCAGCAGGAGCCGCCTCGGGCACAGTGGGGCAGTGCCTGCCTCACTCCTGCCATGTCCTGGACCAGCTCTCCCAACAGTCCAGGAGATAAGAGAAAAGATAATGATGCCTGGCTCACTGCAGCTTTTTTAACAACAGCAAACCCACTTTCATTAAGCACAAATTCTTGATGCTTGACCTTTCCCCCTTCGCTTCAAAGTACTAATGCATGCACAAGTTATACTTCTATTAATAACAAGAGGAATATATTTTTCCATCCCTATTTTCCTGTGAATCGTGGGGAGGGCAGGAGGAGGGACCAGTCTAGACTGCAGATGATGGTCTGTTCTTGATGCCCATACAAAGCACTGGTATCGTGCTCATTTAGCTGTGCATGCTCTTGGAATGACAAGCAGTGCCTAGCAGACAGAAGGACAAGCTGGAAGGGATGTCAGGCATACAGGTTGGACCTGTGAGCCATCCTGAACTGAATTCTGCATGCCTTGATTTCTCCAGCTTTAAAAAAGGGGGTGATGGTGCTGCCAGGGTATAATTAATGTAACAGCAGATGTCAGAGGAGATACCAGCAAGGGTGGGGTTGGTCTCTACCAGGCAGTTTCATGAGGATTTCTTTGGGATTCTCCTTTTCCGTGTAGTGCTGTAGATTTGGTCTCACCTATTGTCCATCTTTTATTAGGACCCCAAAAAGCAGTGGATCCGTGTACTGTTAGGGCATTTCTGAATCATTGGTTCGTTTTGTCTTGATAAGGGAAGGGCTTACCAATACTCTCCAGTTCCATGTATGGTGCTCTATTGTCTGGCACATTTAGAACTAGGCTGGAAAAAGATAGGAAAAAAGCCTGCATGGAGAGGCAGACAAGATGGATTTTACCTTTTATGTCCATAAATGAGAATTGTGCAGCCCCTGCATGGGGTTTAGAGATGCTCTAAGAAGAAAATGTTCCATCTTTCCCTTGCCAGTCATGTGCACTGCAGGGCGTGCTACCCTTTTCTTTGGGAATATGTGACTCCTGACTTCAGTAAACACTCCCAAATAGCAGGTCTGGCACAGGAGCTGCAAGGTGTCTGTCCCTGCTGTGGTGTGGCAGCTCTAGAAAGCATCCCTTAAGCTGGGTGGCTTTGGATCTTTTGGGTGATGTGTTGTGATCCTTCTGCAAACACGAGTGTGCTCATGCCAGCCTTGGTCAGGGCAGTTCCCTGTGTGTGCTGTGGCTGGAACATCCAGGCTTGTCCCACAGCTGGGAATGGAACAAAAACCTTGTCACAGACAAGCTTCAGTCAAACTCCAGATGTGCCCATGGCTGCTGGCTAAACCCTGACTGCTTCTGGACAGTTTCTGGTGCTCAGTTTGTGAAACCACGGGGAAAGTTGCACTATTGGGGTCTCTTCTCCTTTATTCCCGTTGTGATGGGCTCCCCTGCTGTGTCTGCAGCTCAGGCACTCCTCCCTCATCCCCTCCTGCCAATCTCAGGACTTCTCGTTGCTTGCAGATCCTGGTGGGAGGCTGGGCCCAAGCCTTCCAAACCAAGGCAACTCCTTTTGCAGCACGAGCAGGAATTTGGGCTAACAGTGGCAGCTGTGGGTATGGCCTAGGACTCCTGCTTTCCAACAGGGGATCTGGAAGCCTCATTTGCAAGTAAATTCACACAGCCAAATCTGCACTGCAGACAAAAAAAGATTTGCCTTGACATCATCTGCCCTGCTCTGCGCTCCGCAGTCAGTCAGGAGAGCAGAGCACAGCTCCAGCCTCTCCAGCTCAGCAGAATTAAGGCTAAGCTTCATCATGAGCTCATGCAAGCTGTTCCCACCCCAAATAATTGGCTGCTGCATGCTTTGTGTCTGTCTAGCCATTGCTGCATGTGGGTGGGTGTGTTGTGTGTGTGTGAATGAGTCTGCTGCGCAAATTAATGCATAACACCGGGGGTGCAGCTGATAATAAAGTACCTTGGGAATGCTGGGGCTGGGAGCAGTGTAAGCCAGAGCTGAGCCCCTCAGGCACCTGCACAGAGATCCCTCTGCCTGCTGCCACAGCATGGGCATCCCCACTTCCAGACCACCACCACCTCTTTTTTGCTCTTCCTGCCACCCTAAACCCCCTCAGAAGTGTTTCCAGCCCTGTGTTTCCCATAGCTGAGGTGTAAAAGCAGGACAAAAGGCAGTGTAATTTCTCCACAGCTCAGTCCCCTATCAGCACAACCTTCTTTGCAGGTGAATAGGAAATGCCAGGAGTGCTGGTGTGTCCGTGGGGATGGGAGACAATGCGATCCATGAGTGCTGGGTGAAGTCTGGGGTGAGACCCCTCTGGGACTTGGCAGCTGCTCTGGGGTATTGCTCTCACAGGGCTGAGCTGTTCTCAAACACCTCCTCCTGTGCAATCATCACACACACACTCAGGGATGGCAGGCCAGCAGCATTTCTGCCCAGGCTCCCAGGTAAGAGGTGCAGAGACAGGCTGTGAAAGAGCTCAGCGAGATGCCTGGAGTTAGGCCCTCACATTTCCTCAGTTCAGCCCAAAGCTTCCAGCCTTGCTTTCTCTCCACACACCCCTGTGCCCAAGATTTTTCTGGGGAAAGGGCACCTCTTTGAAGTTATGACAGGTCAGTGGAAACTTGTGCCTGCCCCGAACTGGGATCCTAAGATCTGCAGCCCAGTTAGGGAAAAAGAACAGGACTGGCTCTTCCTCTGGTTGTATGGTTCAGAGTGGAGCATGGCTGTCCTAGAGCTGGGCACGAGAGGAGGGCACAGAATTCTTCACAAGCTCTTGGAAAACTTGCTTTTCCTAGGCAAAGTATGGCTCTGGCTGGCTCAGGAAGAGGAAGGGAGGGTATTCCAAATAAAGGAGTTTTGTAGTAATAAAACTACCCAGACCATAAAAACCCGTGGCTGTTGGCAGAGCAGCTTGTGACCTTTGCAGGCAGGCAGGTGATGCTGTGAGTAAGGGCAGTGCAGTTTAGATACTCCAGCTTTGCTCAGCCCCTGCCCTGGAGCTGCAGTGGTTCTGCTGCATTTCCCTCAGCTCAGCCTGGCTGCAGGGCTGGGTGAGATCATTCCTCCACACACCCGGGTTCTTGTGGATGCAGGAGGGTTGATCATCATTCCTGTGAAATGAGGTTCATTAGTAGACAAATGGAGCCAAATTCCCGGGTGAGAATGGCCCTGGGAATGAGTTTCCCTGCTTGGAGGCACCTCAGGCCGTGTGTCCCTTACAGGAACCCCGAATTACATCCAGGCCCTGTGCTGGCACTGGGTGGGACCTGCTGGTTCTGCACTGCTGTCACTGGCCCCAGGTTCCACTCCCAGCGTGGTGTTTGTGCAGTGGCTCTTCAAGGCAGGATTCAGGGAGCCTGGGGCTCTCTTGCTACAGTCAAAGTGGTTCAGAGCCCTGAATTTTCTGCTCTTTGCCTACAAAACAGCTATTTCTGATTCAAGGATGCCTTTCCTGAAGGAGATCCCTAATTTACTGTCTGAATATCTAATGAGCTGATAGGGGTTTGGATACACTTGAGAGCAGAGCTGATCTGCTCTCTGCTTTCCCTGGCCTCCAGTCAAAGATCTTCTGCTGTTCCCTACTGGAGTCACTGCAGTGACTTGAGAGCTTTCCCTAGGTACCCTCAGCACTGATCCATCTTCCTCCTCCTCCTCTTTCTCAGCCTCCCTGGGTTCTCCCAGTGCCAGGGCTCCCAGCTGGGCTGAGGCACAGCACGGACATTTCTGCTGGTGTGAAAGAACAAGAGCAAAAACCCTGGCTCCTGCCTTACTCGGAGCTTAAGCAGAAGGACTGGATTAACTGAAAGGAACAAAACCATAGAAATCATGTAATCATGATGGAAGTGCCTGAGTTCCCAGCCAATTTATGTGATATCCCAGCACATCCCTGCTGGAATCAAAGGCTGAGCCAGAGCCTGCTGCAGTGGCCTTGAAATTGGGTCCTGTGTGTGCAGAAGGATGAAAACTACAATGATGGGAAGAGGGCCCTTTGAGAGTGTGTTCTTCCTGGAAAAGCTGGAATTCATTGAGACACTGCTGCCATCCTCCATTCCCAAAACAGGGCAGGGAACAGAATTGCCTCTAGGCACCACAACCAAAGGATAAGACTTGTCTTTTCTTTTAAGGCACAGAACTTAAAAGCCTGGAATAGTCTTTTGTGGTTGTGACTCTCAGATCCCAGAGCATGTTCAGGTTCTTTTAGGGTTTCCTCTTCTGTACTCAGGACCAGAAGTAGATTTTTCTAGACTGGTGGGGAAAGCAAAGTGCCCATCTCACAGTTCCATGTGGTTCTCTGGGCTGAGGCATGAACAGAGCCTGTGCTGAGTTCCTGCCTTGAAGTATGGATTTAAAATTGAACCTTACACCTCATTTAGTGGCATCTGCACCTTCAGTGGGCAGGGAAGGGTTTGGCTGTCATTGCCTTGGAGCAGTCTCGTGTCCTGCTGTTTCTGTCGTAACTATTTACTGTGTCTGACATCTAAAGGCTCTGGCAATTCTGTCCCAAACTCCTTACAGAGGTTGTTATTTCACATTGCCTTTGCAGCTTGTCTGAGCCTGGTGCCAAAGTGGAAATACAAGGGGTGGTCTTGTTATTTATTGGATTTTCATGACTCTTATATCTGCTCTGCCCCAGCTGTGTGTAGGAATAGCTTTGTCATATTCCTGTGCAATAGCAGGGAGATACATTCCCAGCTTATGGCTGGAATAGGAATATAGAGAAAAACTCCTTTATTTCCTCTTGGGTTGCTCACACAGACTGAACCTGAGTGGTGCAGACATCACAAAGAGCTCCTCAGTGACAGCCCTGTCCTGCCTGTCCCTGCAGTGTCCCTTTCCCAGCCTGTCCCTCTGGCAGGCTGGAGCCTCCTCGTTCTATATTGATGGAAAATGCATCAAGCTGAATGTATTTCTGAAACAACTTGCTTCTGGCAGGTTGTTCATTCTAAAAATATATTTATTTATAATTGCTGAGCTGAATGCTTAATGAATTCTTCCTTCCCAAGAACAATTAATCAAAGAAATGATTTAGGGCTGGCACTTGCTCCCCCAGGGCTCAATGGCTTTGTTCCATTGACTTAAATAGAGCAGGGCGAGTCCAGCCCATAGTGGAAAAGATGGATCTGAGCACTTTTCATGGTGCCCATCACTGTTTGTCTGCCTGTCTGTGGCCCTGTGTGTGTTGGAGGAGCAGCACTGCACAGCAGAGTCACAGCAAGTTTACAGAACCCCCCTGTCCTAGTGGGGATTTGGGATGCTGAGGAGAGGCTGCAGCTCCAGCTTGCTCTGGAAGGTTTCTTGATGGGAACAAATGGCTGGAGAGGGCTCTGTGGGTCACTGAGACCCTGCAGCATTTGATAAAGGAGAACCCCCACCTCACCACAAGTCAGAAAATTTGCAGCATGTCCTGCAAAGAGCAGGAGAGATGCAGCAACATCCCAGGTCTTGGCAAAGGGCAGGGAGGTGCTAAGTGGAAGAGCCTGGATCCCCAGCACATGCTCCTTTCCAGGAGTGTGAGCAGCACATTCCATGCCACACAGGCAGGTGAAAAGCCCAATTTCTTCCTGCCAGCCTGACAGGAGGGGAAAGGCCTTAAATGTCCTGAATGTGGCCACTGGATTCTTTATACCGTGTCTAATTGTGATTCACAGCATCCTCCGTGAGCAGCTGTGTGACACTGTCCTTTCTGGGGAAAATGTACTTTACATGTCCACTGGCTGAGTTTTTCATTCTCCTGTCTCAGAGTGTGCACCAATTCCTCCTCCTTTTCCCTCAGTCTCCTGCCACCCCTCAGTTCCTGCTGAGTTTCCTCATTTCCGTCAGCCCAGGGCAGGAACATTTGGGGGGGACAATAATTCCTCAGGAGCTGGAGGGGGCTTTGGAGCCCTGAGGCTCCTTGCATGAGGATCTGAAGCTGAGAGCTGAGTGCCCTTCGGACACTGGATTGGATGTCACAATTCCTGCTCTCTGCTCTCCGTTCTGCTGAGGGAGTAAGGCCCTCTGGAATATCCGCCTCTCCGTGCCTCAGTTTCCCCAGCTGGCAGATGCTGATGGGGAGACTCAGCCACCTGCCCTAAAAAGCTTTGAGGTTAAAAGGGAGCCAATCTCTGGGGAGCTCCTCAGTGTTTCAGTATAGGCAGTAATTAATTCAGCAGCCATTCCAGGGGGAGGGATAGTGGATTCACGTGGATGCCTTAGGTAAGCACAGCCTCAGTACAGTATGTTTCTTCTGAGGCTGAAAATAATCAGAAGCAATTGGACTTTTTTTTTTTTTTTCTTAACTGCTGCATTTTTAGAAGGTGATTCATCTCTTGTCTGGGGTCTGGGCTACCTGAATAGCCCCAAGATCCCAGCAGCATTAGTCTTTTTGAGGATTCATTGTGCTCTGTTGCAGCCTGAATAACTCATTACAAACAAGAGTCTGATGTGAGCAGCAGGAGAGCTGGGCAGGAGAAGCACTTTGTGCTTTGGAAGCTGAAGTACACACAGGCAGTGCCTCTCACCTTTTCAGGTGCCTTACTCCCTTCCACCCCACTCCTTCCCCATGGAAAGGGGCTCTGGCTGGCACTGGGTGTGAACCTTGTCTGGAGCAGTGGTGCCAGCACAGGCATTTCCCACCAGGGCTAAAGCAAGGATGTGAACCAGTGAGGATTCCCAGAAAGTAATATGGATCACGAGGAGCTGAAGGTCCAAAACACAACCCAGCATGTGCTCCATCCATCCCAATCCGTGCTCCTTAAACACTGCTCCTTTGGCACTGCCTCCAAGGCTTGAGCCATATTCAGTGGGTACAGAAAAGCCACATTAAAAATCTGGCCATCCCCGTTGGCCAGAGTGTGTTTAACCCCAGAGCAACAGCTGGGAAAGAAGGGGTTTGACTGGGAGTGACCCCTCTCCTCCAGGAGTTCTTCACCTGTGCTGTGTAACCCTCAGGGCTGCGGTGAGCTGTCCTTGCCAGGGGTGACAGCCACATGCAGCCAACACCTTCTGTCGCTCTGGCTTTCCCTGGCCTCGCTGAACATGTGCTTTAGGAAGTTTGGAGCCTTTAGAGGGAGGCAGCTTTGAATATGATTATTCCAGCCGACCATTGGAAAACCCCAGACTGCTTTCTGTCACCTCTTTCTGGCAGCTTTGAGCATTCCCGTGCTGCCATTACCCGGGAAAGAGCTCTGGCTTTTCTCCCTGCCCCATCTGGCACAGCAGGAATGTGTGCACGGTGCTGAGGTCTGGCAGATGCTGTTGCCTGTCTCAGACATAAATCCTGGGAACTGTGGAAGCTGGAGAGGGCTCGTGTGCCTGGGAGCAGAGGTGGAGTAAATCATGCAGCTGAACAGCAGCTTCAGGTGTGATCCATCCTCAGGCACAGGGAGCTCTCCCTGTGCTTTTTGGGCTCTCCTCGTGGGGTGGCTGATGTGACTGGCCCGGTGCTCAGCTGGGCACACACAGAGATGTTGTACCTGGCTGTGTGACCTGTGGGGTGGTTTTCCTGGTGCTGCATGCTTCCATGCTTTACTTATGGCAAGTATCCCAAACCTGGGCTCTGGAGTCTCGAGGAGAGCCTGGATTTTGGAATAAGCACAGAATTCCTGAATGGCTTGGATTGGAAAGGGCCTTAAAGCTCATCCCATTCCACCCCCTGCCAGGGGCAGGGACCCCTTCCACTGTCCCAGGGTGCTCCAAGCCCCGTCCCACCTGGCCTTGGGCACTGCCAGGGATCCAGGGGCAGCCACAGCTTCTCTGGGCACCCTGTGCCAGGGCCTCCCCTCCCTCACAGGGAACAATTCCTTCCCAGTATCCCATCTATCCCTGCCCTCTGGCAGTGGGAAGCCATTAAGCGACGCCACTTTTCTTTGGGGGTACTGGAGCTGTGAGTCCCAGCCCACAGGAGCTGGGGCACAGCAATGCCCAGGAGGAACATTTTTAGCATCTTGGGTGATGGGAAGTCTTGTTCTCAGCTGGGAGATAACTTAGCTGGGTTTATCACTTCCTTGGGGGCAACTGCAGGGTATGAGGGCATAAATATGTCAGTGCAAGGCAAACCAACAGCTCACAGAAAGAACTGCAGTGTCCTCTCCACACCCCTCACCCCCCAAACTGTGATTCTTACCTAGTTCTGTGACTCATGTAATTTCTCTGCCTTATTTTGGTGTTTAATTTTAGTTAATTTGGCTTCCTAGTGGCGAGAGTGACATCCTCAGCTCACATAAACCCATGTTATGTCAAGACAGACACGTCAACACAAAATAGTTTAGAACCCAGCCTGTCATCCCCGTGACATCCCAAGGAGATGAGTGACAAGGTCCCTGGTGTCACTGTGCCACTCTTGGAGCAGCTCTGAACGAAGAGACAATCCCCAGAACCCCCTGCCCTGGGCTGAGCCCCAGCGTGGGCAGCAGGAAAGGGGAGAGTTCTGCCCCTTTGCCCCGCTCAGGTGAGAGCCCACCTGCAGAGCTGCACCACCCTGGGGCTCAGCACAGGGAGGACCTGGAGCTGCTGGAGAGTCCAGAGGAGGCACCAGGGTGATCAGAGGGATAGAGCAGCTCTGCTGGCAGGAAAGGCTGGGAGAGCTGGGGTTGTTCACCTAGAGGGGAGAAGCTTTGGGGTGAGCTCAGTGTGGCCTTGCAGGGCCTGAAGGGACTGACAAGAAAGATGGACAGAGACTCTGGACAAGGGCCTGGAGGGACAGGACGCAGGCAATGGCTTCCCACTGCCAGAGGCAGGGTTAGATGGGATATTGGAAAGGAATTCCTGGCTGGGAGGATGGGGAGGCCCTGGCACAGGGTGCCCAGAGAAGGTATGGCTGCCCTTGGATCCCTGGAAGTGAACAAGGCCAGCTTGAAGGACCCTGGGACAGTGGAAGGTGTCCCTGCCTATGGCAGGGGGTGGCACTGGATGGACTTTAAGTACCCTTCAACCCAAACCACTCTGTGATTCTGTGATATATATGTGATATATATGATATATACGATATATATGATATTTATCTGCAGCATCTATAGACAGTTGTTTTCCTCCCTATCCCTATGTACAAACCCAGCCCTTCCCCAATGCTGCTGCTCCTTGAGAGAGCCCAGAGCTCCCTGGTGCAGCTCCTCCCTGCCCACCTTCCCAAGCACTGGGCTTTGACTCATGGATGGTGGACGTGGGCCAGGGCCTGAACTTCATCATGTCACAACTTATGCATGTCTTTAGGCTTTAATCCTTCACATTCCACAACATGTTCCTGATGACTTGGAGGCTGCAGCCCTTATTGATCCATCCCTGCTCTACAACAGCAACATATGGCACGTTTCCATGGCAATAGGTCCCCCTGAAGGGGCTTCCTTCCTTTCCTCACTTTATTGGTCTTTTTCATTATTAAATCATCAGGGATAAATGCACACAGGAGAAGGGTCAATGTCTGGATCAATGGGCAGCAAACAAAGAGGAACTTTTCCATATTCATACAAGCTGGAGATTTCAGGAGATCAAACAGTGTGGAATTGCCAGGCCCTGAGCACGGCAGCTCTTGCATAATGTATTGTGGGAACTCTGCAATCAATACACATCCAACACCTTGCAGACCCCTGGGATTCAGCTGCAGGCGGGCAGGGAGAGGGAAATCCACAAATGTTTATGAGTGGAGTAGGGCGGGGCATGAAGAGAGGTTAACTGTGTGCCATCAGTGCAGCTTTGGCTCAATGCTACAAACAGAACTTGGTGCTGAATTCTCTACCCCTGGAGGGTGTGGGGTGGGAGGTTCCTTCTGGTGGGGTTCTTTTCTCGTGAGCCAGCCATGCAGTGAAACCTGCCTTGTGCAATGATGTGGGTGAGGATGGAACCTTCCCTCAGCAGGCACCCCAAAATGGTCTGACCTTCCGTGTCGTGGGGACAGGAGTCCTCCAGACATGGGGCTGACAGTGGCTGCACTGCCCTGCTTCCCTTCCTGAGGAATCCTGTGAACCTCCCAGTGAACCTGCACCACTCCATCCTCACATGGTGTCTCCAGCCCATGCTGCAGTGAATTCCCACTGCAGGACAATTTATATCCATGCTCACCTCGGTGGTGCTGTGAGAACAACAATAAATTGTCTGGGTTCAGTGTGTAAACGCTGCTCCTTTGGGCCTTCAGACAGAGAGGGGATGAGCTTTCCTAGGAGTAGTATCATAAAGATTTCACTGCTTCTGCAGCTCGTTGCAGGGGAATTCTCCATGAGATATTAATAGCTGTGTCCAAGCAAGTGAGAAAATATTAATAATGCTGCTGTAGTCGGAAATGGGATGTGTGCTCCATTGGCCTCCATACTCCAAATTTAGAGCCGGAACAAACCGAGTCTCTTGTGGCTATCTCTGGTTCTGTGAGAGAAACGAAATCTTGTTTATTTTTACCTTTCTGGGAAGATTGGGTTCTAAGTATAGATTTAAGATAGGCTTTAATTTGTTAGGCTGATGTCCGCAGGCAGGAAGTCAGCAGGAGCTGAGGACAGCAGCCATTGACTCCATGGGGCCAAATCCACTGAGACTTTCCTGAGCCTCGTGCCATGGCTACGGTTCAGCATGATTGGGAGTGAGAGTGCAGCAGCATCTTGCTTCTGGGTGGTCCAGTTTGTCTGCAGAGCCAGGACTGGGAGCAGGTGTTTATCAAATAGCAGCTTGAACAGAAGTCCCTGGGAAATGCTTACCCAGGTCCTGTGGAGCCCCTGGCAGGGTTAGCTCAGCGTTAGAGCTTCACAGATGGGATGGATGCAAGGCAGGCAGCAGCACTCCAGCCTCCAGGAGCCTTTCTGCAAGTGTGGTTTGCTCAGTCCTTGAAACCAAGCTTAGGATGTGAGTTCAGTCATCCGTGGAGGATCCCGAGGGAGCGATGGCCCTGTCTCACAGTTGGAGCGTTGCTGTCCTGGCCATGGCACTTCCATCCCATCCTCACTTCCCAGCCTGACTGGGAGTGAACACACTTCTGAGCAGGGCTAGCAGCATCCCTTCCACTGGATTTTTCATGTGCTTGAACAACACTTCATGTGGGTGTGGTTCATGGCTGGTGCACTTGAGCACAAAGATAATGCAAAGTGTGGGGTTTTCTGAGGCAGGAAGGCAGCAAACACAACAAAGATGTTCCAACAAAGTCACAGAAGGTCAGGACTGTCCATCTTGGCTGATGCATAAAGCCTCTTTCAAACTGAGATGGAGGCCAGGGAAGTGTCTGTGTCTCGGTGACTGGAGTTTCTGTGAAGGACACTCACCAGCAGCTTCTCAGGAGCTCCTCGGGCAGCTGCCCTGGGCCCTGCTGGTGTCCCACGTGTGGCTTGTTCTCCCTCCCTGCGGAGCCCACACCAGAGGAAGGTGTTGCCACCTCTCCTGAGGTAATACCTGATGAAAAAGGCGCTGGGCACTGAGCTGTTCCCTTGTTCAGGCAAACCCACTCCTTAGTGGATTGCTTTTGACATAAGCTCTGCTTTCCTGGTCCTCAGTTCTTCAGAATTCTCCAGCAAAAATCGCTGTCACATGGATTCATAGAATGGTGTGGGTTGGAAGGGACCTTAAAGCTCATCCAGTGCCACCCCCTGCCATGGCAGGGACACCTTCCACTGTCCCAGGGTGATCCAAGCCCCAGTGTCCAGCCTGGCCTTGGGCACTGCCAGGGATCCAGGGAGAGCCACAGCTGCTCTGGGCACCCTGTGCCAGGGCCTCACCACCCTCACAGGGAACAATTCCTTCCCTGTATCTCACCTATCCCTGCCCTGTGGCAGTGGGACACCATTCCCCTTTGTCCTGTCCCTCCATCCCTTGTCCCAAGTCCCTCTCCTGGAGCCCCTTTAAGCCCCGGCAGGGGCTCTGAGGTCTCCCTCGAGCCTTCTCTTCTCCAGGTGAGCACCCCCAGCTCTCCCAGCCTGGCTCCAGAGCAGAGGGGCTCCAGCCCTCTGAGCAGCTCTGTGGCCTCCTCTGAACTGGCTCCACCAGCTCCACGTCCTCCCTGTGCTGGGCCCCAGGGCCGGCGCAGCTCTGCAGGTGGGAATCTCACCTGAGGGGGCAGAGGGGCAGAATCCTCCCCTCCCCTGCTGCCCATGCTGAGGGTCAGCCCAGGGCAGGGGGGGATTCAGGGCTGGGTCATTTGCAGCTTTCACCCCCCAGCACTTCCAGGTCCCTTTTTCCCAGGGCTGTTCATCTTTCATCCTGCCTGGATCGATCCCGGGGCTTGCCCTGACCCAGGGGCAGCCCCAGCACTTGGCCTTATTGGGTGTCCTGAGGCTCACCCAGAGCCACCTCTGCAGCCTGTCCAGGTCCCCCAGCTGTCACCCAGGTCTCCATCTCTGCAGGAAGCCTGGCAGCAGTGGGTGCAGAGCAGAGAGGCAGCTGCACAGCTACCTCAGATTGATGGAGTGCCCCGTGTCTTGTGAGTTACAGAAAGGGCATCAGTCACAATGTACCCACTTATAATTGCTTAAATCCATCAGTGCCTCAAACGTGGTGTTTGCAAATTGTCAGCTATTACTGCTGCAATAAAAATACCTCTAAGTAATGTGTATATTTATATTTTTACAGTAGAAAAGAGACGTAGTTTCCCCTTTGCTGCTACTGATCAAATTATACATTATAACATGGCTGGAAACCTCTCCTGAGTCTAAACAACCACGTTTCCTGGGTGGTACTTCTGCCTCTGAATAAGTTTTTTTTAATCTTTAGTATCTCATAGTCTATCTGTAATATAGGATGATAATACCTTAGGATGATAATACCTTCCTAATTGTATCTGCTGGGATTTAATTAATGTTTGGACATTACTTTGAGAAATGTAGGGTGTTGATTATTGTTTAATAATGTAGTGTTAGATTTAAAAATTAATGATAGAGAAGCAATGAAAACACTTCCTTGCTTGGACTGCAAATGCCATCTCCAAGTATTACATAAGCAATAGCTCCCTTAATTTTCCACTTACCAAAATCCATGTAATTATATTTTAAGGTAATAATATGAGCATATGTTCTAAACTTGAAACATGGTTTGGAATCGGGCACTGCTCGGAGGAGATTAGGTGAGCAATTATGTAGATTGAAGATAATCTAAGTCAAAGGCTAAGTGCAGACCTTGGAGAATATCTTGCCTCGGGTAAAACTGCCAGCTGAATTCGATGGGAATTCTGTCAGGGACAGCACGGGAGCTTTAAGGGATCCCGATGCAAACTGGGGCCAGGCCCACACCTCGTTTGTGCTGCGAGTTCTCCCCATCCCAGACCTGCTTGTGTCAGCATTCCAACCCCTCACCGGCTCACAGGCCTTGTGCAGGGCACTGAATTCCGTGGGGAATCCTGTGCCATCCCGCTGACCCTGGAGCCAGCTGAGCCCGCGGTGAGCAAGGGAAGGAGTGTTCCCTGCTCTCACCCAGAGGAGGTGCCGGAGCATCCCTGGGGGAGCTGCTGTGGCTGCAGCCCTTTCCCAGCCAGCTGGGCCCCCACTGTTGTTTTGCCATGCCCGGCAGCGCTGCTGGATTTGGTGCCCCGAGTCCAGGAGGGGCTGCAGCAGATGCAGGCATCCAGGAGAAGCAGGCATCCAGGGAATTCTGGAGGAGGCTGGGACCCAGCAGGCTCTCCTGTGCTGTCGGAATGCGTGACTAATTAGCAGTGCTCCCAGGAGCTTTAGTCAGGGTGGCAGAGTATTTGCATAGATTGGTCAGAAGGAATTAAAACTGTTTGTCTTTTCCTTTGGCCGGGTCCTTTCCCGTTATGCAGCACTCAGAATATTTTTGTAACTCATTTGACTCTTTTTCTGGTGAGTATTCATGGCAAAGAGGTGCACAGGTCTTTGAGTAAACTCTCTATAAATAAATGAATGCTTCCCACAAGGGAATTGCTGGGCTCCTGGCTGGTGAAGTGTCCCTTAGTGTGTTTAGGAGCAGTGAATCACCGTGTTCCTCCCGTTATCTCTGGGACAGAGCAAAGTCTGTAACTCCCCAGTAGAAACAGCCTGCTCCTCTCTGGGAGAAGTAATGCTTCTAGAGGCAGGGAAGGATCTCCTCCTGCTTTACTCTCTTGCTCTCTTTGTGTTCAGCTGTGAATGGCTGTTTCTGAGTAAACTTTGCTCCCACTGTGGCTCCAGCTGCCCTGAGCTCTGCTAATGCTCTTTCCAAAAGGTGATTTCTATTTCCAGCCCCACAGCACTCCTGGGAATTGCAGCACGACCTCTTTTCCTGCTGGGCCACCTGATCCAGTGTGCAGTCCGGAGCGAGGACAGGCAGCTGCCACTCGGGAGAGGAGCACAGGCTTCCACCAGCTCTAAAGGGACTGAGGAGCAGTTCCTCCCCACCAGGCAGGGGATGGAGATGCCGTGTGGGACTCAGTAGGTGGCACTCTGTTTCTGGAGTCAGCACCGAGCCTTGGGACAGCAGCTGGGTTTGGCTTTGGGCTTGGTTTAAACAAGCTGTGTTCATTGCAGAGCTGTTCTTGGGAGAGCTCAGCAGGGCTGGCCACGGGGTGGGAGCTCATTTCCACTGCTGGGGAGAATCTCCTGCCTCCTGGCACTGCCAGGCAAGTGCCTTGTTATTTGTGCTTCGCTTTGAGGCAGCGCCTCACTTCAGCACAGAGCTGGCTGCCTTTCAGCAGGAGCGGGAAAACCCAAAAAGCTTTGTTAATTGAGAGGTGAGGCTGCTCAAGTGCATTTTCTCTGGACTGTGCAAGCGCTACAGAGCCAGAACAGAAGTTCAGAAGCCACAAATGTGCAGGGTTTGATGCTGTTGTGACCCAGTGGTGCTGCTGGGCCTCTCACCTCTGGGCTTCACTGCTTTCTCTCCAGTTCCTCACTTCCCGAGCTCATGCTCTAGAATTGCCCACACTGTATCATGGAATGGTTTTAAAAAGGAAATTTCATTTAACTGTAAAAAATTACTTCCAAAAGCAATATTCCTGGCCTGCTATCACAGTGTGCTTCAGGCAGAGCAGAAAGCTGGTCCAGCATTCCAAACCCACAAACCAATACCTACGAAGTGTACAGGCTGTCACATCAGCTGGGTGACACAGCAGTGCTGAAGGAGCACATATTCCTGAAGTGTCTGTGCCACACTAATTCTTGGATACGTTCTGTTTAAATAATATATTGGACATTAAGAGATCCGAGGTAGTGATGCATGTTAAAATGTGATTTTCAGATCCAAGGAGTGTGCAGAGAGTAGGATGGAATATAAAAACCAAGGGTGTTTGAACAAGACATCTGGTTTATATAGTGCTGCCTGTTCCCTGTGCTCTGAGCTGTTCAGTTGCACTGAGTCAACTGTAATAAAACAATACATTCATATTTATTAATTTTTTATGTAGGCTTTTAGAAACAGGAAGAGAAGTGAGAAGAAGGCAGGATATCAGAGGGAGACGTCCCAGCAATGCATCTCTGTTAGGCTCTTTTGCAAGCCATACGAATGGCTTCAGATCTGGTTAGACTCAAAAATCACACTCAGGTCCTAACCCTTGCTTTTAGCCTCAGCCTTCCATGGACAAATCCCACGCTCTTCACTTTGCCATGTGACTCCCCTGTGTGCGAGGCAGGGATAATAACTCTGCCTCTCCTGGGTGCAGCGGAGCCAATTTCATCACTGTCAGCTCCGTGGAATCCCTGGGTGAAAGGAACAACAGAAATTCAGAAAACATGGGTTATTAATAGCTGGTGCTTGCCCTTACATACATCACATGCACCGTTAGTCATTGTGGCCAGTAATTTACAGGGAGGGAAAAGATGTTCCTCGGAGCAAATGCAAAATGACACTTGGATGGTATCAGACCTCTGAGGAGAGTCTAATTAAGTGTAAATGCAGTGATGCCACCCTGAGCAGATCCTGCTTCCTATGTGGGTGAAATGAAAATGTGCAGGAGCTCTGCAGATCTTAACAGGGGAATTTTAACTCCCAGGCAGTTCACGTTGGGAAGGCAGGTGCTGGAGTTGGTGTGCAGGCCAAATTCTTGGTGCGTTTCAGCTTCTTCTGCCTCCTTCGTAGAACCCCAAGGTTATCTCCTCCCTGGCACCTTTATTACAGGGATCACTGGATACAGAAGTTTCCTTCTGTGGTTTTAAGTGCTGGCTTTAAAGGTCAGAGCTGAGAGGGCTGCGACAATAACCTGGAGTCAGCAGTGCAGCCCTGAGGAGAGCTGGGCTGTAACGAACACAGGGCAGTGGGGTTCAGCACTTCACCCTGCTGCCCACACTGCACACACTGCTTGTCCAGGGGCAGCCCGGAAGCAGCAGGCTGGGAGGGAAGAGCTGGAGGAGCTCAGGGCTGGAAGCTCAGGAAATGCTGGAAATTGGGATGGAGGCAGGGGTGGAAGCTCAAGGAATGCTGGAAATTGGGATGCAGGCAGGGCTGGAAGCTCAGGAAATGCTGGAAATCAGGATGCGGGCAGGGCTGGAAGCTCAGGAAATGCTGGAAATCGAGATGCAGGACAGCTGACCACACTGGACAGGGAGAGGCCAGGCTAGCAGGGAGTGCTGCAGTCAGGGGAAAGCATTTCCCTGGCTCTGTGTGTGTGCAAATCATCTTCCTTGGAGTGGGAGCCATCCTGCTACTGCTGGCAGTGTCCCCAGTTACCACCGAGTGTAGAAAGCACCACCCAGCCTAAGAAAGAGGCACGAAAATGCAAAACATTTCAGAAGAAAGGCACTTACCTCCTTCCCATCTCTGCGAACCTGGCCATGCCAGGCTCATGCCATTAATTTGAAAGTTGGGAAAACTCATTTTGTTTGTGCCTATCTCCTTGTGTATTCCCTAAGGCAAATGAAAGATGGCTGGGAGGTTATTTATTTTCGGTAATAATGCACACACTGCTTCCAGACTTCCTGCTATTGTGCGATTATCCAGATTAATTGCCTGGGAAAGCTGCAGCATCATCTCAGGCCCTTATTAAGGAAGCTCACAACACGGATTTATATTAATGCATCTTGCTGGGTGCCACAGCCTTGCTCTTGGAGGCAGATGGACAAATCCCACTGCTGAGTGCTACCAGCACCCCTGTACCTGCAGACTGAGGGGAGGACTCCTGGCACCTTCCCTCACGGCACCTTGAGAGCCAGGAAGAAAGAGTTGAGGACATTTTTAGAAAGCTCGTTAGTGAATAACTTTGCTTATTCTAAAATCAGTTCCCATCAGCCTCTGCTGAATGATTGTGAGAATTGCTGAGGTGCTGCTGGCTGCTGACCCTGTACATGGGCGAGAGCTGGAATCTTAAAGATGCTTTTAGGTGCTTTAAAGTGTTCTTACCAGGGAGAGAGGCTCAAGACAGAGAAGGCTTTTAAGGCATATTCTGCCCTCTTTCCCTGCTGAGAGTTTAACAAACCATGTAGTTGCCTTGCTCTGGAAATCCTGTTCTGCAGCAGCTCAGCCTGGTCCAGGTTCCAGCCAAAGAGCCACTAACCAAGGTAGAGCTTGGGGGTCTTTAAAGCAAATCCAGCTCTCCTGAAACATTTCAGGGATTTTGGCTGTAGAGGGTAAGACAGAGGAGCAGCGTGTGCATGTCCTTCAGGAGCCCAACACTTCCCTCTGATAAATCAGTGTAAATCCAGGGTCACAGCGAAGCTCTCACTGCTGTTGAGGTGACTGCTCATCTCCTGTGACAAGGTGGTGATTATTGTATTAATAACTGACGCTGTTAGAGTAGCTGACCCATAGTGCACGATGTGGAGCTGGTGGAATCTTGGCAATGTGAGCCCACAGTGCATCAGCATCTCCATGGGACACATTCGGAGGGGACTGGATCCCCACTGTGCTGGGCAGTGAGGCTCCTCAGCAAGCTCTGACACTGGGAGGGGTTGTAGTCCGCACTCTGGGGGAGCTGTGACCACATTGGCTGATTGTCCAGCTGTGGAAAATGGTTAAAAAATCCCAAACAAATAAGTTAGGGGTTCTACTCAGACTGTGTGTGCCTTCAAAACAAAACTGAGTGTTACAGTCAGGTCCACTGGATAACACTGGCCTGCCACTGGAGTGAAGATAAGCTTCCTGGAGACTGTGCTTCATGGAACAGGAGTTCAATGTTGGTGTTACTGTCCTTAGAAATGGAATAGGTGTTTGCAGGCACGTGACTCCAAGCTTTATTGATTGTTTCTGTACAACACAGGAGTCTGTAGAGTGTGGGCTAAACTCCTGGAGTCCAGGCTCAGCAGGAATCTGAACTGAAGGCTCCAGTTCCATCCCGATCCCAAAGCTGTCAGTGCTGGCTGCTTCTAAAGAAGGGTCAGACAGCAGGAGCAAAGCCTGGTGGTTTAACCCCAAATGGCTTTACTGACACACAGACTCTGAGGCCTCCCAAATCCTTGTTCTCTCCTTACCCAGCAGTCCCTGTGGTAACTACAGGTTTTTCAGTCTCTCCCCAGGCAGCTCCCAGGTGCCAGGAAAGTGTTCAAGCAGGCATGCCCAGCCCTGGCTCAGCTTCTTTCTGAGCCCTCGAAGGCAGAGCAGGAGTGTTCCTCTGATATTAATTAGTCAATTAGCAGCTTGTGCAGTGTGCGTGCTCAGGCAGAGCAGCAGAGCCCAGGGGATGACTGACAGCAGAGATGGATGAGTTCATCAGCGGTGCTGACGCGGGCTCCCTGACCTCCTGCTCTGTGGCTGATCTCACATGTCTCTGTCTTGCTGTCCAGGTTTTACTGGGATCTGACCATGCTGCTGCTGATGGTAGGGAACCTGATCATCATCCCTGTGGGCATCACTTTCTTCAAGGATGAAAACACCACCCCGTGGATTGTCTTCAACGTAGTTTCGGACACGTTCTTCCTCATCGACCTTGTCCTCAACTTCCGGACAGGCATCGTGGTGGAGGACAACACCGAGATCATCCTGGACCCACAGAGGATCAAGATGAAGTACCTGAAGAGCTGGTTTGTGGTGGATTTTATCTCCTCCATCCCCGTGGACTACATCTTCCTGATCGTGGAGACGCGCATCGACTCCGAGGTGTACAAGACAGCGCGGGCCCTGCGCATCGTGCGCTTCACCAAGATCCTGAGCCTGCTGCGGCTGCTGCGCCTCTCCCGCCTCATCCGCTACATCCACCAATGGGAGGAGGTGAGACAGCCCTGCCTGCCAGCTCTGCTCTCCCACAGGGGCTTTCCCCGAATGCCCCTTCTCCTTCCTGCCCCTTGTGTTGGGGCCTCATGCTTTGCTGGAGCAGGTTCCCAAGGGAATTCTGCCGGTTGTTGGGGCAGTGCTGTGGGCTCCGGGATCGGCATCCGCGTGATCTGTGGAGATGCTGCGTGGGCTGGCAGGAGGGTGGGCACAGGTGGGCACAGGCACAATTCCTTGCAGGAATTGTGTAGCTGGTGAACAGAGCAATCAGCCAGACAGCGAGGGCTTGCCCTCTCTGAGCCCCCAAAGGTCCAGGAACAGCTCCGAGGAAAGGGCTGGAGACAGCTGATTTGCAGAACCTGTGGCATCTGTTTGCCATCTGCTGCTTCTCGGTGCTTATCTCATGCATAAAGAGATAAGCATGGGCATGTGTTAGAACCCTCTTGCTTTCTACGTTCTCTGACACCATGCTAAGGGGAAAAGGAAGGAGGAGCAACCTGCAGACAAAGGTCTGGTGAAAAGCAAGAGGTGCACGAGCCCTGGACCCTGTGCTGCTCCCAGAGGGAATTCCAGGATGCAGGGTGAGTTGTCAGGCATAATGTGGGCAAAGCCACAACCTTCCAAGTAGCTTGAAAATCAGTTATTTTTCTCCTGTCTCTGTGCTCTCCAAAGCAGAGAGAAAGCTCCCTGCTTCTCTCTCCACATGTCAGTAGCGTATTTTCAGGACAAGGAAAGCTGGTCAGGGCAATTTCATCTTCGTCCCAGTAGTTTGTGTTGTGCTTTGGAGCAGAGCCTGCTGCAGAGCATGATCTAATGCAGAGCGTGCTCCTGGGAATGTGAAGGGGAAGCAGCCATGCAAGTCATGGCTCGATTGCAGCGAGCTGTCACAACACTAATTCATGACAGAGCTGAGCCCTTCCCTCCTCCCAGCAGCCCACACTCCCAGGGAGAGCACTGGGGCATGCTTCACAAATCTCAGGCTTCATCCTTGTGGTGTTCTCAGTTGTGAGGGCTTCACTTAGAGCAGGGCAGAGCCTTGTAGAGGTCTGGGCAAGATGCTGGACAGGCGCTGGGGAGAGGCAGCCATAGCCCTCAGAATTCACTGCTGTGTTCATGGCCCAGGCAGGAGTGCACGGAGGGGTGGAGATGAGTAAAGCACAAGTGTCTTTCTGGGGTGACTCAGTGAGTCAGGGACGGAGCAAAGCACTGAAATCTCTCCAGGTGTGTTGGCCTGTCCCGTGGCTGCTTTGCTTCCCTCTCCAATCTGAGTGGCTCAGCAAAGGCAAGGTGGTGGCTCAGGCTGTTGTTAGAGTGGCTCTTCACCCAGATTCACAGGCACCCACAGCAATGCACAGCTCCCTGCTGCTTCCCCCTGCTCTTTGACTCCCCTTCCAGGAGGTGCTTGAGAGGATTGAGGTATATTTGCTGTTGATTGTACTGAATTTGTTTTAAAAACGATGAGACGGAAGCAGATCAGTGTTCTTCCCTCTCTCGCTTCTCGTAGTGTGACCAAGCAGCCATTCCTAGCTTCGGTCTCATAATGCAGTTCCTGGGATGCTGTTCCCTGGTGCTGCTGTCCTGGGGCCTGGGGACAGCACAGCTGGTGCTCCCTGGGGCACAGGCTCCCTGGGGTGAGCAGTGGTGCCCAGGCAGGGCACAGCTGGTGCTGCTTGCAGCTTGGGACTGCAATGCAGACTCTGCTGTGCACTGCAGAGCCCAAACACCACTGGCTGTGGCAAACGGGGCTCGGCCCGAGCTGCAGTTCCTGGACAGAGTTGGACACTGGGAACTTCTCCACCTTCCACACGGGGGAGGGAGGCACAGGGAAAGGGTGATCCCCTGTCGTTGGTGCAGTGCCTGCCACAAAGCAGCAGGGAGACAGGGAAGGGGGGAGCTGCTTCATCCCTGCGTGGGAGTTGTGCTCCTGCAGCCACACTGACAGCTCTCTCTTCCTCTGAGATGCCTACAGGTGATCCCTGTGTGGAAGGCCACATTCATCTTTCCTCCCTGCACCCATCCGTGCTGATCTGGGAGTGCCAGCACAGAGCAGTGTTGGACCAGACTTACTCTGGGTGTGCAAGAGGTTACTGTGCACAGCTAAAGGAGGAGGAGGATGTGGGAGAGAGGGTGGTGCAGGTCTGCTCTCTGTGGTCCCCCCCCATCCCACTCCATGCCTCATCAGCTGGCAGTGTCTCTTTAGCTCTTTGCTTATGACTAGATGAGCTGAAGAGGAGATGTGAGCAGGGCACGCTCTGGAGTGGAGTGTGTGAACTGAGGGAGGGTGTGCAGGGCAGAGTTCACCGAGGTGGATGGACAGAGAGGGATCACCGTGCCATTGTGCGTGGGCACAGCATCCCCTCACTGCACAGACCTGGGGCAGTCCCTTCCCATGGAGGCAGGGGCTCAGCACACACAGTTCCCTCCTCACTCAGGCCCCTCATGTCACTGGAGTGAGGGCAGGGATAAAGGGGCACTTCCTGAGCTGCCAGCAGCCTCTCCCTTCATTCCCCTGCAATTGTCCATGCTCTGCATGAATTTATCACCGAGGCTGCAGTGAGCAGGGAGCAGCCTCCTCGAGGGCTGCAGTGCTGTAAAGCAGCCAGGCACTCATCAGTTCCACATCAGCGCTGCTCGCGACTCTGTGGGCTCCGGAGCTGGGGCTGCAAGTGCCTGCATTGGTGTGGCTCCCTGCAGCCTCTGCCATCCTCCCCAGATCCCAGAGAGGTGCTCTGGGGAGACAGCTGGGCAAACAACCTGAAGAGAAAAGGCAAAGGCAAGAAAAACAATCTAATGCACTCATGTTCACTGGAGTGCGAAAATAAGCTTAATTCCAAATGTGGCGGTTTCATTTGCATGATGCATTTTGCGTGAGTGGTCCCACGAATGAATTTACCAGGAGGGCAGAATATAAATAGAGCCTTTTTGAAGTGTCTGCCGTGTCTCCCCTGCAGTTGGGAGCTTGATTGCAATGTAGGCAGCTGCACTCACACTGGCTGGGGCCTGCCTTGCCTCCAATGTGTATCACCAGCCCCAGTGTCTGGGAGTTCCCCAGGAGCACAGATCCAGGAGGGTCAGAGCAAACAGGGCTGCTCCAGCCCAGAGAAACTGTCATTATCTCAGCCTTTGAACTGCTCCAGCAGCTCTTGGGGGTGTCCAGCTTGGTCAGTGGCTCCTGGACCTGCAGCACATTGTCCCAGGGTCAGTTGTCCCATTGTCCCCCTGTGCCAGGGTTAGGGAGTTGGATCCACCCCACTGCTGGGCTGAAAGTGTCCAGGGAAAGGAGATCTGAACATGGACATCCCACAAACCTCATCCCAAGGTCCCCCAGCTGAAAGAAAAACGGCAGAAACACCATGGAACCCATGGATTCGATCAGGATGAACCATCCAGGTCAGGTTGGGAGGCAAAAACCCCTCAGTGTTCTGAGCTTTCCCTGTTGTCTGCACAGCATCTACCCCGTGGTTGGTGCTGGGGTGCAGTAACCTGTATTTATTTAAGATAAAACTGTTTTGATTTATGAACATTCACTGGAACAACAGCACAGTGCTGCTCCTATAAATTGGTTGCCAAATAGCACATAGGCCAAGATAACCAAAATGTTTTGATTGCAGACTCTGTGGGAGGGATTATGATGGGAAGGAATGGAACTTTCTGGGTTTGATATATATCACAACGATAAGATTATCATAAGTGAGGATTTTTTCAGGTTTTTTTCAGGAAGAAAAATGCATCTTTTGGTTTTTGCAGCTGAAACCTGAAGCAAAGGACAATTTGGTGTTTTTCAGGCTATTACGTTATTGAAACCTTGCAAACTTGCCCGAGTGCTGTCCTTTCCTTCCCTCGAGTTTCCATATTACAGAGAAGCTTTGGGAAGGAGGGAGGGAGGGAATGCATCCTCTCAGGTCCCAGTAACAACTTCCCAGTAACAGCTGGGCACAGATCAGACCATCTGAAAGATGATGTCCCTTTCCAGAAGATTCAGCTATTCAGAAAATGGATCCAAAGCTGGAGCCTGTTTGCAAGGACCAGGAAAAAGCTTCCAGAAGCTAGGAGAATATGGCTCCCAACTGATTCTCCTTTTGATTTGCTAATTCCCTTAGTTTTTTCTGACCTATCTGTAGCCTTTTCTAAATTCAGTTAAAATAACGTGGCTAGTGGCCCGGGGGATGGAATGTTAGGCCAAACCCCTAAGTGGATCCCGGGAGGGGAGAGCTGGGCAGTGACTGTTCCCAGGCAGCCCAGCAGGGTCCCATGGCACAGGCACTTCCAAGGGGCTCAACAGATCCTTTATCCATGGGATTTGCAATTCTGTCCCGTTAAACAGCAAGGCAGGCCCAGGAGAGTAACTCATTAAAACCTCTGGCCACCCTTGGGTAAAATCAGACTCAACAAACACTGGCAGTGTGGCCAGGAGGGGGATTGGGGGCTGGCCTTCCTCCCAAATTTGCATTACCTCATTTCTGAAGCCTTATTAAGCACTGGTCTTTAATGTGCTTACAGGAGCTTATTAAAACCATAATGCAAGATACAGGAATTTTCATTCTCACTGCACAAAGTGACCCCAAATTTGAGACATCTTTACCTCTCAGAGAAAATCCTGGCTGCCCTGAAATAAATGGCAAAACCCTCTTGTTGGAATATTAGTCAGAGGTTTTTCAAGATTGTACCACAGCCTTTCACATGGAGCTGTTGTCACTTGTGCAGCACAACATCCTTGTGGAGGGAGAGCAGACAACACAAAGAGATGGATGTTCTTTATTCCTGTACATTGAATTTTCCCTCTCCTGCCCCTGGGCATCCCCAGTGCTCCATCCCCTGCCCTGTGCCAGGAGAAAGACAGCCAGAGAAGTTTTTCTGGAGGAGCTGGTCTTTGGCAGGAAGTTCTACTGCTCAAATGCAAATTCAGCTCCCCACCTGGGCACTGAGAATACAGTTTCAAAGAGAATATCATCAGAAATGGCTTCTAATGAATTATGAGGACCCAGGCAAATATTTGAATAGCTGTGCAGCCACGGAGGTTGCCATCAAAAGGAAAAAGCTTTAATTTTTTTCTACAGTCACCTTCTGGCAGTGCTTAATGTGTCTTGTGTCAACAGCAGGGTGTGAGCAGGGAATACCTGCTTTGGGATTAGGGCACAGTGTCTGTCTGTAGGAACACCTGCTTTGGGGTGTGGGATTAGGGCACAGAGTGTCTGTCTGTAGGAACACCTGCTTTGGGGTTTGGGATTAGGGCACACAGTGTCTGTCTGTAGGAACACCAGCTTTGGGGTATGGGATTAGGGCACAGTGTCTGTCTGTAGGAACACCAGCTTTGGGGTATGGGATTAGGGCACAGTGTCTGTCTGTAGGAACACCGGCTTTGGGGTTTGGGATTAGGGCACAGTGTCTGTCTGTAGGAACACCTGCTTTGGGGTATGGGATTAGGGCACAGTGTCTGTCTGTAGGAACACCTGCTTTGGGGTTTGGGATTAGGGCACAGTGTCTGTCTGTAGGAACACCAGCTTTGGGGTGTGGGATTAGGGCACAGTGTCTGTGTGTAGGAACACCAGCTTTGGGGTTTGGGATTAGGGCACAGTGTCTGTCTGTAGGAACACCAGCTTTGGGGTTTGGGATTAGGGCACAGTGTCTGTATGTAGGGACACCTGCTTTGGGGTGTGGGATTAGGGCACAGTGTCTGTGTGTAGGAACACCAGCTTTGGGGTTTGGGATTAGGGCACAGTGTCTGTCTGTAGGAACACCAGCTTTGGGGTTTGGGATTAGGGCACAGTGTCTGTATGTAGGAACACCTGCTTTGGGGTGTGGGATTTTAGGGCACAGTGTCTGTAGGGCAGGAGCTCAGAGCTGGTCTGTGGGCAGGGAAAGCCGTTTGCTGTCTCAGGGCTGGTTCTGCCCTGCTGTGTTCTCACCACAGAGGTGCCCGTGTGACAGAACCAGCTGGGCACTGCCCGGGCAGCAGCAGCAGTGGGGTTAAACCCTCCCTTCTGCAGTGAAGTCCCCACTGCCCAGGGCTGAGGAGTGGTGATGACAGGGTGCTGCCTGTGCCCAGGCTCTGTCCTGGGGTCACAGCATCCCTCAGTCTGGGCTTTCCTGCTGGGCTGGGTTTGGAGAGGTTTCCTAAAGCCACAGGCTGCTCTCCTGATGATCCTGAATCGCTGGCAGAGCTGGGGCCCTGGCCTCTGTAGGTTTGCTGTCTCTCGGGGAGCTCACGTCCCCTGTGCTCTGCCAGCACCAGCTGCCTCAGCTCGGTGCCCCTGTGGTGCCAGCTGCCTGGCATTTGCCTCGGGCCATTGTGTTTGGAGGCTTCATTATCGCTGCTGTGTTACAGTAACAGAGGCTCCTGACAGGAGACAGAGGTGCTGCAGCCTGCCACCAGGGCTCCTCCTGCCACTGTCACTTCCCAAGGTTTAGTGCCATGGAGCTTTTCTGAGGGGGTTCGTTCCAGCTGCAGCCCTGCAGGGCCCAGGCCCAGCCTGCCCTGGGGCTGGCACACAGGGGACAGCTGAGGAGTTGTCACCTACTGCAGAGTCACACTGTGGGTGGGCCTGGGAGGCACCACCCAGGCACAGCAGTGTGTCCAGAGGGCTCTGGAGTAATCCCAGGGAGAAGACTCCACAGCCCCTCTGGTCTCTCTTCAGGGCTGGGCATTGCCCAGGGCAGGAGTTGTGCCTCCTGTGCAGGGGGAATTGCTGGGCTCAGTCCCTGCCCGTTCCTCTGGTGCCATTGCTGGGCCCCCGGAGCAGAACTTGGGCCCTGCTCAGAGCCCTCCCTGCACACAGGGACACTCAGGGCTGAGGGCCCCTCTCAGCTGGGGCTCCTCTCCAGGCTGAACAGCCCCAGCTCCCTCAGCCTTTCGTGGGCAGGGAGATGCTCCAGGCCCCTCCTCATCTCCAAAGCCCCTGGAGCTGTGTGCCCCTCTTGTCCTGAGGAGCCCAGAGCTGGACTCAGCACTCCGGGGCTGAGCAGAGGGGCAACAGCTGTGTTTGCAACATGGACAGGAGTCTTGGCAACCCTTTATTCCAATGGCAAAATTTAAGGGAACTTCTAAATCACATCCAAATGCTGTGAGCTCAGGAAGCAGCAAGGGCAGTGCCCATTCCCTGAAATGTGTGGGAGCACAGATTTACCCCTCAGCAGGGCTGTGCTCCATAGAAAGAGCACTGTGAAGGGCAGCCTGGAAGGGCTGGACCCTCCCTGGAGCTGGAACTGAGCCCCTCAGGGTGTGTCTGTGCCCCCCAGCCCTCACAGCCAGCTGCCAGCACATCATCTGTGATGCACATACACAGTGCAGGTGCTGGGGACAGCTGAGGCAGCTTTTGAACCTTCCCCAGGGAGATTCCTGCCACCACTTGGGCTCTGATCCAACGCCAAGTCTAGTTTTGTCCCTTAGAGTCGTGTTCTGCCAGCCTCAGCCCAGACTTGGAGGCCAGTTTGTCTAAGACACATTAGCCCTGGCAAGTGAGTGCAAATTAATGGCTCCTCTTCAAAGCCTCTTCCAGGAAGGCACTATTGATTGCATTCATATCAAGTGGGAAACTTTAATGAGACTGCCAGAGGGAACAGCATTTCCCTGCCTCACTTGTTGTGTTCAGCAAGGCAGGGCTGGAGAGGAACGTGCCAGATCTCTTAAGTTGTGTGAATGAGGCAGGAGCTTGGCCCAAATAGCACCATGGACTAAAATCAAGTTGGCTGGTGGAGGAGAAGGGGATTTTGAGAAGCTTGGCAGTGTGGAGCTGCTTTCTGCCAGGAGAGACTGGAGGCACTTCCTTCCTCTCCCCACAAGGAGCTGTGGGCACGGGGCAGGGGCACAGGGCAGTGCCAGCCCCCCAGAAGGGTCTGGGCTCCTTGTGCCCTCACACTGGAAGGGAAGGGATGCTCTTCCACAGGGCACCAAACCCCGAGGCCAGGCTTTGCCTCTGAGCAGCTCTCCCTTCCACTCCAGTTTTCCAGCCACAGTTCCAGGCTCTGTGTGGGGGGAGCCAGAGCTGGAAACCCCCAGCCCTGAGGACAGGTTTGATTTTGACCCACTTTTCTCCTTGCCAGAAATGTGGCAGTGGAAGAAAACAGCCTTGCCTTCCCCACGAGTCTGAGGTGAGGGAAGGAGAAATCTTTCTTGGGAAGGACAAGAGCCTGACCCAGAGAGGTGTGTGAGGGTTTAACGGGCAGCAGCCTCATTGATGAAGTTATTTTCTGAGCCCCGCTGTGAAAAGAGCTGTTTGGAAGACAGTTTCAGGACATGCAATTATCCAGTTTGCCAGCTTAATGCATTCGACTTAACCTCATTTTTATGAAGCAGAAATCAATGTGGTAACTTTTTCAGGGCTAAGAGATGACATTTTATTCCTGCTTCTCGCATAAGGAGGCATATTTTTAAGCTTCATTTTCTGCTGTAACTCCTCCCTCTCCCAGTTTTGATTAAGCAGGAATACTCCAAGGGCTAGAGGAAAGAGTGAGGCAATTTCCACATTCCCAGAGTCACATTGGAATGGAAAATGTTTCTGAAATCTCTTTGCAATGCATGGAAAAAAATTTCCTTATTGGAAGAGGACTTGGAAGTGCATTTAGAACTTCAGTGCAAGCACTTTTTCATTAATTCCGTCCAAGCACCACTTCCCCAGGGAAGGATTCTAACGATGCTGATCTTCCCTCCAGTTTTTCATTGCAAGGAGTGCGTGGCCACTGTTCTCTGTCATTCCAGTGCCTGTCACCCTCTCTGCTCCCACATGCTCAGGGGTGTTTTGGTGCCTGTTCCTCCCTTGTGTCTCCTTCCCTTCCCACGCCAGAAGTCCTGCAGAGCAGCAGCTGCCAGAGCTGGGTAATGCTTGTCCAGAAGCTCCCCAACAAGACTGTGCCATAAAACTGAAGAGAGCAGGGTAATTGCCCTGCTTTTCATTAACATGCCCCCTGTCCAACCCCTGGCACTTCCTCGTGTGGGTGGCAGCACCCACGGGGTCTGTCAGTGACACCTGCAAAGTCCTGTCCCCACCGAGCTGCTGCTGATGGTATCTTTGCCATTTGCTCATCCAGTATTTATGACGGAGAAGCCAGGAATCAGGGAGAGCCTCGTCAGGGGGAACATTCTGCCTTTGGTGACAGCTGGAAAGAGCAAGTGAGAGATGTGATCTGAAAACAGAAACACCAGAATTCTCATGGCTCCCTTCTGGGCTAGGGCTGAGCCTGGAGTGCCACAATGCTCCCTGCCGTGGAATGCAGGCAGGAACCACCTCACAGGTGCCAGCCAGCTGCGGTTCATCCACGCCCTGAGGAGCCAGCAGGCACCCTGAGCCATCCCTCGGAGCTGTGACACGGGCACACCTCTCTGCAGGGTGTCCCTGGGCACGTCCTGTCCCCAGGGCTGGGCACGCTGTTCACTCTCCTCGCTACAAACGGAGCCCAGAGCCAGGCTGGGACATTGACATCTTTATCTCAGCCTCATCAGTCTGGGATGTACCCAGTGGGCTTGGGGTCATCAGGGGACATGAGCAGACGGAGGGTGGGATCATGCTTTCTCTGGCTGTCCAATTCCTGGGGCTTTGGAGAGAGGCAGAAGTTTGGGGAGGGTGTTTCTGAGATTCCCATCCAGCCAGGATGGGTCATCAAGGAAGGATCAGGGTCCGTGTGTGCGTAAATGGATTTGGAGCAGAGGGAGGCTGGTCTGGGGGGAGATCTGGAGGTAAGGGGTGAGGCAGGAGCTGAAGATGGCTGAAGGCAGCAGAGCCTGAGAGCAGGGAGCAGCTGGAGTCTGCCCTCCCCTAGGATCACCTGAGCTCTGCTCCGCCGTGGAGGAGCTCCAGAGGGTGAACTTTGGGAGAACCTCTCTCTGTGCTGCCACTGACGAGCAATCAAACAAGCAGCAGCAGTGCTTCCTTGTAAACTCTGGAGAGAAACTGTGAGGATAATGTCCCTTAAAGTAGCTGACAGGCCTGCTTTTCCTCAAGTCCCTGGAGAGGGTGCAGAGCAGTTAAGACGCAGCAGCTGTGTTTGTTTTTTCTTCATTTATATATTTTTTTCACCCAGCAAAGTGCCGGGTGTTAATTCCTCTTGATTTGCTCAGTGCAGCCCAGTTTGGAGAGGCTGTCCCTGGAATAGGGCTGATTAGCCTCCTCTCCAGTGTGCATCACCCAAACAGCCACTAATCACACTTTATCCCAACTGTGTGCCTCTTGCTGAGGCTGCAGGGAATTAGGCTGGAATTGTGCAGTTAATTACACAAACTTGGGGCAGCCAAAGTCCAGAGGCTTCTGTCAGGCCCTCTGCCCAGCTGGAGGGGATATTCCTCTGGTGGCTTGGAGGAAATGAAAGCGCTGCTGAACTCTGGGTGTCACGTGAGCCCAGCACTCTCCCTGTGTCTCCCCGTGTCCCTGCCCTGTGCTGGAGCATCCACGGCAGGTGCAAAGGGGACCCAGCATCTTCCTCTCCTTTCCCATCTACTCTTGCATGCATAGGAAGGATGGCAAGGGCTGTCCTTTGCATACAGGTGGAGAGAGGAGAAAAATTCATGATTCAAGTGAAAAATCCGTGATCCAGAGTGGTCGTTCCTTCCCCACAGGAACAGGGGTGAGCCTTGTCCCTCTGCACTCCGAGCTCCCTGCCCAGGTCTGTTCCCTGCCAGCAGTCACAGACATCCCACCAGGAGCCTCTTCAGCTGATAAATCACCTCAGGCTTGTGGGAAGGACAGACAAGAACTTCCACTTTAGCTCTCTTTCCTCCAGACTTGAAAGAAACGTTGGAATTTTGTGTTGAGCATAAGGCAGCCCCAATCCAGCTCTGGAATGGGAAAGAGATGCAGGAGGGGAGGGCAGCAGAGTGAGGGGGCTCCTGTGAAAGGAGACAGGAGAAGGGAGAGCTGGGGAAGGCCTGTGGCATGGGATTGTTTGATCTTTAGGGGCTTTTGTCAGGTATTCGTGTAATATTTGTCACGTTTTTTGGGCTGTCCATCCAGCAGTTCACCCCATGATGGGGTGGGAAGAGTGCAGCTACACTCCAGGGAATTTGAGGGGTCTTCCCTGGATCTCCTCTCGTGTCCCATAGTGACATTGCTGGACATGAGGTAGAAGCACATGATGATGATGCTTCTCATACATGGACTTTTTGCCCCTCTCCTTTTCCTCCTCAAGGTCATTTGAGCAGCTGGCAGGGAAGGAAGAACACAGCCCACTTTGGGAAGATGGAAAAAACCCTTCAGTTCCATCCTGTGAGTGCTGGGAATGCAGGCAGTGAGGTCTGGAGCCAGGCTGGAACATGTTCCTCTGGCCTTTAGCCTCTCCCTCCTCCCCTCCCTGAGCCACAGCACGCAGCAAACTCCTTCAGGAGCCCCTGCCTTTGGAAGGAGCCTTATCTCAGAGCACTCTCCCCTTATCTCAGCCTTCAGCCTGGCCGTGCTGCACGGAGTGCTGACTGGGGACCCGCAGCTGCTGGCAGCAGCTCCCATCTGCTGCTGGCAAGTGGGAGCTCTCTGGACCCTGCTCCCAGCCCGTGTGCAGCTGCACTGCCAGGGCAGAGGGATCCCTGCTGCTCTTGGAGCTTCCTCAGCACTGCGGCAAAACGGGCTGGTCTCTGTCCCTTTGGGTGTCGGTGCCATGACAGAGCAGGGACCTTAAACCCCTGAGCAGATCACAGCCCCTGCACAGCCAGGGCCTCCTGCATCCTCCTGGGTGCCAGCACAGCCCGGGGGGAGCTCCCGAGGGTGACAGCACCGGAGGGCTCTGCCACTGCCCTGCCTGAGGAACGTTGCCCCAGGATGTGCTGCTCCTCCAGCCTTCCCTTGCCGCCCCTGCAGGCTCTCCAGGCAGAGGGGAAGAGCTGCAGAGCCCCGCAGTTGACCCCGATCAGCTAATGGGGGATTGGGAAGGGAGAGGAGCCGGTGCTACAATCAGTGAAGCAGTGCCTGTTTTGATTAGCCAGCAATTTTTCTGGTCATTTGAAGAACAAAATTTGCCTGCCTGTGCTCCCTTGTGCTCCCTCCTTCCTGGGGGAGACGTGAGCTGTTGGATACCACCCCAAAACTCCCTCTGCTGTTTGGGAAGTGGGGAGAAGCTATTCTGTGGGATTGAAGTGGAAAGCCCAAGCTCAAAGGGCTGGGGGAATATTTTATCCCAGCTAAGGCATTTCCTCAGCAGGAGGGCCGGACATCAGCACCCCACACGGGGCTTCTTCCTGCTGCCATCTCTTGTTTGCAGCTGGTTCAGAGCTCGCTGTGCCTCCCAGCCAACACCCAGCCCTTTGCCTGAGGCTGGCACTTCCGTGCTCCATGGAGCCGGGAAGGTGGGAAGGCTGCACTCTTGTGCCAGCTTAATTGACAGCTGGCACAGAGCAGGGGATGTGCTGATGGATGGGAGGCAGCTGCCAGCTTCAGATGCCAGCACTGGCATCAGAGAAGTGACAGGACATGGGGCCAGGAGCAAGCAGGGCTGGCATGGGGACAGCCCCGTGAGAGCGGGTCGTGCCTGGCTGCGGGTGGAAGCCTGGGAGTGTGGCAGCCCAGGTGGCTGCCTGCGAGGTGACACTGCAAGGGCAGCAGTGGCTGAGTCCTTGGAGCCTCCTGGGAGTGGGACAGCAAAGCTGTGCCCTCCCCCTGCTTCCTGCTGGCAGCACTGAGAGCCAGGTGTGCTGGGCTCAGCTCCCGCAGCAGGGACGCGGCCACCGCTTCCCAGGATGGCCAGGAGAGATCCTGCTGCTTCCTGGAGCCGTGGGCACCGCTGAGGGCAGGACATCCTCTCATGCTGCCTGTGGGGGGTGTGTGGGGCTGAGCCCTCAGCACAGCCCTGCTGCAGGGCACAGCACGGACTGGCCACCCTCTGCTGCCTGCTGGCCCGGCCTGGCCCTGCCTGTCACTGCTGGCCTTCCCTTGGTGGCTTTGCCAGGTCACCTTGGCTGCACTGAGTCACTGCCAGCACGTGCTGGGTTGGGCAGATCCAGGTGCAGCCACAGCTGCCCACAGGAGCCTCCTGTGCTCCCTGTTAGCCCCGATTCCCGATGCCCTAAATGATGGGAGCTCCTGCCTTTCCTTTAGCAAGGGCATGCTGCTTGTCATGGAATCATGGAATTCCACACTGGTTTGGGATGGAAGGGACCTTAAAGCTCATCTCGTTCCACCCTCTGCCACGGGCAGGGACACTTTCACTGTCCCAGGTTGCTCCAAACCCCATCCAGCCTGGCCTTGGACACTTCCAGGGATGGGGCAAAGACCCTTGCAGTCAGTTTTTTCCCTTGAGGTTCAGTTTAGGGTTTTCTCTGATTGCATCCCAATACATTCTGCTCCAACCGCTTCACCTCATCCCTCATATTCCTCAACACTTCCATCCTCACCTCCCTTTCACCATCCAGCAGATCTGAAGAAGAGACAATCACCAAATTCTCTGTCTTGTCAGAAGTATTTGCATCCTCCACAATACCTGGAGCACAGCTGGAATCCATAATGAAATCCTGATGTTCACATCATCTCTTGTCTCTGTGCACCAATCACTCATTAAACATTTGAACACCACTCCAGTCCTTCCAGAGCTTGAGGTTCCTGATGGTTTAGGGAGATCCAGACTAATAACTGGCATATCAGACATCTGTTCCTGACTCCATTTTCAGTCTTCCCACTGGGGGCTGTGCAATATTTCATCCCTCAGGTTATTTTGTTTACTGCCCTTGGGAGTGCCCACACCTTGGGAGTGCCCACACCTGTGTTTCCGAGCAAATTCCCTGGAGGAAGTCGCCAGTTCCTCAGTGGTCATGATGAGAAACTTCACTGAATTCCCAGGTCTCACCCACCATGGACTCTGAACTCTGGAATATGATGGTGCTGTGAATCCAGGTTTAATGGAAGGAGGCAAACTCTTACATTCTGTGGGATTTCAAGGGTATGGGACACAGAGCTGGGATCCCAGGGTTCTGTGAGTCAGGGCAGACTCACATCTGGGCTCTCCCATCCAGGCTTGGAAATCTGAAGAGGTCAAGTTTAGTGCACTGCATTTGCTTCATCCCATGCTCACTTTAACCTTGGCTTTTTGATGTTCAGAGCCTTCACAGGCTGCTGAGAAACCCTGAAGTTCTGGCTTTTGGAGCAGCCCAGCCTGCTCACCCTGTGTTGCTCCGGCAGAACTCCTCGTGTGCAGCTTAATCCCAGTTCCCTTCATGGGGGTGAGAGCACCATAAGTACAAAGAGAGAACTTTGTGGTGTTATTTGAAACAGGAAATCATTGAGTGCCAAAGCTTTCCCAAAGGAGTATTTAATGTTGCCTAGGAAGTGTCCCTTGTGCCCTGCTGGTTCCCTTGCCTGATCCCATAGGGTGCAGCTGCTCCCATTTCTTGCTCTGTCAGAGCTTTCCAGGGTCAGGGATCTGGCTTCGTTCATAATCATCTGACACTGAATTATAATTCCACCTTGGGCTGGAGGTGCTCTTGGAAAAGACACCCATTATGGGAAATGCAAAGCACTGGAGCACTGCCCTGGTGCCTTCTCCATCCCTCTTCCAGCAGGGCTTGCTCTTGAGGGCACAGATCCAACCCTGCTGCAGTCTGACCTCTCCAGTAGGATTTTTTTGGGAGAGAAAAGTGTCAGCCTTCCCCAATTCCTGCTGTGGGATCCAGCTTGTGTGGGATGTGCGTTGTGTCAGTACAAACACAGACACAGAGCAGCCCACAGCCTTCATGGAGTTATGGAATCACAGAACGCTTGGGTTGGACGGGACCTTAAAGATCATCCAGTTCCAACCCCCCTGCCACAGGCAGGACACCTGCACTTCCAGGGTGAATGGGCTGAGTGCTTTCCTCAGCACAGCTCTCATTCACAGGGTCTGGAGAGGTCAGCACGGAGGCTGAGCAGCAGCCAGGAGCAATCCCTGAGACCCTGAGTTATCCCAAATCCAGTGCTGCTGTCAGCCAGTGCTGCAGCCAGGAGTGACTCCCTGAGACCCTGAGTTATCCCAAATCCCCTGCTGCTGTCAGCCAGTGCTGCAGCCAGGAGCAATCCCTGAGACCCTGAGTTATCACAAATCCACTGTCAGCCAGTGCTACAGCCAGGAGCAATCCCTGAGATCCTGAGTTATCCCAAATCCACTGTCAGCCAGTGCTGCAGTCAGTGCCAGGGCTGGAATGGGATGTGCTCCACATCCCCAGGGCTCAGTGGAGCTCTTCCCTGCATTCCAGGGCAGATGCAGCCGTGCAGGCACAGCCTGGAGCCTCTGGAGGCACAGCCAGCGTGGCTCTGCCAGGCCCAGAGCTGGAGCAGCCTCTGCCCCACGGAATGTCTGTGGATGAACCCCCACAGGTGCTGAGGGGGAGCCTGGGGGCTGCAAGGAATGATCAGTGCTGCCGTCCTTGGGGACTCCATTTCCCCCTGGTCATTTCTCAGTGCTGCTACCATCATTTTTTGTTTTTCTGATGGGGCCAAATGTTCCTGCTGCTGGCCTGGGTGTTCACAGCGATGAGGTGTCATTAGATCAGCTTGAAGTTGGAGAATGATCCAGGCTGTAGAGGGCAAGGCAGGACAGGTGCATGAGCAGCTTTTGAATTCCCACAGGACTGAGTTTCCTTTAAACTGAACAGGAACCAAGCAGAGTAAACACGAGTACACAAAGCAGCTCCGTTTGTGTTTTGCAGTGGAGCTTCTCTATAGAAGCTGCTTCTCTATAACTTCTTCCCTTCTGCTCCTCTGCTGGAGGGGATGAAAAAAGAACAGGGATTGAGGGAGCACAGGGTGGAGACAGGCACTAAAAATAACATAAATGGCCATTGTAGGTTACCTGAGTCTAAAAATATTCCAGTTTTAGTTACTTGGGCTACTTCTACACCACAGAGTAAAGTGAATTCAGAGAAATCTGATGAGAACAGGAAGAAAGGAAAAGCTTGGCATTCTTTCCTTTAAAGGGAAGAGATTAAAAGAAAAAAAACCCAACCCTGTAAAGTGGTAAGTCAGCTAGAAAGAGATGAGTGCTGTATTTATTTTTCCTGCTATATTCAGCAAAGATAGGGGCAGCCAGTGAAATTGAAAAGGCAGCAAATTCCAAAAGCAGTCCAGGAAACACTCCTTGAGACAGCAACTCTTCAGCCATGGGAGCTCCTTCTGCAGGGAACCCCTTCCAAGGGCTCCACTTTGGGGGTTCCTGGGAGCTCCTTCCACAGGGAACCCCTTCCAAGGGCTCCACTTTGGGGGTTCCTGGGAGCTCCTTCTGCAGGTAACCCCATTCAAGGGCACTTTGGGGGTTCCTGGGAGCTCCTTCCGCAGGGAACCCCTTCCAAGGGCTCCATTTTGGGGGTTCCTGGGAGCTCCTTCTGCAGGGAACCCCATTCAAGGGCACTTTGGGGGTTCCTGGGAGCTCCTTCCACAGGGAACCCCTTCCAAGGGCACTTTGGGGTTCCTGGGAGCTCCTTCCACAGGGAACCCCATTCAAAGGCTCCAATTTGGGGGTTCCCGGGAGCTCCTTCTGCAGGGAACCCCTTCCAAGGGCTCCACTTTGAGGGTTCCTGGGAGCTCCTTCTGCAGGGAACCCCTTCCAAGGGCACTTTAGGGGTTCCTGGGAGCTCCTTCCACAGGGAGCCCCATCCAAGGGCACTTTGGGGGTTCCTGGGAGCTCCTTCCACAGGGAAAACCATCCAAGGGCACTTAGAGGGTTCCTGAGAGCTCCTTCTGCCGGGAACCCCTTCCAAGGGCTCCACTTTGGGGGTTCCTGGGAGCTCCTTCTGCAGGGAATCCCTTCCAAAGGCTCCACTTTGGGGTTCCTGGGAGGTATCAGGGATATCAGGTAGACGAAATAAATTATTCCATGTGTGCGCTGGTGAAGGAGGTCAGGCCAGGAGAGGAGTGAATCAGGACCCCATTCCCAGCAGGATTAAAAAGAAAACTCCAAGAGATTCAGCAGTAAAGGCATTTTAGAAGGAAAAGAGCAAAGACTGGGTGGAAATGAGCAGCATTCCATCCCACAGTGTGCTTTTTGGACAGAACACCAGTGAAATGCTTTCTGCTCACGTGGTGCAGCCAGAAGAGAAGCTTTGATTAGGACTTCATTACCCTTGGTGGGAACATCTTGCCGTGCTCTGGTGGTGGCTGGCTCTGTTCCAGCACACACAGACCTGCTAGAGAATTCCTATTTCTTTTTGGGGGAGAGAATGAAAACCTGCCCGCGGAAGGGTGTGGCCTTTTCAAAAGCACTTCCTGCAGCTTTGGCTTTTGGGTGGGGAAGTGCTGTAAGTTTGGGATGGAGCTGTAGGTTTGGGATGGAGCTGTAGGTTTGGGGTGATGCTGTAGGTTTGGGGTGGAGCTGTAGGTTTGGGATGGAGCTGTAGGTTTGGGGTGGTGCTGTAGGTTTGGGGTGATGCTCTAGGTTTGGGTGGGGGCTGTAGGTTCAGGGGGGATCTGTAGGTTTGGGGGGATCTGTAGGTTTGTTGCAAGAACAGGGTAGCCCAGCTGGAAGATGAGCTCAAGGTCAGCAATCCAGGGAATTTGGAGGGGTCTCTGTCCTCTCCCAGGCACAGCTGCAGACACAGGGATGGTTTGTAACTCCTGAATTCTGCCTGCCCTACAACCCCCCTGTCCAGCTGTTCTTATTCCTGGTACGGTGATTGTTGGGATCTTGGTGTCTCACACCCATCAAAGAGCTGTGCAGATCTGCTGCTTTTCCCTGGCTGTGGCTCCTGGGATTCCTGCCCTGATAGCTGTCATCAGGCAGCATTTCCTGTTGGATTTCTAA
This sequence comes from Picathartes gymnocephalus, assembly GCA_013390045.1. Classification (NCBI taxonomy): domain Eukaryota; kingdom Metazoa; phylum Chordata; class Aves; order Passeriformes; family Picathartidae; genus Picathartes; species Picathartes gymnocephalus. The sequence continues at coordinate 182,732 of WEKY01033670.1, forward strand.
TTAAAATGGCAGTCTTTGGGGACTCTCTTCCTGCCCAGCATATATTAATGGAGGGGTTAGAATATTTTAGGTAGAGTTTAAATACTGCTTTTCAACATCTTTGTTCTGCCCGAGTACATTTTTTATATAATCTATAAAATCTATATACAACCACAGCAGGAATTAATCCCTCATTCTTCCATAAATACCATCTAGGCTGCTTCTTAGTTAAAAGAAGGCAGTTTTCCCTGCCCTAGATTCTTCAAGGAAATAAAGAACCCACCCAGCACTTCCCCCTTTGCTCTCCTGCTGGGATTGGAGCAGCCTCAGGCGTGCATCCCAAGGTTATGGGAGGTGCAGCTTCTCAGGATTCACTTTCCCAGTGCTGTTCCCATGGGATTTGTCCCCTCTCAGGTGCAGGAGGAAAAGGTTACATTGCTGTTGTTGCCCCAGCAGAGTGGGAGGACATTTGTGTCCCTGTCACTCGTCCTGGGCCACCTGTGACGTGTGACACTGCATTAAAATACATTTGTGTCAGTCTGGGCAGGGAAATGTCACCGCTGAGGTCCCCCAGAGATGATTCAGTCCTTGCTGGGTGTTTTCACACTGGTTTCTGTCAGATCAATTTGGGAAAAACTCAGCACTGACAAAGCCATTGGAGTTTGTGCTCCCCATGGCCACGGCCTGGCACAGCTCTTCCCAATCCCTCCAGGGCTGCAGGCAAGGATTCTGTGCCAGGGGTGGGAAGTGCCCCAGTCCTTCCCTCTGCCCTCCCTGAAATGCAGGAAAAGCAAAGAGTGCCCAGATCCCTTTGCAGGCGAGGGCTCAGCCCCGGTGACAGCCAGGCCTTGGTGCTGAGCATCCCCAGCTCCTGTGAGCTGTGCCCACGCTCTGCCCCGTGGCTCAGGAAACATTCCCAGCTCCAGGCCTGCCAGGAGCTTCCTTCCCTGGATGTTACAGCCCCCGACAGCGTCCCAGGAGTGCAGGCTGGAAGTTGTGCCTGGTTGCCGTGGTTGTAATGGAATTAGAGCTCAGGATTGAGTTAGGTGAGAGTGCTCATCATCCCTGCAGAGCACAGAGCATCCTGGCAGGCTGTGCCAGCCTGGAGCAGCCACAGCTCCTGCTTTGGGATGTTCAGCCTGGAGAAAAGAAGACTCAGAGGTGACTTTATCACTCTCTACAACTCCCTGAAAGGTGGTTGTGCTCAGGTGGGGGTTGGTCTCTTTCTCCAGGCAGCAGCTGACAGAACCAGAGGACACAGCCTTAAGCTGTGCCAAGGGAAATATAGGCTGGAAATCAGGAAAAAGTTTTTCCCAGAAATGGTGATAAAGTATTGGAATGATCTGCCTGGGGAGGGGGTGGATTCACCATCTCTGGATGTGTTTAAGACAAGACTGGATGTGGCACTCAGGGCCAGGGTTGAGTTGAGGGGTCAGGGTTGGGTTGGACTCAATGATCATGGATCTTCCATCCCAGTGATTCTGTGATTCTGTGATTCTGAAAATAATCCAACAGAACCCGAGGGCTGTGCCAGGGCCTCACCTGCCCGCGCTGCCCCTGCACTGCCCATCAGAGAGAACCTTCCACAGACAAACAGTGCTCCTTTTTGGGAGTGCGTTTTTGGCTCTGTTCTTCCCCTGTGCTCCTACAGAAACCCAGACTGGCTCAGCAGGGGGGTAACAAAGTGTGTCCTTTGCTGTCTTGACTGAAATGCAGGTAGCATTAAAGAAATAACGTTCATTGATCAAGAGCAAACTGCAGGAGTTCTTTAGTTCTTCAGCAAGTTTGCAGTTCCAGGGCGGGACCTAATGAGTTCATATTCAATCTCAGCTGTTAATCATATGGATCTCTAGGGATCAAGCTTGGATTTTAAAAAATCTGTTCTGAATTTTAAACAAAAAAAAATTCAGGCGGGACTGGGAAGAATAAGAAAACAAAGGTCACTGCTGGTTTCTTTCTGCAGATTGGGAGCGAGGGCTGTTCTTCAGGCAGTCAGAATTTTGAGAAGACAATTCTCTTTCTCATTTAGGAGTCTGTTCTCTTGATGTGCTGGTGTTTGTGCCGTGTCCTGGCGTGTGTTTATGGATACAAACAGAGCTGGCAGTCCCTGGTTGCCGGGTCAGGCTCTGGCATGGGGACAGGAGGCACCTGTGGCACACCAGAGCCTGCTCTCCAATGCTGCACAGGGAGCATCAGATCAGCTCCAAGACAACAGCTCTGAAACAAGAACTGATTTCATTGCCTGGGGTTCAACTTCCACCTCCTGGTCAGGGCCATTCACCCTGTGCTGACGCTGGCACCTCGTGGAGGTCAAACAGCAGCCAGAGAGTCCTGGCACAGCCCAGCTGTGGGAGAAGGGTTGGGATCCCCTCCCTTAGCACAGCTCTGTAATGTCCTTGCTGGAAACAGGTCTGGGGGCAAGGCTGGCACTGACCTGGGCACTGGCACAGCCTGAGCAGGGGCAAGGCTGGCACTGACCTGGGCTCTGGCACAGCCTGAGCAGGGGCAAGGCTGGCACTGACCTGGGC
>WEKY01033670.1:185286-195621 GCA_013390045.1 Picathartes gymnocephalus
GGCCTGGTCACGGGCGCAGCCTGAGCAGGGGCAAGGCTGGCACTGACCTGGGCACTGGCACAGCCTGGGCAGGGACACAGCTGGCACTGACCTGGGCACTGGCACAGCCTGGGCAGGGACACAGCTGGCACTGACCTGGGCTCTGGCACAGCCTGAGCAGGTGCTGCCCGCAGCGTTTGCCCAGTGCTGCTCCGTGCCAGCTGCCTCCCCTGCCTGGGCCTGGCAGCTCGGTGTGATGCCTGAAGTGGCTCCCTAGAAACAGAGACCGGACAGGAGTGAGGGAATGAAGGTGGATATTTGTTGGAAAGGAGTGAGGGAATGAAGGTGGGTATTTGTTGGAAAGGAGTGAGGGAATGAAGGTGGATATTTGTTGGAAAGGAGTGAGGGAATGAAGGTGGATATTTGTTGGAAAGGAGTGAGGGAATGAAGGTGGATATTTGTTGGAAAGGAGTGAGGGAATGAAGGTGGATATGTGTTGGAAAGAAGTGAGGGAATGAAGGTGGATATGTGTGGGAAAGAAGTGAGGGAATGAAGGTGGGTATTTGTTGGAAAGGAGTGAGGGAATGAAGGTGGATATTTGTTGGAAGCCCTTCAAAGGCACCCCGTGGGGAGCCAGAGGCTGCTCTCACAATGGAGCCCAGGATGGACCCCGAGTCACGAGTTCTTCACCCCTTTCTAGCTTTGCAACATTTGCATCTCAGCATCAATTCCCCAGTTCAAACTTCAGCTAATGATGGCATTTCCCCAGCTCACCCTTCCCCTTCTCAAGGTGTTGGGTTGCACATTTTGGGCCCAGGACAGTCTGGGTGTCCTTGGAGAGCAGCCTTGGAGAGGCTTTGTTGTGTCACTGTGAACATGAGAGAGCAGCAGGTCCCAGGCTACAGAACACTGCAGAGTCACACCCTGAGCATTGCAGGGTTTGGGAAATATGGAAGTTAAAATCCAAGGCATCAGGTGCATTCCAGACTGCCTTCCCACTGAGCCCAGGCAGGTTTTGCTCAGAGCAAGTGAGCCCTCCTGGCAGAGGCTGCAGGCTCACCCACAGCCCCTGGCTCTGGCATCCGTCACCTCCCCGTGCTGCTGTGCCAGGGGGAGCCCTGCCCTGAGCCAGCGCAGGGCCTGGCACCACCCTGCACCTCGCCTGCAGGCCCCACTTTCCAGCCACTTGTGTGTCTTGTCCCTTTCTCAGGGATTTGAGCCTCCTTTCCCCCCAGCATCCCAGATATTCCTTTCCCTGGGCACATCTATGTTTAGCTCCTGAGCAAGGCAGACCTTTTGTCTGATGACTGTGGTCATTCTGAAACGTCCAAAAAAGCCCGTGACCTATTTCCAGCAGTGATTCATTGCAAGCCTCTCAGAAGAACTACAATTGCCAAAGATGCAGATAAGAGCCAGGAGAGATTAGAGGCAGCCTCAGCAGGTAAGGTATCTAATTCCCCTTGAGAACGAGACACCCAGCCTATTTACAGCTCTGGGGGCTTCTTTCCCTTCCCTTCTTCCAAACTGTACCCAGAGATCCTGTGGAAAAACCTGAGCTGGGGGCGTGTGGGAACATAAACCCCATGGAAAAGCGAAGCAGAGCTTGCTCCAAAGTCACAGAGCTTCTGGAAAAAGCCGCAGTCCTCGTGTTGCTGTTCCTGCGAGGTGGCAGTGGCACCGTCCTTCCGCCCCAGCAGCTCCTGCCGCTGCTGTCTCACACCCAGGGTAGTCTCACACTCGGCTCCGGCTCCGTGGTGGCACAACCCAGCCCCAAATGGTTTTTTTCCTGGAGGTTTAAAGGGAACTGTGCAGGAAAGACGGTCCTTTGAGTTGCGCTAGAAAATATTTTTAAAAGTCTGTGTCACGTTGCCGTGGTGACAAAAGTTCTTAAAATGATGAAGATTAAAGTCTAGGCTAGGAATGGTGGCACGGGGAGAGGAAGGGGGGCTGCTGTCATGGCAACCTCAACTCCGGGAGTGCAAGAGGCAAAACACAACAGTGGTGGCAGGATCTTTGGGGTTTATATATATCCATAAACATCTGCCAGCAATGCCAGCCTTCTCAGTGCTAATTAGTCCTGCTATTTCACCTTGCTCTGCTGTAAATATTTTCCAGTAGACACAAATCTCAGAGGAAGGAGGCAAGAAAATGCCATTTTTTCCCCCCTGCCCTTTTGCACAGGCTTTCTGCTGTTTTCTGTTGCCTGAGCTCCTACCTGGGGAAGAACTTCCAGTGGCCAGGAGCAAGCTGCCTGGGAAGAGTTAAATCATCTGAGGAGGCTGTGGAGGCTTGCAGGGTGCCCTTACAGAGCTTTCCAGCCCTGGGCTGTGGCAGGAGCACTGGCTGTGCTGCCCTGCCTGCACACACACACTGAGGCTCTTCCTGGTGATGCCTTAAGTTTTAAGCTTTTTCCTGTTCTGCTTTAACTACATATTAAGTGTTACTAAGCTCTCTTCACAGAGTAGTCAGACACAACAATTCTCTCCAGCTCAAATTCAAGGACAGTCCTTCCAAATGTCAGGCCCAAAAGCACCAACGACATAAAAAAGAGGAGGGCGAGCAAGGAGGATGGAACTTCATCATTCCAAGTTATTAATTGGGCAGTTCAGCTCGAGATGCAAATGGAGCAGAACTTCTCCAAGTGTGAAACCCCGTGCCCAGGCCCCTTTTCTGTGCCCATCTCGAGGCCCATCCTGGCAGGGCTGCAGCCGGGCTCTGGCATTGCCAGGCTGTGCCCTTGGAAGGCCTTGCAATAAATCCCTGCTTTATTCCTCTCGTTTTGCCCGGCCTCTGCTCCAGCTCAAACCCATCAGGCATCACTGGCACCTCCTTGGGCCTGGCTCACCCACACTCCATGAGCAGGAGATCAGAGCTGCCAGCCCGAGCTTTGGCTCAAAACTTTGCCCTCAGCTGCCAGTGCAGGAGGCTTTTCCCTGCTGTGTGTCCTGTTGGCCCCTCCGGAACGGCAGGGCTCGGGTGTTCCCTGGAGATTGGGAACACAGCAGATGAACGTCAGCACAGCCCCCCGAGACCCGCAGAGGAGAACTGCCACGGCAGCACAAAGGATTACTGTATGTCGAGTGTAAAATGTGCTTGGCTATCTCTGCTAACACCTGGGCCTGGCAGCGCTGCCCTCCCCGTGGCTGCTGCAGGGCCCGGCCCTGCCCCCGGGCAGCCGGCGAATCACAGCCCTGACTCGAGGCAGCATCAGCAACTCTGCTGACACTGCTTATGTCATTCGCTGCCAAGCAAGCACAAAAAAGAGAATCAGCCCCAAACTCTTGCCTTCATCTAAAACTTGATCTTTGGCTCTGGCTGTGGCTGCTGGCACAGCAGAACCGCAGCCCCAGCCCGTGCTGGGGTGTGCACACAGGCTGCAGGTGCAGCTGTGCTCTGCAGCCCAACCCGGCTCCAGCGCATCTGCTGCCTGCTCTCCGGGTTGTACTGGGTCATCCGAGAGACGAGGAGGAGCCTCTGCTTGTTGTAAAAGTTTTTTGTTGCGTTGCACAGTCAGTCTCGTGAGGGTGAGAAGTTTAAGGTGTTACAGTCTGTGTTATTACACTCAAAGGTTTTTTTGTATAAATTCTCTGTATTCCTGGCAGAAGGTGAAGCAGGAGCAGAAGCAGCAGCAAAGTAAAACTAATGCAGAAGCTGAAGCAAAAGCTGTGGCAGAACATGCCTGCTAGCCCTGATACAATGCATTATATTCATAAATCATCCAATTAGCTACAAACACCATTCTATTACAATCTTTTTGCACCTATCCTGGTCTAACACAGCTGTACGACAATAGTCGTCACTTCTTACACAGAATCTGCACACATCTTTCTATCTAACAACGCTGTGCTGTGTTTGTTATGTGCAGAGTTTAGTTAATTTTGTAAAGGGTTATGCTACTGAACTGTAAACTGGACCTTAGGGTTTTTCCACTAACTAACACAGTTTCTTATGTGCTTAAGGCACTTCAAGGCATATTTCTATTCGCTTAAAACCAAATCTACTTTCTTACTTCATGTTGGTGTGGCTTTATATATCTCAGTTTCTCCGAAGGTTTCAAATCAGCCTCTCCATTCCTCTCTGCTTCTAAGCCTGTATGCACAAGGTCCTGAGAGATTTCTATGCCATTTCCAGCAGCCTGCTGCTCCCAGCCCTGGCCCCAGCACTCTGGATCGCAGCTCCCTCCTCCTGCCTCTGCTGTGGTTGGCACAGCCCAGAGCTGTGTGACCCAGCGCTGCTCCTTCCGAAGGGATCCCGCTTCCCAAGGTGTCAATAAACCCAACTGTGCTCCTTTCCAGGATTATTCTTCGCCAGCTCAGCCTGTTTGCAGCAGCAGTTGCCTTGGAAATTTGGAGTTTCCATCTTTGAATCATTTAGTGGGTAGAACAGCATTTTGTCCATTCTTCCAAAGAAAAAATGTGTAAAAATGTGTCCATTCTTTCCAAAGAAGAAAGAGTCAGTTCTTGGCCAAAACCTGAGGAGTTGCTCAGGACAGGAAACCTCTTGGAGTCAAATTGGATTATATTTTGACACAGCTTAAGCATGACATCACTGGGAGAATAAAGATGAAGTTGGGGAGGATGAGGAAGGAGCAAGGAGCAGGGAATGATGCATTTCCCACAGCAGCATCAGGAGAGGGGAAAGAGCAGCTGAGAGGTTGCTTTGCCTTGGTGAAGCACCCGCTGTGCCATCGGGGTGGGTTTGCTCCGCAGGGGGAATTCCTGGGGGAGCTGCCCTTTCCCTGCCAGCCCTGATGGCTGTGCGTGCTCAGAGTGGCCCAGGGCTGGCTCTGTGTGCCCTGGCTGTGCTCAGGGATGCTCTGTGTGCCCAGGGCTGTTCTGTGTGCCTGGCTGAGCTCAGGGCTGGCTCTGTGTGCCCTGGTGTGCTCAGGGATGCTCTGTGTGCCCAGGGCTGTTCTGTGTGCCTGGCTGAGCTCAGGGCTGGCTCTGTGTGCCCTGGTGTGCTCAGAGTGGCCCAGGGCTGGCTCTGTGTGCCCTGGTGTGCCCAGGGCTGGCTCTGTGTGCCCTGGTGTGCTCAGAGTGGCCCAGGGCTGGCTCTGTGTGCCCTGGTGTGCTCAGGGCTGTTCTGTGTGCCCAGGTGTGACCAGGGCTGGCTCTGTGTGCCCTGGTGTGCTCAGAGTGGCCCAGGGCTGGCTCTGTGTGCCCTGGCTGTGCTCAGGGATGCTCTGTGTGCCCAGGTGTGACCAGGGCTGGCTCTGTGTGCCCAGGCTGGCTCTGTGTGCCTGGCTGTGCTCAGGGCTGGCTCTGTGTGCCTGGCTGTGCCCAGGGCTGGCTCTGTGTGCCCAGGTGTGACCAGGGCTGGCTCTGTGTGCCCAGGCTGGCTCTGTGTGCCTGGCTGTGCCCAGGGCTGGCTCTGTGTGCCCGTGTAGGCTTTGTCCTCCTGGGGAAGCCCACCCTGCCACTTGTGTGTTCTTTTTCTCTCCCTCACTGCAGCCTCCCAGCATGGGTCTGCACATCAGGGCTCCCAAACCTTTTCCCTCTTAGCTGGGTTTTGTCAGTCAGGACTCACCCGGGGTGAGGAGAAGGTGACATTTGCCACAAGAACTGGCACTGATCCCCAAACCACCCGAACCTGGCACTGTTTCTTCCCTGAGCTGCCTTCAGTTTGCACATTGGCTGGAATGAGCTCATTGTCCAGGCTGGTCTTGGGACTAAGCAGCCTGGGTGGGTTTGGGTGATGCAGAGCCACAGCAGCTGCTGCTGCAGGGACTCAGCACAGCCACCCTCAGTAATCTGGCTAAACTGGATTTTAGACTCAGAAAAGCTCTTTGCAGTACCCACCTATCCCCAGTCTATCGGGAGATTAACACTGAGGTTTGAAAAGGCAGCTAATGCCTCTGTGAGGAAAATGGATCTTTACCTCTGTTATCTTCAAAAGCCAAGGAGAGAAAGGCAGACTGAAAGACATGTCAACTTCCTCCCCACAGCCCACAAATACTCTTCTTAAGTGTAAGTAAGCACATTTTTCCTGGCAGCAGAACAACCTTAACTCTGACCCTGGAGCGCTCACAACAGTGTATGAGACTGTTTTGATTCTCTTTTGAGATCTGTATTTCCTTCTCAGGTCTGTGGGTTTTTTAAGCCATAAATGAAGAGTAAATTCTTTGCTTTCTATTAAGCTGGAGCAGTGTCACAGCTCCTTGATTATCCCCAGGGGATTTATCACAGTTGTATATTAACCATGGTGTGGGCACAGACACTAGCACTGGCTCGGGACCAGCAGGATGTGGAGCTACAGAATTCCTGCTACGTTGGCAGTGCAGTAGTGAAGGGCAACAAGCAGTTTCAGGGCTTTCCTGTGGAGCAGAATCTGTTCAGGAGCCCTGTGGATGGCAGGGAATCCTGCTGGAGCCAGCACGTGGATGCTGCTGGCTCATCCTGCCTCAGCCATGATCATTGGGATGCCTCTGCATCAGGGCCCCCAGAGCCCCAGGACAGCCCAGGTTCCAGGCACAGCACCTCCAGAGCGTGAGAAGCCAACCTGGATGTGCAGTCACTCCCCAGCCCAAAAGTGCAATCACACCCCAGCGTGGCTGTGCCAGCAGAGCCAGGGACAGGGGCTGTGCCAAGGGCCGGGCCTGGCAGGGTGTGCCTGGAGCAGCTGCTGCCCTGCCCAGCGCTGCCCAGGATGTCCTCATGGACAGGGCAGCCCCACGGCCCCAGCTGGCCAGGGCACAGGGACTGTGGTGAGCAGCCTGGGGCACAGGGATTGTGGTGGCCAGTCTGGGGCACAGGGATTGTGGTGGCCAGCCTGGGGCACAGGGATTGTGGTGGCCAATCCAGACTAAAGGGGTTGTGTGTGGTTTGGACAGCACCCAGGCCTTGTGCCAGCACAGGGCCCCAGGCCTAATTAAACACACAGCCTTGATTGGAGCCACTGCCAGAGCCAGGCCCCACTTCTCCAAGGTGTCCTTGGTTCCTTCCAGCCCAAGTGCTGGGGTTGTAGGAATGCTGCTGCAGTCCAGGATGGAGGAGGGCTGCACAGTTACTTGGGGCTGATACGATTTCAGATTCCTTCTGATAGGATCCCAATAGCTCATTCCATAGAAGTGGAGTTTCCAAGATGGAGCTCTTTCATAAACAGAAATTACTTTTTGAGGGAAGTTTTGGTCCTCCCACATTCCCAGGCTGTCTTTTCCAAAAGAATTGCAAGGTGTCCTTTGTCTGGAAGGACAGTGCTGATTTTGTAGCAGGGATGCTGAAGCCAGAGCTTGTTTTGGTCTGTCGAAAAACAGGGATATTAACTCTACCCAAGAATATCCCTTAAATGTGAATCCATGCTCAGCTCTTCTCCTGGCTCCCTTTTTCCCAGTGCAAGCAGCAGAATGGCAGGAAGCACAGGCAGTGCTGGGGTGGAAGGAGCTGTGATGCTCTGCGACCCAGCCTGGGTTATGTTACAACAGGACACAAAGTCCTGAGTGTTCCTGGTGGAAACCAGAGAAGTGGCAGTTACCACTCACGTTCCTGTGCTCGTGCACGGACCAGCTCTTCTGGAATGTTCCTGGGCCTCCTCTCCCTGGTGAGCCAAGGAAGTGCTGGAGGGCACTGAAACACACTCCAGCACAGTACTGGATCAGAATTCCCGGTGACACCAGCACCTCTTTGCAGTAGGAGCTTCTCCATGGGTTTGTTCCCAGCCCTTCACAGTTCCTCCTGTGTGCTGCACCGCGAGTGCTTCCTGGTTTTCTCTTGCATGGGACTGCAAATGTATTCCAAGGAGTGGGCAGGAGCTGGGAACTCCTGAGACGTTTGGAACTGGAGTTGTCTCACCTGCAGCTCAGACATTAGCAGTTCATCATCGTAATTACTCCTGGGAGTCCCTGAGCCGTGGTGCAGCTCCTTCTCAGGTGCCACAGCCCAGGTGTGTCACCCTCGGGGGATCTGTTCCCATCCAGTCCAGATCCCAGGGTGCAGAGTAGGAGCTGAATCCACCCTCTCCTCTCTCTGCATGCACCAAATAAAGGCTCTCTGCCCTGCCCTGATTCAGACAGATGCCAACCCTCCTCTCAGAAGCTCCATATCTGTCACCTGGTCCCTGAGCCATCCATGCCCTCGGGCTCTTCACTGTCTGCTTTTCATCTATCAGAGGAAGGCAGGCACTTTCTCAATCTGACAGGGCTTCTCCCTGCCCCTGGCTGGAGTTCCCTGGGTTACAGTAGGGCTGGAGCTCTTTGAAAAACACCCGGAGGTGTGAGAGGAAAAGTCATTAGCACAGAAAAACCCTGGTGGCACGAAAGATCCTTCTGCAAACTGCTGCTCCAGCTTCATTAAAAGCACAGCCCCGGGCTCTCATTCCAACAGGATGGATTCGGTCTGGGTTATCTAAATGAGAATGATCATTTCTGCAGGGGGGAGGAAAAAAGAGGAAACCAGGAGGAATTATTCTGTATGAATTATGTGCTCAGCTTTCATACTGACCTATTGAGTCAGCAGAGAGAGCTGGATTTCCTAGAACAGCCTTTCATGCTGGATTTTGGAGATATTCTTCTTTTCAGCCCCGAAAGATCACTCGAATGGCCTTTCTCACACTGGCAGTGTGGGCTCCAGCCTGGATGCAGGGAAATAATGGAGTTAGCAGCAGTTATCCAAATCATTCATCCTTCTGGATTCCAGCATCCTTTGTGCTCCCTCCTGGCGTGGGTTGGGCACGTGGGCATTACTGTGGGCGTGTGACCCTGAGGTGGGGATGGCTGGTGTGGAAACGGGCATTCAAACTGGACAGCCGGCTCTGACAGCAGAGGGATGAGCCAATTCCAGCTGGAAAAATGGGATTCCTTTGCCTGCTAACAAGTTTTCTGCCGTTGTAGCTGTTGAGCTGCCTCCCTGTGGGTGAGAGGCCGATCTCTGGTGTGGGCAAAGGTGGCAGGCACACAGTGGTGGTGGCAGGAGCAGGATTATCCCTGTTGGAGCAGCTGTATGGCTTCGGCCACACATCACACAGCCTGTCCCCTGTGTCACAAACCTCCCTGGCACTCATGTCCCTTAGAAGGTGATGCCCAGGTGAGGCACTTACCCCCCCTGGATCAGGGGCTGTGTCTCTTCTGACCTGTGCAGAAAGTTGTGTTTGCAGCTTTATTTTCCATGTGAAGAACTGACAGATAGGGAAAACCAGCCCTCTCTGCCATGGTTCTCATTTCCTTGCCCACCTGGGCAGGGGTGTAGCAGCAGAATACAAGGAACACAAGAAAAGAGATGAATCAGGTCCTCTTCCAGAATCCTCTGCTGAGTTGGAGGCTGTTCCTTGTTGCATTTGATACGTGCAGAGACTGCAGCTGACATCCAGCACAAAGGCAGCTGCCACCATGGGTCACTGTGGAACACATATCCAGCAAGAACAGAAATCAAAGAAGGGCATTGCAGCTAAAAGATGGAATGATGGAGTTTATTCCTGAGGAGTGGCTGATGGTCCAGAAATATTTGCAACCAGCTTATTTTATAGAAGGAGTTATGGGAGCTTTTACTGGTAAATTAGAAGGCAAAATCACAGGGCAGGAAGGGTGACTGACGATGATTTTGTATTTTGGTTTTTAAGCTGTTTTTCAGCTGGTTCTGCTTGCACACTGTGCCTGACCTGAGCTGGTGCAGCTTTTGTATCCCTTCAGCAGGGTTCTGCACCGTAACACTGCGTGTAATTACACCGGGGGGTTGTTTGGGGGAGCTGCCGTCTAACCTGCTCCTGTGGGCCCCGCAGATCTTCCACATGACCTACGACCTGGCCAGCGCCGTGGTGAGGATCGTCAACCTCATCGGGATGATGCTGCTGCTGTGCCACTGGGACGGCTGCCTGCAGTTCCTGGTGCCCATGCTGCAGGACTTCCCCGACGACTGCTGGGTGTCCCTCAACCGCATGGTGGTGAGTGCCGGACAGAAAACCCTTGGACCTGCTTGCCTTTCCTCCTTTCTTCCCCCTGTTTTCACTCTCTTCCCATTGCCTCTTTCCAAAGAGTGAAGCCGATGAGCACAGCCCTCGCCAGGTGTTGCATTTTTTCAGCCCGCTGATGAGCTCATAGGAAATAATTATAAATAACCAGCTCAGAGATGGTGGGCGGGGTGTCCCCTCTGGAGCATCCCACATGTTGTGCTCACCATCCCAACTCTCAGCCCTAAACCCAGCCCCTGGGTGACACCCCTCCAACACCCACAGCCAGCCCCCAGCTTCCTGTTCCTCCTTACATCCCCCGGGCCATCCCACTGCTTCCCAGCGCTGTGGGCACCGAGGCAGATCCTGCAGGGGGGTTTGGAGGCAGATCCTGCAGGGACACAGTGCTGGGGCAGGGAGGCAGATCCTGCAGGGACACAGTGCTGGGTTTGGAGGCAGATCCTGCAGGGACACAGTGCC
>WEKY01033670.1:196173-232072 GCA_013390045.1 Picathartes gymnocephalus
GCAGGGACACGGGGGTGGGTTTGGAGGCAGATCCTGCAGGGACACAGTGCCAGGGTGTGGAAGCAGATCCTGCAGGGACCCAGGGCGGGGTTTGGAGGCAGATCCTGCAGGGACACAGTGCCGGGGTGTGGAGGCAGATCCTGCAGGGACACAGTGCTGGGTGTGGAGGCAGATCCTGCAGGGACACAGTGCCAGAGAAGGGAGGCAGATCCTGCAGGGACACAGTGCCTGGCCTCGGAGCAGGACCAGCCCCGGCAGAGCCGCAGAAGGCAGGAGCCAGGCTCCCTCTCCTGGCACCGAGCAGCAAGGAGCAGGCATGGAAACGGCTTCCCGCTGGAATTGGAGTGTGTAGAGTCCCAGAGACAGTGCTGGGGCTGATCCATAATTCCCGTTGCTGGTCCCTTTGCCCCATACCCCCTGGAAGGGTCGGTGTAACCACCCACCCACACGGAGTGAGCCAGGATCACGGCATGAGGAGCCAGACTGCCCAGTGCCATCCCAAGCTGTGCCCTGCTCTTGCTGGGAGGGAGTTTGGCACCATATGGCAAAGGCACGGTGAGTTCATGGTACCTTTCAACCATCTTGCTGAGAATTCAGGAGCTTTTATTCAAAGGGACAATGTCCAGTTGATTAAGCAGCAAAAACTGACAAAGCTTAAAAAATTGCCTCTTATTGTAGTTCTCAACCTCCAGATTCTCCCAGCCAATTTCTTCTTGAGTAAAGGAAATAATCAGGCAGTGGGGCAGAACAGAACAAATGTGAAATGTATCAAAGATGTGCCAACCTGCCGTGCCTCCCACATGCAGGGCTGTGGGCACAGGCTGCCCGTGCCTGGAGGAGTGAGCATCCATGGAAAAGTCATCTGTTTGCTGTTTATTTATTCATTTCTCCTCTCTGCAATAATGGTTTACTTCCTGCTGCTGCAAGGTGCCAGACTGCCAGTTCTGCAGCCTGGAACCCTCTGCTTATCTCCAGCAGAACAGCAACCCGAGCAGCAGCTGCCTGGGCTTCCCCGTGCTGCCTTTTTATTATTGATGTGGCAGGAGCAGAGATCGGGGCCCCTTTGTGCTGCTCAGGGCCAAGAGGACGCTCAGCTCCTCGTGCCAGGGAGCTGCAGGTGGCCTCATCCCCATCCCGGGGGTGACTTGGCCATGGTGCCCTTGCAGGATGGCTTCAGAGCAGCACATCTGGACCACGATTCCCTCATCCCAACATTTGGCTGCTGCTCCTGGCTCTCACCATCTGGGTGAAGAGCTGCAGGCTGGGGTTGAAGCTGCCGGCTGTAGGCAAAGAGAAGGGTCTGAAAAAGTGGCAGGACATGGGACGGAGGAAGAAAAGACTTAGCCAAGGCAAATCTTAGCAGCAAGGCTGGGGAGACAGGGCAGGATGCATTCCAGAGGCTGGAAGGCTCAGCAGGCTCCAGGAGGGCTCCTATCCAGAACAGAGCTTTCCTCATGCTGCAGCCTTGTCTTCCCAGCCTTGAGAGCCTCTGAAGCTCGGAATTAAACTTGCCTTGGAGGATTTTTTTTCTGCTTCTTCCCTGCAGCTTAAATCACCTTCTTTTTTTTTTTTGTTCCACTTAAAAGAAGTGGAAAAAAAATCATTATCTCTGAAAATGGAGCCTCAGGAAATTGGGATGAACTGGAGAGATGCCACACCTATAGTTCAGGGGGCTTCCACTCCAGAAGCTGTGCAGGAATATACCAGCCCCAAAATAGCCTGGGGTTGGAATATTTAACAAAGAGCACAGTAGTTCTTCGGGAACCAGATAGTTTTTTTCTCCCAATAATGTCCTTTAATCTCCTGAGAAGATTTCCAGGTGTGTCACTGGGAGCAGTAGTGGATGTGGGTGGCATTATCAGTGAAACAATTTACATCTAATCTGGAGGGGACTATTGAGAGAGGCCAGAGTCAGGAAACAAGAAACTGGAGCTCTGGGCTCTTCTCAGGCTTTGGTGCCAGGATGTGGATGGAAGGTTCCAGCATGGCTCTGTGTGATGGGCAGGGCTGGGAGGGGAGAGGCCAGGATGGCCTCTGTGCCAGGGAGCCGGGATTTTGGGACATGCTGTACCGGCCTGGTCGGAGCTCTGAGGAGATAAATAAATATCCTTGGTGCATGGCTGCCCTGATTACACACAGGAGCCAGAAATCTGGGAAAAAGGGAATCTTCTGAAGCTGCTATAGCCAAGGGGAGCTGGAAGTGAGGTCCAGATGCTTCAGAGGCTTTGTCCATGACTGTGCTGGACAGCTCTTCCTCTGCTCTGGGGTTTCCTACCTCTTGGCAGTCCATAAAACCAGCCCTGATTTCCATGTAGCAGGGAAAGAAGATTCATCACCTCCCATCTGCTTCCTATAGGTTTGATCCTCGTCCAGGGGATTGTGAAGGGCCTGGTGTTGCCAAAATCATCTCAGGGCCTTGATAAATCCCTGAGTCCGGTTCCTCTCGGTGTTTTCCACATGCCTCATGCTCCCTCTTCAGCAGCCATGGAAGCAGTGGGTGTCTGGCTGACTCCTGAAACGGCAGGGCAGGATGTTTGCAGTATTAATTGCTGAGCCCCAATCCCAGGGGCTTCAGCATTAGCTTTCCTGCAGTGCACTTTATTAAAGAGTGGAAACACTGGTGAGTCAGCTGCAGAGTGTGTGCTGCACCCCCAGAGCCGGCCTGGCAGCTCCTCTCGCAGAGATGTGAGCTCTGCTGAGCCCTGAAAGCTGCTGGGAACACGTGGCCTCCTCCCCTGGCTGCTGTGCTGAACTGATAAACCCTGCAGGGAGGGCAGAGATCCCCAGCAAACTCTGCTCAGCCTCCCCTCCGCCAGAACCAGGGGAGCCCATTGCCGTGGAGCTCAGCCCCTCCCTGCTCACAGCACCTTGCTGAGGGCTGCTGATGGAAAGGGGGAAGAGGAGTGGCTGCAGTGTGTGCAAAAGAGCAATCCTGCACGGATCTGCTGTGATTCCCAGCTCCCCTCGAGGCTCTGGGCTGGCACATCCCTCCTGCCCTCCCTCAGCAGGCACAGGAATCTGCAGGAGATTTTGTGTTCTGTAAAGTCTGTCAGGAGCAGCAAGAGCAGGGCTGCTCCCATGGGGTGAGAACTTGGAGCTGAGGGTGACAGCACAGGGAGTGCCCTCCCCAGCTGGAGCCAAAACCAGTCCAGACCAGGGTGGGCAGGGCAGCCCATAACTGGGAATATTGGCCTTTCCAGGGAAGGCAGGGTGACAGGCACCTCCAGGAGCAGCATGAGATGGGGACAGCAGCAGAGCTGGAGAGGAGGCAAAGGCACTCCCTGCACAGGGCTGGGTACAGGTACTGCAAGCCCAGGCAAGGTGTGGTGCCCAGGTGGGTGCCCAGGCAAGCTGTGGGTGCTCAGACAAGGTGTGGGTGCCCAAGTCTGGGTCTCCAGGAGCACAGGGTGCTTGGGAGGGCTCCCAGGAAAGGCTGCCTGGGACAATTGGGACAGGGCACTCAGAGCCCTGAGAAGATCCCTGCTGTCAGGTGAAGGCCGTGTGGAGCTTCCCTTGGAAACAAGGCCGGAACAGGCAGGTTCTGTCCGAGGTGGTTTGACCTGTCTTCTCCATGTGTTCCCCCACTATTCCCATCCTCTGAACTGGATCTGGAGGTGTGTTTCCCCAGCCCAGCAGTTCCAGGGGTGGGCAGGGATGGTCGGAGACGGCTCCCGAGTTCTCCAAGTGTTAACGCTGTAAGTTAGGCATAACACTGTGCCCAGGGACTACCCCAAGAGCTTCCAGGACTTCTCCGTGTCTTTACTCCTCTCATTCCTCCTCTCCAGTGAGGATTCAACCAGACACACTCACATGTACATCAGAACCGAAATACCCTGTCAGACACCACAGTTTGCCTTCAGGTGCTTCTGTAAGGTCCTACAGAACCCAGCAGTGCCTTTGAAGTGTTCCAGGGAAGTGTCTCCAAGTATTCAAAGGTGGATCTGAGCACGCCAGACTCTAATGCCAGAGAAGCCCTTCCAGCACTGCCAGTGTGGATGTTAAAAACAAACCAGTCTGAGAAACTGCTTCAAAGTCATTTCACTTCCTTTTGCAAACTCTCTTTGTGCCTCTGAGATAACCCCCTCTTGGCTGTGATCAGGCACAGATCCACAGCTCCGCTTTTGCTTGCTTTGGGATTTGCTTAACGAGGAGTCATTTCTCCCTGCAGTTTAAGGCCTCATTTCCCTCCCCTAATGGGCCATTTTAGCCACTCCAGTATCTGTGGAGTGGTGCAGCCCTGCTGCCCTGGGGGGGACTGGTGTAGTTGGGTATTAGACAGGATATGGCTCTTATGGGAACGAGCTGTGGCAGTGTGAGGCACCCGGTGCTGATAAACCCGTGGGCACACTGCATTTGGAACCTCTTCTAGTCTGGCCTAAAGTACTGTGGGCTTGACCTGTCTGCTCATCCTGTGGAAAACAAAAAGCCTGAAAGCTAAAGATGTTCTGAGACCTGTAAGTGAAATGAAATGATCACAGAGCATCCAGTGCTCTTCACACCTGGTATCCTAAAGGTAATTGCTCTGAAAGGCTTCCCCTTCACAGAAGAGCCTCTCTCTGAGCAGTTCTTGATGTGCTCTCCCAGCAGAGCTCAGTGCTCGGGGTTTGTTTGGAAAGCTCCATGTTTTCCTGCAGCTCTCGCCCCCCAGTCTGTCATCCCTCAGGCGTCTCCTCAGTCTGGCACCTGCAGCCTGTCCTCACAGGAGCCCTGCTGCTGCTGGGAATTGGCCTGGGACTCGGAGCTGTGCAATTCCCAGGGAACCAGCAGTGTTTGTGCAGGCTGCAGGGGCTCGGCGTGTTGGATGTTAAGAGTTTTGGATGACTAATTCCTACAAAACACTGGCAAGCTTCCTTGTAAACAGCACTCCTGAGCAGCAAGTTGCTGGAAGGATGGCTTTTAAACCTCGAGCCTGCCTGGTACCCAGATGTTCACAGCCATCAAAGACCCTGGCAGCCAGTTTTCTAGCTCAGCTATTTCTGCTCTGTCTGCCCAGATGCCCTTTGGAATCTCAGCTCAGCTTGCTTTGTCCCTGCTGTCAGGTCTGTGGTGGAGATGTGCTGCCCTGTTAAACTACTGCCACACTGAACTCAGAGGGCAGCAGCATTCCTGCAGCACCCAGTGAGGAATGGGGGAGGAATTCGTTCAACAATGGGTGGGACAGGACAGCTGCTCTGCTCCCTGTGCCCCAGTTCAGCTGTTAACATGCTCCCCACCCTTGCAGGGATGCAGCATTTTAAGCAAAGGGCGGCCAGGTGTGACAGCTCCCTGCTGCTGTCTCATGATGAGGGACAATAGATGGGCTAAAGCCATGGAGGCCACAGCAGCTGCCATGCCCTGAGTGCAGGGCCTTGGCTTCAGACTGCCAGGACTGCAGGCCTGAGGGAAGGGGGCTCCTGGAAGTGCAGGGATGCCTGTGGGAGCTGTGTGAGAGGCCCGGTGCCTGCACGGAGCAGAAGTGGGTCTGCAAAATGCCACAAAACCTGGGGGTGAAAAATGCACCTAGCAGTTCTTCGGGCAGGCCTTGGAGCCACCACACAGGCCTGGAGGCAGAGGAGCAGGAGGGGTCACTCCTTTGGCTTTGCAGCTCCCGTGGCCAGACCCTTCCTGTGCCCTGGCCAGGGGACAAAGTGCCTTTGCCCCCTCCTGTGTGCAGCTCCTTTGGGCTGCAGCTCCTCACACACGAGCCAAGGGCACAGCCAGCAGCAGTCACCAATGGCCACTTTGTCTCCTGCCCCTCTCTCTTGGCTCCAGGGTGGTTTTTCCCAGATTCCTGCTGTGATGGGGGGTGAGCCCAGACAGACTGGCACCAGCGGGGAGCAGGAGCAGCCTCTCCTGGGCTGTGACTGTGCCACTGCTCCCCTGTTGGCTCTGCTGTCACTTGCGTGGCTTTGCCCTTCTTGTTGCAGTGGGAATCAGGCCTGTCTTGCATAATGAAACTGAATCTGGGCAGGTAGTGCTATCACCTGGCTTTGTCCATGTGCTTATCTCCTAAGCAAACATCAGCCCTCAGCAGCGGTTCCAGCCCTGTGCCACAGCTCCCAGCCAGCTTTGTCACTGTTCGCTGCCCGTAAGATCAGTGAAAAGTTTCCACGGGCATCAGTGGCACTGAGAGCTGCTTGCAGAGGTCATCAGCCACCCACCTGACCGTGATGAGATTCCTCCAGGAGGTGCCCAGTGGACTCCAGAGCTCCCAGCACTACTGGCCACTGGTGCTCTGGATGGAGGTCACAGGAGGATTCTTTGTTCATTGACAAGCCACCAGCAGCCCCGTGCAGTGCCCTTCCAAGGTGCCACGGCACATGTGTCTGCAGAGCTCCATCCATAACCTGTGCCCCTTCCCAGGAACAGGGAGCAGCTGAGGAATGCCCAGTGCTGCCACGAGTGTCACCCAGCAGAGGCATTTTTCACATCCTGGTAAGAGCCGTGTGTGGTGACAGAGCAGTTACTCGTCAAGGTTTCACAGCAAGGACTTGCTGGCAGATAATACCCACAGGATGGCAAATGCACCTCGAGCTGTTCCGTGAGCTCAGGCTTATCAGAATCACCAGGAAACTTGTGCTAGTTTGTCTCCCTGTGCCATGATGTCACTGCTGAGGTGCTGCCTGTGTGAGCTGCAGTGGAGAGCACAAGGCGTCTCAGGACACTCTCCTGGCAGGATGTTGCTGCTCTCAAATGAGACCATTTGCAGTTCCTCAGCTCCCTGAAAAAGCCCCATTTTGCACTAAGAAGAACTTGCTGTTCAGATATTATCAACTTCATTTTCTGCCCTTCTCATCTCTCCAGGTAATGACCAGAGATCCTGGCCATTTCCTAAATTGCTGGGCAGTGATTTTCCCCACTCTCAGATCCCACTGCTGGCAGCCTTGCTCAGGCTCTCTGTTACAGTTCTCAGTTAAAGTCCATTTCCCAGGGGAGGAAATGATTTGCTTCAGTTCCCTCTCCCACACGTGGGTCATGGTGAAAATCTCCCAGGGCATCATCTCAGTTTATCCCAGGTTAGCAGAGGGGCAGACTGGCTGCCTTCCCTGCTGGAAAAAGCACATGGAGTCTCTAAAAACCGGGGCCAAAATCATGATCTCAGAAACTGGGGCCAAAGTGGTGATCTCAGATGATGGAATCTGGGCTTATTTTTCCAATTGGGGTGAGCTGGGCTTGTGGGACAGTGAAGGCTCTGAGGGCACTGAGGTGCAGGGGCTCAGTGAGGGATACAGGAGTTATGGGGCCCTGAGGGCACTGAGGTGCAGGGGCTCTGTGATGGATACAGGAGTTATGGGGGCTCTGAGGAGTTTGGAGGTTAAGACTCCATAGCCCTCGTAGCTTTCAAAGACCCCCCCCAGCCCTGCAAGTCACCAAAGAATTAAAGTCCCTGTGTAACATGTCAAGGTGCCTCCGACAGGGGTTTTGGGGTGCTCTCCTGCCCCGTAGCCGTGTCTGGAATGCCGTGTCGCCGTGCTGAAGCTGTGCCCTGTGTCCCTGCAGAACGACTCGTGGGGGAAGCAGTACTCGTACGCCCTGTTCAAGGCCATGAGCCACATGCTGTGCATCGGCTACGGGCAGCAGGCGCCCGTGGGCATGTCGGACGTGTGGCTCACCATGCTCAGCATGATCGTGGGGGCCACCTGCTATGCCATGTTCATCGGCCACGCCACCGCCCTCATCCAGTCGCTGGACTCCTCGCGCCGCCAGTACCAGGAGAAGGTAAGGACAGCCCTGCTGGGGCTGCGGTGGTCTCTGTGCTGTCCAGAGGGAGGCCCGGGTGGTCTCTGTGCTGTCCAGAGGGAGGCCCGGGTGGTCTCTGTGCTGTCCAGAGGGAGCCAGGACTGTCAGTGTGGGAGGCCGAGGGTGCTGTTCCTTGGCCGTTCATCCCCGTCCATCCACTCTAACACCCCTCAGGAAAAAAACAGCAGCAGGATCAGTTAACAGCAGGGCAAGGAGATGATTGTTGTTGTCTCTGCCTGTCTCTGTACACCAATGTTGTCAATGTCACCGGTACCTAAAATTGTAAATCACTTTTTCCTTTCCCACATCTTGTTTCAAACCCCAAGTGAACGTTCCAGAATGTGCAGCTTTTGTTTAGCAAGTGCTCTCTTTAAAAGTATCCAGATTACTCACTCCAGTGCTCCTGAGTGAAGCTGCAGAACAACCCCCAAAGCCCAGATCAAGGCTCAGGAGCTCGGAGCAGGTTCCCCAGGTAGCTGTGGAATTAATGGCACCATTGCTGGATTGCGGAATGGAGGGCACAGCCAGAAGTGTCACAGCTGATCAGGTGCCACTGCCACAGTCACTGAATTTGTGAGCTGGGCAAGGTATCCAAAAAAAAGCAGCTGCTTTGGGGCTGAGGAGGTTTTATGGCCAGGGTCTTGTGGGTGCGTTTGATCTGGAGATTAAGAAGATTGTTCCTATTCTGACCCTGCCAGGTGCAGTTTAGGTGAGAGGGGAGCTGTGATTCACGTGGGGAAACCCTGACCAGCAGGCACTGCTCAGGTGAATTTTAAGTTCAGGGAGGACGTGGGATGACCTTGGAACAGGTTCGAGGCACGGGGATTACAGTGGGAGGAGGGCAGGGCAGAGAGGGAGAGCACAGAAGAGCAGAGGCTGACTCATGCTTGGAGCATAAGGAAGATCCCAAAGCACAGCTAGAGCTAAGGAAGGGGGAATGCCTGGGAGAAGAGCGTGGAGGCCTGGGATGCACCCAGAGCATGCCGAGTTTTAGCTCTGTGTTACAGCTCAGCCGGGCTGATCCCGACGGAGAGCAGGGCACGCCAAAGAGAAGGACACTGCAGCACTGGGAATGCAGGCTGATCCAATCTCGGGATGCAGAGTGTTTATTCAAACGTGTTTGAAGTAGCATAGAAGTCAAGGGCTGCTCTGCACAGCCAAGCACCTGGGCAGCCTGGCGCAGCCAAGGTTGCACCTGCAGCACCGGGCACTCCGGGCTCTGGCTGCAGCCTGCGCTCCAGACAAGGGCACCGCTTGACCCTGGCAGTTGGACTCCAGCCGGTGCTCAGGGAAATCAGTCCCCAGGAAGCCAGCAGTGACTCTAGAGGGGCTGGCAGGGACACTGGGAAGGGTTAAAGCCCCATTAGAACGTGGGGATGTGAGTGAGAGGGTTAACAGACCCAGGAGAAGAGCTCTGACAAAGGCAGTGGGGAGGGGATTGAACCAAGGGTGTATTTCCTATGGCAGGTTCATTTCCCAAGTTATCCTCCTAGGATCAAAGCCTCAGGGATTGAGTACGTTCATTTTCCTCTTGCAAATGGGACAAGTGATGGCCTAAAAACAAATCTGTATTTACTTTCTGCATTCCTTAGCACTTGAATAGCCATGATTAAAATGGGGCTGCTGTGTGATTTGCAGCCCTGCAACTCAATTTAGTTCAGTCCTCCTGGGACAAAGTGTCTGGTGAAGCAGATTAGAGAGAGAATCTCAACAAGTTTGGAGGTCGATTGGTAGAAGCCAGCAGCAATTGGGAGACCTCTGCTGAGCACCCTGTGGGCTCTGCCTGTCCCTCAGCACAGCTCAGCCTGCAGGGGCCTCGGGAGCTGTGCTGGGAGTGGCCAAGGAAAGGGAGAGGGAGAGGAACAGCACAGACACGAACAGGAGAGAAGGTTATAGCTGGAACTGCCCTGGGAGGCTCTGCTTGGTGGGACCCTCAAGGCAAGGTTCAGGAGTGGGTTTTTGGGGAGGTTTCGGATTGTCCATGCCTCTGCCAACCCACTGGTTCTTCCCTTGGACAAGCAGGGCTTTGGAAAAGAGAGATAAAAGCCAAGCTGTGCTGTGTGTTGGCTTCAGGCTTGTCTCACTCTGCCTTGGATTCTCTGAACACTGGGACATTCAATCCCTGTCCTGTTGAAATCTCTCACTTCACTGGTTCTGCAAGGCAGGGAAGCTGGGTGGGACCCATGGGGTGGCAGGAACCATGGAGAATTCAGAGAGAATGTCCCCCTCCAAGGCAGGGAGGTGCTGAGGTTCCTGAGCAGCAGGGCAGGGTCCCCTGTGGCGCAGAGCACGCCCAGCACGTGGAGGGGGCACAGCCACGCTGCTGGCCTCCCTTCCCATGGGAACAGCTCTCTGAAGGGACTCCCGGACCTCCAGTCCCAGAGGCAAAGTGAGAAGGGACCTGTCTGTCCCCTCAGAGTTTCCCATGGTCACAGAGAGCCAGTGCTCTCCTCTCTTAACCTCAGTCTGGAGTTTAACTCCACAGTATCCTTGCACCCAAGACTGGCATCTATTTCCTGCATGTGAGACAACACCGCTACAGGTCCCTCCTGAGGGATCCTGACAGAAGAGTTTCCCAAAGTGCTGCTGTGCAGGGTGGTGTTGTAACTGAATCCATGTGCCAGCTCTGACCAAGAACACGCCCGTTCTCACCCGGAGCTCCCTCCCTGCCATCCCTCCCTGCCACTGTGCTCAGCTGGGCACGCCTTCCCAGACCCTCGCTGAGCTCCCTTCTTCTCCCACGTTACTTTTCTGCCACATTTGTGAGTTGAAAGAGGTTATTTTTGAGCCCAGTGAGTGCCAGAGCTGACGCAGGTGCTGGTGGAGGGGGTCAAAGACAGGAGCAGGGGTACAAGACCCTCTGCTGTTCCTGGATCAGCTCTAGCCTTAACTTCATCACTGACTGCAGAATTGCCCCCCAGCCTGTAACTGTGGCTCACATATTCCCTGCCCAGGGGAGGAATAAACTAGCCAGATATGCCAGTTATTTCCATGCTTTTTGCAGGTTCTCCTGTTAATTTCTTTCCCTAACCTTGCAGCTGAGCTGGATTAGTATTTCCTTCAAGTCACCGTGCACACCCTCTCGTGCTCCCCAGCGCTCTGTAACCTTGAGGGCTGTGAATGGAGGGTGACTGTGCTGCTCACTGCAGCCCCCAGGAGCAGGGCAGGGACACTCTGGGCTGGCTCTCCCATCCCAGCAGCTCCCCAGGCACACCCAGAGGAGGGCCTGGTGAGAGGCAGGGATTGCTGCTGTCAGCGCTGCAGAGCCCAGTAAAGCCCTAATCTCTCCTTCCAGAGCCTCGTCTCCCCTCAGGATCTGCTCTCCACACTCCTTCCTCGCTCCCCCTCCTCCCTGAGCAGTCCATCCAGTGCCTCTTGTTCTCAAAATACCTCTTGACTCTGGGTAAAGACTTTTCCCTTGTCATTATCCTGAAGCAGCACGTGCTGCAGCACGGTTGCAGGGGGACAAGCAGGTAACACTGAAGAGAGAATCACTTCAGAAACCCTGCAGAGCACTGACATCACCCCTCAGCTCCTCACACATCTGCACAGCCCTTCTGCCCACAGTTCATCCCATGCTCTGCTTATCCAAGCACTTCTTTGTGCAGCTTTAACATTTCAGCCCTTCTGTCAGCACCCTGAATTCTGTAAAGAGAAACTGGGGAAAGTTTAGTCATGGGAAAGGCTGAAATAAAACAACTGGAAGGTTCTATCCCTCTTGGGGAGGTTGGACCAGTATTTGTTGGAGGTGAATCCAAACAGTGCCCTTGGCCTGCCCTCTGCTCTGGGAGCTGGGCACCTGTCCTGGGGCTCCTTCTTGGACACCAGTGGCAGAGTTTTATTAGCAACAGGTTTAAGGGGTGATTTGGCCTTTTTTATGGTCCATGAGGAAACTCTGGAACTCACAGCTCCAGAGTCTCATTAACCTCAGAATATTTAGACAAATTGACTTGAGGAAAACCTTTCAGGTGTTGCTGAGTGCCCAGATGCAGATCCTGCCCCTGGCAGTGGGAATCTCAGGTCTGCTTTGTCAGTGAGGAGCCCTCAGTGCCCTCTGTGGGTTTGGGCTGCTCTGAGCTGCCTCCCCATGAGCTTGTGCAGGGAACTGGGGGCACAGATCCTACCTGGGCTCCTGGATAATCCCGGCAGCCTGGCAGCGTGCCCTGCCAGCAGAGCTCCTTAAGCCTGTGCTGGAGCTGTGCTGATTGCTGGGGCTGCAGGGCTGGCTCAGCTGGGGACACGGACCCTGCAGTGACTCTGGCAGCTGCTCTGGGAGCCTGCAGTGGGCACACACTGCCAGAATTCCCACTGCTGCCCTGCCACGGAGCTGCCAGGGGGGAAATTTCACATCCTGTACCAGCCTGGGCAGGATTGGAAGTGACATTCCCGAGAGGATTGGTCACCTCTAAGTTCTCAGGGATTGTTCCCACATTCCTTGGGCTCACAGGCGTTCTGGAGGAGTCTTCTGCTGAGCCAGCCCCCATTGTGGAGGTCAGGGAAGCTGCAGAGCTCTCTTGCTCCTTGGGTAACATGTGTGAAGGAGAGGGCAGGGAGTGCAGCACTCCAGAAATTAAAGGTGTTTGCAGCACTTAATCAAATGCAAAATGTAATCAAATTTCCTAATTGGAAAAAGTTTGGAGAGCCTGGCTTTATCCCGTCATGCTGCACTGGGTTTTCATTCCCTCTGTGGAGAGATGGCCTGAGCACTGATGTGTCCCACCTTACTGTCAGGACTGAAAAAAGGCTGATAAATGATGTCCTTCAGTGATGGTGTCAGGGCCTCTGGTGTGCCCTGGGCCTGGGGTCCCAGCACTGCCCCAGGGCAGCTTTGCTTTTCTGCAATCAGGGGGCTCTGGCTGCCTTGCAGAGTGAAAAGATTGTAAGAACCAGGTAATGGGGTGTTATAAATAATGAGCTGTTCATCTCAGCCAGAAACTCAGAACTTGTGTCACTTGTTTTAGGGTTATTTAATCCTTTCCCTGAAAGAATCCTGGGCTGGTTATAAAACAGAAACGTTTGTTTAATGAAAACCCAATGGCCTATTTTCAAAATGTCTTGTGGTGCCACCTGCCTGAACCAGACTGGGGTCGAGCAGTTCCTGCTCTTGCAGGAGAATATTTCACTGGTGGACTTAAACTTGGTTTGCCCATTCCTGAGAGAAGGCCCATTCTGAAGCTGTAAAACATGTCAGAAATGGTGGGGTTACAGCTCAGGCTCTGACATCTCCAGCCCAGGCCTGGAAGGCAGACAGGTCGTTGTGCCCTGTGAGCAGCACGGTGACACTGGGGCTGCCTGCCTTGTCACAGCAAGGGAACGTCCCTGCCTCGGCAGCTCTTCCCATCCCAGTGAGGGGTTTCAAACTTCATTATCAGTCTGAGAATTCATGTTGGCACTTGAGCTGTAAATAAGTAAATAAATAAATGAAGAGCTGCAGTGTGGCGCCTCCCCCAGAGCCGCCTGTGCCGCTGCTCCCAGCAGTGCTGATCCCTCCCTGCACACACTCCCTGCTCCCCTGTCCCCATCTCCAGCCTTTGGGGGCACATTTCACCTCATCTCCCTCCTTCTGCTCCTCTGGGGAGAGTACTGCTGGTCCCTTTTCCCTGTCCCACTGCAGATGTGTGGGTCCAGTGACCTGGCATCTCCACAGTATCCTGTGATATTTCAGAAGGTGGATTGGCCATGGTCAAAGGTGTCCTGTGCTGGCCTGGTGCCTTATGGCAGGATGTGGCCTCTCCAGCCCAGCCAGGCATTCCCTTCAGGGGCCATTCCCAGGGAAAACTGGCTGTTTGCATAGCCATGATGTGCAGGTTTCTCCGTATTCCCCTGGGATGCACAGGATTAGACATCAGAGCTCAGCACCCACAACATTTCATGCAGAAGGATTTGTCCCACAGCTCCTGGATCTGTTTTCCTCAGAACCCCGAGCAGCAGAGATGGTTGGAGGCAAACAAGGGTTCCATCAGGCTCATTATTTATTAGTTATTTATTGGTCCTGCTCAGTCCAGTGCCATCTCCCAGCCCAGGAATGGGATTGTCCAAAGCATAATCCCTGCCTGAACAGGAGCTGATGCACAGCAAGGGGAGGCAACCACGGCCATCCCCAGGGCAAGGAATGTTGGACAGGAAGTGGGAGAAAAGCTCCAGGAATTGTCTGTACCACAGCAGGAGATCAGGAGCCTGACTCTGGGTAAGGGGAGGTACCGTGCAGTAAGGGAAAAAGTGTTCCAGGTTTTCCAGGAGGTGACACTTCAAACTCATTTTCTGGTGGCAAAATGAGTGAGGTCCCTGGTACAGGAATGAATTAATCCAGCCTTTGCGAAGGCTCACAACCAGGACGTCACATAAAGCTCTTGCAGAATGGAGGCAGCTCCCAGATTTTTGTCACAGAAGTTCTGTTGTTCCCTTAAACCCCTCCTGCAGTCCTGTGACTCCACGAGAATGATCACGTGGAGTAAGATGTACAATAGAATAGATCCTGAGGGTGGGAATATGAATGGCTTAAGATACAAAAAGCCCCAGAAGTCAGCATTTCCTTGGGTTTGATGATTCCTGAATGCTGGGGAGCTGCACTGTTTGACTCCTAATCAGAGATCAGGGAAAGTAAAACAAAGATTCCACTGTGTCCTGTCAGGACCCTCCATGTGATGAATCCCGTGAGCTGATCTCTCCCCTGTGGAGCACTGATCCCCTTGGGAGAGCCCCAGCACTGGACAGGGTGGCTCTTACCCAGCCTGCAGGGATGTCCTGCTGGCAGAGCACCCCCGTCCTTCCCTGAGCTGAAATGCTCCTCCTCCTCCTCCTCCTCCTCCTCCTCCTTCCACAAGTGCATCTCTGGTGACTTCTTCCATGGGGTCCAGATGTGCAGATGTTTGTGGCTGGAATCACACCCGGTGCCACAGTGATCTCAGCCTAATCCTGGAAGGGTCCAAGCAGTGCCAGAATCGTGGAATGTGCTGGGTTGGGAGGGACCCTCGGGGATCATGGAGCCCTGCACAGAGCACCCCAACAATGCCCCCCCTCCCCGTGCCTGGTGATTTTCATGATCAGAACTGGGGCAAGGAAAGGGTGGAGCCTCTTCAGGGATTTATCCCTGCCACAAAGAGGAGGATTCCTGATGGATACTGAAGGAAGGAGTTAAAAATATTTAGTTCTCTTTGGGCTGTGAGTGATCAGAGCTTTGGTGGAAGGGGGGGGAAGTGGTGAGAGAGGAGGGAAAGTGGCCATCTCTAGAAGCAAAAATACTCAGCTAAATGGTTTCCTTTTGATATATTAATACCTCCTTCAAGGGCTATTTGAGGAAAAACAGACTTAAGAAAATGAGCTGGGATTTAAATG
Source organism: Picathartes gymnocephalus (assembly GCA_013390045.1). Taxonomy (NCBI): domain Eukaryota; kingdom Metazoa; phylum Chordata; class Aves; order Passeriformes; family Picathartidae; genus Picathartes; species Picathartes gymnocephalus. The sequence goes on from WEKY01033670.1 coordinate 211,228, forward strand.
GGCTCGATTGTCTTCAGAGAGATTTAAATAATTCCTAAATGAGTGTTTTTAGTTGAACTCAGAGAGGCCACTGAGCTCTGAGCACAGGTCAGGCAGGGGACAGGGAGACAAGTGGGAGGCTGAGCAGATGAGGAGGAGGAGGAGAGAGGAGGGGAAGGGGCTGTCAGGGGAGGCCTGGCCACAGCTGGAAGGCAGCAGAGGGACACCAAGTGGCTTTAGAGAGGGCCAGCTGAGCCTGGCATCATCTGCCTGACCCCACAAGAGTGGGGCCTTCAGCAGCTCCAAGGGAAGGGGGAAAACCCCAGTGAATCTTCAGTTTCTCAGACATGGAAAGGGGTTCATGCTTTCAATTCTGACTCCATCTCTGCCCAAGGGCTCCAAAACCCTCACGGGTGAGAGGAGCGAGCACCAGCAGAGGCAGGAGAGACAAGATCTCCCTCTCCTTAACCCTGACAGAGAGTGATGGCTCCTTATTGCACAGTTTGCTTTTATAACCCTGATTTTCATTTGTAATCAGAAGCAGCACCTTTATTCGTGGGGAAGTGAATTTGTCCTGTTTTCCCTGGGAGCTTTATCTGGGGACAGCAGTGGCAGGGGACTCTGACAAGCCCTGGGGACACTGCAGAGCAGTAATTTATTGCTCTTTGTTGCAAAGCAATGAATCCACGTTCAGTGGTGAATAAGCAGAGTCCCAGTTGCCCCGTTCAACCCGTGCTGGTGGATTTTTGGAGCGTGGGGATGTTTTTCCCAGGGAGCAAAGGGCAGTTGAAGATGGACAGCAAGTGTCAGTGGAGGAGAGGACAGGGGCAGGGGCAGGTGGCTGCAGCAGGTGAGGAGAGGCCCCTGGTGGCACTGGTCACTGCTCCAGCTCCATCACTACACTAAAGCTGAGAGTGTAAGGGGATATTTTTGGCAAATCATTTATTCAACAGAAATGCAGCATTAAAGCAAGCAGAGCTCTTTGTGGATTTTAGATGAATTTAATAAACCTGGGTCAGTAGAAGCTGATGCCTAATGATTTCCCTTTCCGTAGTGAGGGTCCCAGCTATCCCGTGCCTGGTTTGCCAGGGCCCATGGGGGTCTCGGGCTGTGGTGCCTCTCCAGTGGCAGGAGATATCTGTGGTTAGATGAGCCAAAAACCCTTACACTTCCTGCTTGGAAGACCATAGCCTCCAAAATTCTCTTTGGGTGAGTTGCCCACAAGGGAGCTGCTGTTTTCCACTTCCTTCCCTTCCCTCATTTCCTCTGGGCGCCCAGCACATCCTGTCCTGCCACAGCCAGTCCCTACAGAGCCTGAGCCATGCAGGAAGGACAGGGGTCAGTGCCAGGGGGAGGTGGTGACTCCCTTGCCTTTGGTCAGGCTGGAGGGATCAGGAATATTTCCAGGCAGCTCCTGTGCTTTGGGAATGCCAGGAAGCCGCGAGTGTCCCCTCTGCCACCTTGGCTCCTTGGAGTGATGCCCTCTCCTGCCTGGTGCAGATGGAGGAGCTGGCAGTGCCAGCACAGGCTGTACCTGGAGCAGGACCCGAGGTTGTAACAAGCACAACTTCCCTGATCGGGCTCTCCAGCTCAAGCTGCACCAAAGGGATGTTCAGGGACACATTTATCAGGGACAAGAGGAGAAAGAGGGCTGGGAAAGGAGCAGCACAGTCCTTTTGTCAGCAATTAGTGCAGTGCACACTCAGGATCATGACCTGTACTGCCACCAGTGAAAGGAGCGTGACCATTCCCTGCACACACCTTGTCCTGCAGCACCTGCAGGGCAACAGGACCCTGGCACAGCCCTGGCCCTTGGGGAGGAGTCCCTTTTTCACAGAAAGCACCAAAGTCGTCCCCAAAAGCTTCTCTGCCATCAGTCAGTGTGCCCTTGTATTCCCCTCGAACTGACACCATGGAAATGGGAACCATCAGGTAAAAATGTGGATGGATTAGGGTGAGTGCGTGGGGCACAGGAGCCAAGAAAAGGGGAACAAAGTCACGGGAAGCAAAGGTGCCATGGTGGCAGGGCAGGCAAGAACACAGAGGGGAGAAGCAGCAGCCTGGGTAGCGCAGCTTCGGCCAAACCGCCGGGAGTTGGATGCCAGGTGTGCCCCTCGGTTTGGCTGTGAGTGCACACCCAGAGCAGGTTCTGTGCTTCCCCTGATAGAGGCCCTGAGGGGCTGCACTTCTGTGACAGCTCTGGAGCCCAGCTGGCTGCTGTCCTGCCATGTGCCATGCAAAAACCTTCCTTGGGGGCACTTGGACTCTCCCGCTCCCATCCTGCACAGCCCTCACTCAGCACTGTTTGCTGGGAGGGCACTCCCGGCCACGCTCTCCTTCCTCAGCCCTGCTCCCAGTTGTGGCTGCGTGCAGGGGAGCACAGGCTGCTCAGCACCCAGGGAACGAGCAGGTGTCTCCAGAGGGCAGCCTGGCTGAGGAGGAGTTTAGAAGTTAAAACATGGGGCACAGAGCAAGGAGATCTGTAAACTCCCTGTGGATCGGGCAGTCGCTCCCTCCTGCTGCAGCTTGCCCTGCTTGAGGTGAAGGAAGTGATGCCTGATCAGTTTGAGCTGGAGCAGAGGCCGGACAAAACGAGAGGAATAAAGCAGGGATTTATGGCAAGGCCTTCCAAGGGCACAGCCTGGCAATGCCAGAGCCCGGCTGCAGCCCTGCCAGGATGGGCCTCGAGATGGGCACAGAAAAGGGGCCTGGGCACGGGGTTTCACACTTGGAGAAGTTCTGCTCCATTTGCATCTCGAGCTGAACTGCCCAATTAATAACTTGGAATGATGAAGTTCCATCCTCCTTGCTCGCCCTCCTCTTTTTTACGTTGTTGGTGCTTTTGGGCCTGAGGTTGGGAACGATTGTCCTGGAATGTCGGGCTGAAGAGAATTGTTGTGTCTGACTGCCCTGTAACGAGAACTTAACAACACTTAATATGAAGCTAGGAGTTACCCAGTAAAGCAGAACAGAAAAAGAAACAAAAAACTGGAGGCATCAGAAGCAGGTGCAGCACCTGGTGCCCGTGAGCAGCCCCAGTCTGTGGCATGTCCTGCTAACCGGTGGCCCTCGTGTCTCCCTGCTCAGTACAAACAGGTGGAGCAGTACATGTCCTTCCACAAGCTGCCCGCCGACATGCGGCAGCGCATCCACGACTACTACGAGCACCGCTACCAGGGCAAGATGTTTGATGAGGAGAGCATCCTGGGAGAGCTGAGCGAGCCCCTGCGCGAGGTAAGAGGGCAGGAAACGGGCAGGGCACATTCCCAGCACCTCCGGCAGCTGTGGAGCTCCTGGGGCAGTGTCTCAGGAAGCTCCCACCTCATGTGTTTGGCTTAAACTCGGCATGGAGTGCTGGCCTCATCCGTGCCCCATCCACCAGCTGTAAGAGGGGGAGTCACAGGAAGAAGGAGCCTTCAGAGAAGCCCCTTTTCCTTCCCAGCTGAAGCCTGGCAGTGCAGGTTGTCCCCGGTATGTCACCAGCTCCAGAAGGGACCTGCCTTCTGTCTTCCTCCCCCAGCAATGTCCCTCCATGGGAAAGAGAAGAGCTGAGCAAGTCCCAGCCAGAATTTAAAACGGGTTTTGCAGGTCTCAAAGGGCACCCCCTCTGAAAACCCCCGTGGGGAGGAGACAGATGCTTCCCCAGCTCTCTCTCTTGCCGCTCCAGTTATCCCCATTCCCGTGGAGTGCTGTGCCAGGATGATGGGCTCAGCACCACGTCCTGAGTGGGAGCTGCCAGGGCACAGAGCAGCTCCTGAGCTGTCACCCCTGCGAGTGACACAGAGCCCTGGGGGAGGCACAGCCCGGCTGTGGTGACAGCTGAGCAGCTGAGCTGGGCTTTCTTCAGCCGGGGTCGGTGATCCAGCCCCTGCCCGGTGCCTGATGAGCAGCTCTCCCTCCTCTCCTGACACTGTCCCCATCTGCTCGGGGTCATTCTCCTCCTGGGCACGTTTGTGCTGTTTAACAGCTCGTTGACAAGCAAGGGCAGCAGAGAATGAGGCACGGCCAAGGTGAGTTACTACACCTGCCCGGAGAGGAGCCCTGGGCTTTGTCAGACAGCATTTCAGCACTGCTGTGCTCCCTCAGAGCCCAAGGTTTCCTGCAGGAACAGGAATGCTCTGTGTGCTTGGGATGTTGGAGTGTTGTCCCTGCTCGGGGGAGGCAGAGGGTGAAGGCAGTGAGCGTGGTGCTGGCTCCAGCCCTGCTCCGTGCTCTGAGCATCCAGAGCCCGTCCAGCCTGCACCAGGGCAGCCAGACCGAGGCACAGCCAGTTTGTGCCATTTGGTAATGCACAGGTCAGGTGTGGACGCTGACAGCCTGGTTAGAACATTTCTCAGACATCGATCTGCACAGTTACCCCTGAGAAACTCAGCGCTAGTCAGATACTTTCTCACACATCGGTTCAGGACACCATTGCTGTGTATCCGTGAGAAAGCTAGCATCAACAAGAAGCAAGAATTATAAACACTAGATGAAGAATGTACATCTGCTCTGGGGAGGCTGTTATTCACTTAGAATTGTTTTTGAATGGGTGGTGGTAGCACGCAGCCAGAAGTGTGAGGGGTGTTAATTTGAGAACCAATAGGATATTACACAAATACGAAACACTCTAGAAAAAATTACCTGTACGGTGAAGTGGGCCTTTGGCCTTTGCTTTGCTTGCTGGACTTTGTCTGTGTATGTATGTCACCTGTCCATCTCAACAGCGACAACTGACCTTATGTGTGTCCTCTCTGCTCCCTGCCCTGTCCTCTTCCTCTCTCTCCTTTACACCACCCGTGGTCAGGAAATCATCAACTTCAACTGCCGCAAGCTGGTGGCCTCCATGCCCCTGTTTGCCAACGCAGACCCCAACTTCGTGACGTCCATGCTGACCAAGCTGAAGTTTGAGGTGTTCCAGCCCGGGGACTACATCATCCGGGAGGGCACCATCGGCAAGAAGATGTACTTCATCCAGCACGGCGTGGTCAGCGTCCTCACCAAGGGCAACAAGGAGACCAAGCTGGCCGACGGCTCCTACTTCGGAGGTGCGTGCTGGTCACCCACCCTCCCACAGGCACAGCGCTGCTGTGCTCAGGCGTTCCTGGATCCACGGGGGACTGACCCCTGGCAGCTCCTCCTCCATCTCTGGGCAGCTTCCCAGAGAGGGGGTGGTGCAGGGGGAGGGCGCTGCAGAGCCTGGATCGTAAATAACAGCAGAACACAGCAGGGAAACTTGATTCTTGCAGGTTCATTTCTTTCTGACAGATCGGTGAAGCTGAGAACCAAGAGGTGAAAAAATGGCCAGTTCTCAGTTCTACGGGCACATTCCTACTGCTGCTGTCTGGCATCTACCACATGAGGGGCTGGGTAAACAGGGAGGGAAGAACAGTCCCTCATCGGCACTGCCTGTAGCTCAGCAGTGTCCTGGGGGTCAGCAGGCAGGCAAAGTGAATGAGCAGCAGAGCTCTGGAGCAGTGGGACCAGCAGGAGGCTGGGAAGGATTTAGGACATTGCTCTCATGAGTGACACAAAGCCCCCTTTCCTGCCAGAGCCCGTGCAGAGCTCAGCCCCAGACAGGCAGGCTGCAGGACAAGCTCTGACTGCGCCACCTTTGATGATCTGCTGAGGGGAGACAGAGCAAAAGCTGCCTTGCCTTCCTTTCTGGGAGGCCTTTCCTCTAAAAATTCCTGTTATTCATTTCCCACACTCCTGTTGCTCCTGGTTCATGTGAAACAACCTGTCTGCACCTCGCTGGAGGTACAAGGGTTTTGCAGCCTGGCATTTGGTGTTGGAGGGTTGGAGTCAGGATACCCTGACTGACAGCGTTGAACTTGCCCATGACATTCCATGACAGCTCCTCACACATGTGGCACTGTCTCCTAAACATCGTTTCCTTGGGAAAGCAGCCTGGGAGCACACTCATAACCTTGTGGTGCTGCTGTGCCAGGGCTTTGGGTAGGCTCAGCATGAATCCAAGGAATGGTGCAGGAGGCACCCAACACACACAGGGAGCAGAGTGCTGTCACTCTGCAGCTCACACCATCTGTCCTGAAGTGCCAGACTCTGTGTAAGCAGTGGAAAAGCAGGATTGGGGAGCTCTCTGTTGAGTGTTCAAGGAGCTGTGGTTGAATGCAGGGCTTTGTGTTCTGTAACCAGCTGAGCACTGAGGAGTGCGTGACAGCCCTGTAAATACACCCACAGCTGGGAGGTGCCGCTGGCGTGGCTTTCCCCGGCAGTGCTTGTGGCATAGACACCAAAATCTTTGAAAACTGTGGAAAGACAAATGTTCCAGGTACAGGGATCAAAATTACAGCCAGGCACCAAAGGCACAGATCAGCACAGAGCCTCTCTGCCAATCTAGAGAGAAGTGGCTTCAGTGAGAGCACGGCTTGACCTTCTGCTCGCAGTGCCCACGAGGAGCTGGAGAAGCACAACTCCTGCAGTGTGAACAATGCTGCCTTTGAGAATCCCCCAGAACAGACCTTGTCTGGCTGACTGGAGCAGCAGAACCCCCGGGGGGGCTGCTGTGTGTGGCAGCTGCCCCAAGTGAGCCCCCGGTACTTTGAAATGTTGGTGCACACACGGAATGTTAACTCTGGCTGCGTTTCCTGTGGGAGGGCAGGCTGCGGGGAGGCTCTGAGGGGCACTGCAGGGAGGGCTGCAGGGGTGGTGGTGGTGTCCCTGCCCTGTCTCAGCCTCTCTCTGCTTGCAGAGATCTGCCTGCTGACCCGCGGCCGGCGCACGGCCAGCGTGCGAGCCGACACCTACTGCCGCCTCTACTCCCTGTCCGTGGACAACTTCAACGAGGTGCTGGAGGAGTACCCCATGATGAGGAGAGCCTTTGAGACCGTGGCTCTGGACAGGCTGGACAGGATTGGTGAGTACAGGGGGGAGAGTCTCCTTCCTTACCCGCTGCCTTGGCAGCCCTTCTCCTGGCTCCGTGCTCAGTTCTGTGCTGGCGTTGGGAAGTGAAGGAGATCCCAGGCTGCCCCTCCTTGTCCAACTTCAGCTCCCCCAAGGGCCCCAATCTAAACCTTCTGGGGGTAAGTTTAGGTTGGATATTAGGGAAAAATCCTTGCCTGTGAGGGTGGTGAGGCCCTGGCACAGGCTGCCCAGAGCAGCTGTGGCTGCCCCTGGATCCCTGGCAGTGCCCAAGGCCAGGCTGGACATTGAGGCTTGGAGCAGCCTGGGAGAGTGGAAGGTGTCCCTGCCCATGGCAGGGGGCCTGGACTAGATCACCTTCAAGGTCTGTTCTGACCCAGACTGTTCTGGGATTCTGTGTTGTTACAGCTCACAGTGACCCATCCCAGGATGCTCCCTGTCCCGTGGGAGACACAACCTATGCTGCAAACATCCTGGTGTAGGTGTCTCTTCCCCAGTTAAAGACCACGGTAACATTCCTTGGTCACAAACAGAGGTGTTTAACACAGAGAGATGAAGTCACTTATGCAAGGTCATGCAAGAAGGCTGCAGAGCTGAGGAGCGTTTTGAAGTCCCAGTCTAACTCCTTTAGCTCCTTGTCCATCCCTTCACAGTGCCTGCATTCCCACTGCTTTCTGCATGGAAAGGTCAGTGGAGCTCTGAGCACAAGGCAGAGGGCCAGGAGGGTGATGAGGTGAGGGGCTTAGGGACTAAGCTGGCATCCCAGCAAGGGCTGCAGCGCCTCTGGGGCTTCTCCTGCCAGGAACATTGGATTCTGTGCACCTCATTACCTGCTGCAAATCACGGAGTGTGACCCCTGAGGAAAAGCTCTGAGCTGAACACACGGTTTGGCAAAGCCCAGGCTAATGAGGCCCTGGTGAAAGTGGCAGTAGGCCCAACGCTTGGGTTATTTCAATGAGGCTGTACAAACCACTGAGAAAATGTAAAATCAATGCAGGGATGGGCCAGCTTGGCTTTATCTCAAGTTCTGCAGGTCTGGGTGCTCGGTGCTGCTCAGCTTTCCAGCCTGGTGCTCTCTGGGACTGTGGGATCAGGTGGGCAGAGCATCCTGTGCTTCCTGTCCTGTGCTCTGCACCCCTGCACACCTCACTGAAACCCATGGAAAATTCTGACCCAGCACAAAGAACCTCACGTGCTTCTTCCCCTGGGAGAACTCCCCTTCCACAGACAGCTGCAAATGTCAGCATAAGGTCAGAAGGTGGCACACAGCAGGTGGAACAACAGGCCCTTTGCTGCAGGGCCCTGCCATTGCCCCCCCCTTCCTCCTGCTGTTCTGCTGGCCTCAGACAGCGCCGCTGCCCGTGCCGCTGCAAGTCCTGCTGTGCCCTGGTTTCCCTGGCACTCACCCTGGAGCGCTGCCTGCTCTCTTAACTCAGCATCTTAACCACGGTGAGATGGCTCCTCCATAGCCCTGTGTGGTGCCCAGCTTGCCTCGGCTGGAATTGCCCCACGGAGCCCAGGGGAGCTCTGGGCACCCTACTGGAGCTGCCAGGTCCCATGGAATTCCCTGTCTTTATAAACAAGGCATTTCTTCCCTCCTTCTGGAATGTGCACCATCCAGAAGGAGCAGTGCAGTAGCTCTGCACCAGCCTGTGACTTTTGAGGGAATTCAAGGTTACTGCATTCTGCTGAGACTCTCGGGAAGTACAGGAATCATTCTGGAGGACTGAAGGTGAGGAACAGCAGCTCTTGAAAAGCAGGGAGGAACAGAAGCAGGACCATATTTTGGTTCCTGTCCCATCCAATTCAGGGTCTGGGCACAAGGAGGAATCAAATGGAAGCCTCTTTCCAAGTCAGTGGTGCATTCAATGGCTCCCTTCTGCCCAGGTGACAACATGTCCTTGGGAAGCCCAGGGTGACAATGTCCTTGAGAAGCCCAGGCCTCAGTGAGTACCAGGGTAAGATCCATCCAATATTCCCCCTGTGCATGGAAGGAGCAGGGAGGAAAATCTCAGCCCATCCAGTCCCATGGAGAGATGTTTATGGGGTTTGTGGCCACAGAGGGATTTGGAAAGCACGGTCTAAGGTTTGTGGGAAGCAGAATGAGCAGGCAGGGACTCATCCCATGCAGCAACAGGAGCAGGATTGGTTCACTGAGGTGGGATGAGGCACTCCCATGGCAGGGCTGAGCAGTTTGGAAGCAGTGGGTGGGCAGAGAGGAGGGGAGGAGAGGGGCCAGAGCCCCCCAGCCTGTGCTGCCATGGCTTCCTGCAGGAACATGGGCTGTGCATGGAGCTGTCAGGCACACAGACTCCTGTGCAAAGAGCTGAGGTCTATCCTTGAACCTCTGCTCTTACTGGGAATTGATCTGGTCTCCTGCCTGCATGGGGCAGGAAGGGATTAATCTCCATGAACTGACAGAGGCTGGGATGCTACAAAGATTTGTGGCCCTGCTTAAGTCTGAGTAACTTCAGACTCTGAGAACTCCTCAGCCTGCAGAATGTCACACCCATGACACTCCACAGGCTGGGGCTGGCAGACTGACACTCAGAGAAATCGGGCTGATCACTGATTAATGGTCACTTTATCCCTGATCCAGTCAGCCCCCGTTCCTTGCTGCTGCCCAGGCTGTGACGCTGTGGTGTGTGTGGTGTGTGTGTGCTGCAGCGGTGCTGTGCTTTCTGCAGTGAGTAATTCTCTGTCTGGCAGCGTTGGTGAAGCGCCCCAGTTTGCTGTGCCCCGTTACGTAAGTCACACCATTCTGTTCCTGCCTGCCTTTGAAACTGGCTTTCAGTGACCACTGGAGCTTAAAATTAGATTTCCACAAGTCTTTGCACTTGTAAAACACCACCACTTAAATGCTCATTGAAGGCAAGCCCAGCACGGGTGGTGAACATTGTCAAACCCAGGGTGCTGATGTGCTTTGAGTAGCAGGGACCGTGCTTTTCCACGGCTCCGTGTGCTGTGATACATCCCAGAAATGCCTGACCACCAAGGTCACTGGGGAGAGCTGAAAGCCTCCTAGGAGCCAGAGGAAGTTCTTGTTTTCATTTTCCTCAGGAATTTTTTGCCACGTGCTATGAAATGCATATACTTTGAATGCCACTTGCATATGTTTTGGTATAAGGATAGCAGTGAAGTCAGGATTAAAGATGCCTTGAGTTTCCTCCAGGCATTGCAGATGCTAAAAAAAACCCAAAGAAAAGCCAAGACAACACAATTCCAGCCTCTAAATGTAATTTATGATATTATTGCAGTATGAGAGTGTCTGTTCAAGATACTACAATGGTAGAAATTCTAAAAGCTTTGTCTGTAAACAAGCCCCAAAAATAGCTGTTCCCAAACTTTTGGCCTGCCAGCTCGTGAGCACACTCGTGCAGCTGAGCTGCTGTTGGGTTTGCAGCCCTGCTGGTCTAGTCCTGACTAATCCCTGGGGCTGTTCCTCCTCCAGGCAGGGCTGGCCTGGGCCAGGTGAGCCAGGGAGGAGAGCAGCTGGGAGCCGTGCCAAGCTCTGCCACAGATTCCCTGCTCGTCCTTGTGCTGCCTTTGCTCCCAGCCTCAGTTCCTCATCCCTTCCACAGGGACAGTGATGCTCACAAAGAGGGAGCAGGGCTGTTCTGGGGCTGCTCCCTTGGGAAGCATGGGAGTAGATGACACTGGATGCAAATAACTGCAGCAGTGAGTGCTCAGCACCAGTTTCACACTACAGCCAAATAAAGTCCCAGGGTTGTTCAAAGGACAGGTGAGGAGCCCTCACAGAGCTGCACAGGGGAGAGGAGCAGGGTGATCTGGCCATCAGGAGATAAATACAGGTAAAGATAGAGAAGCAGTTCTTATTTGAAGCTGCTGAGCCAGGGATGCAAGGAGAAAAGTGCCTGTGGCCCAGGTGTGCAGTGGCCGAGGGTGTGTGCTTTGGCACAAAGCTTCCTGTCAAATTCCCAGCCCTTGGAGAGGTCCCAAGTCCTGAGAGGGAGCACAGGTGCTCCTGTGTGGTGTCCTCCCTCACCACCTGAATAACCACAAATGTAACTGGCTGTGAGGAATCAAAGCTCGAGTGCCACTTGTGCATTCCTCTGCCTGGAAACGCTCTCCCTTCACCACCACAGCGTGGGGATCTGGGTTTGCTCAGCACAGAGAAAAAGGCACTCAGGTGTGGTTTGTGTCTCCTGAGGTGGGTCAGGTGAATCACACCTGGAAATGCTCCCTTGCACAGGCTGGGAGCTTCAGCAGGGACTGAGCATCTGAGTTTCCTTTTCTTTGGAAGCCAAGGCCCAGACTCAGAGTATTTTGTATTTAACCCAAGGAAAGGTGTCAGTAACTCACTGGCCATGGGGGAATGTAAATTACTTCAGCTTAATGAAGGGGAACTGGCAGCCCTGCTCACCTGAATATGAAGAGCCATTTCTCCTGTGACTCCAGAGAGAAAGCACAGCCCCAGACACCCCAGGAGGAGCAGTGGGGGATGCTGAGGAGATCTCAGGAGCCCCATCCCTGACCTTGATCTTGCTCTTTGCTGTCCACAAAGCTCTTTGCTGTCTGCATCAAGACAAAACACCTGCTCAGGTAACGTTTTACCATTCCAGCACCTTCATAAATAATTTTCAACCCTCCTTTTAATCACATGAAGAAGGAGCTGCTCACCAGTGACACTTCTCCTCCTGGGGGCCTCTCCCTGCCTTGAAGGCGCTCCAGGAGCTGTCTGCAGCCAGCCCACACTTCAGAGCAGCAGCTGACAGTGCCAGAGTGTCCCAGAGCTTGTCCTGTCACAGCTGTCAGCTCCAGCAGGGCTCTGGGGAGGCCGTGCAGGGACCTTGGCACTGGTGCCACTCGAGGAGAAACCTCTTGCCCTCAGTCTGCGGTGATGAGTGGGAGCCAGGAGCCCTGGGGGTGTCCCAGCCTCGGGAATGCCACAGCTCCTCACCCCTCCATGGAGAGTCACAGCCTGCCTAGCTCTAGATATTCCCTTTTTTTTCATCCTGCAGAGCTCTGTGTGAGGAGTGGGAGGGAAGAGCTTCATTTATCTGGAGCGTAGCTGGGCTGAGACTCATCAGAGAACACTGTTCAGTGTGTGTTGGACCTGCAGCAGTGGGGCAGTGCTCTGGCTGTCCACAGGGATACCGTGTATTTTGGGGGATAATTCAGCTTATGGCAGAGGGGGAGCAATCAGAGGAAGGCTTCCACTAGGGAAGAGAGGGAATTGTCCAATTTAAAGGTACCCCCGGAGAGGAGAGCATCCAGCAAGGGAGAAAGGGAAGGGCAGGATGCAGAGGGAGCTGCCCTGGCAGGAGTCAGAGCTCGCACATCCATGGATTTGCACAGCCAGGCTCTCGGGAAGGCACTCGGAGTTTCCAGAGCAGGGTTGGGAGGTGTTCTGAGGATGCTCTTAGAGCTGATCCAGCTCTTTGCCAAGGGCTCCTTAATTCCCAGCAGAAACCTTCCCACGGCAGGGAATGCAGCTCACTGGGGGTTCACCTGCCTCTTTCCAACAGGGAAAGAGCCCATACTCTGCGGGTTAAGAATCAACTTTGAATTCTCTTTTCCAGCTCATTTCCCTGCGCACACAGACTCTTGAGACCACGGCAGGAGCTGGAGCAGCTCCTCCCAAGCAGGAAATTCCTGGGGCAGGGCAGCAGCCCTGGCAAACCCAGTGAGTGTGGGCAGGGTGCCTCTGCCTGCAGCTGCCACTTGCTGGATCGCCCCTCTGGGGCTGAATTCCCACAGGAGACAGCTCAGGACACCGGGAACCCCTGGCAAGGGAGGCACAGCCCCAGGGCAGAGCTGGGATGTGCAGCCAGCATCCAAACCCAGCCTTTGGTCCCAGGAATAATCAGTGAAGACCTGAGAGAGGCGCCCGTGTGGCGGGAGCAGCCATGCTGACAGCAGGCCAGGGCAGAAGGCAGCCTAATAAAATGAGATTATTTCAAGTACATGCAAATTCAGAAAGCAATTTAGTGACCTGAATTCTTAAAGTGCAGCCAGTGGGCTCAGAGAGAACTGAAAGGAGAAAGGAACAGAAAGTCACAGCTAATTTCCCCTGTGTCTGGGCAGAATTTTAACAACAGAAGGCTAATTTTGATTGTTTGATAGAAGAATTATTGTTGAGTGCTGGCTCCTTTTATGAAATCACATGAGCCTTTCTCGCTCTTCTTTTGTGTGCTATCTACAGTTGAGGAAAATCTGACTTTGCACTTCTTAATTAGGGGAGCAACATCTGTTTGCTTCGTTTCCATAATTTTACATACCCCACTCCACTTCAAAGCACCAGGAGCTTTGCTCTGAACGTCTTCAAGGCTCTAAATATCTTCCTTTTCCCCTGGATTTAGCCCATTGTTGCAGTGAGGCAAAGAGGGAGTTTTCAGAGCCCAGAGGGTGTTCTAAAGGGAGGGAGGGGAGCTGGGGCTGGGGTGGCTGCAGATGGTTCCTCTGCTCTGGGGTGTCTCCGTGAGTTTGTGTGGAGCTTTTAGCAGTGATTTTGGGTGGGTTGTTTATGTCAGGACCTCACTCTGCCCAGCACTTTCATTTCTGTGGGATAAACATCCCAGAAGGACAAACTCTGCATCCCTGATTGGATTGCAGGGACCAGGAGCCCTTTTTTTTGCCTTCTCCTGATGAAGCTTCCCTGTGGCTGAGCAGGAACACAGGACTGACTCCCTGCGGGTCACTGAGCGTGGCTGGGGGGCAGGACCTCATCTCAGGGGGGTCCCCAGAGCCAAACTCATCAGCTGCATCCCCCTCCCTGCTGACTGCCCTGCCCTCCTTCTGGCCAGGGGCTGGGACAAGGAATCCAGAGCAGGAAAAGGGCTTGGAAGTGGTTCATCAATCCCATGAGGGGCAGGAATAATGTCAGCACCAATCTTGGCCCAAGCAAAGTCAGTCCCACTCCTCATCCTGCTGCTGGTTTGTGTCTCATGCAGGGCAGCCCTGCCAGGGAATGTTTGTCCCAGCAGGACTCTGCTCCGGGCCTCTTCCCATCTGGGGCTGGTGGGAAGCAGGAATTTCTCCAGAAGCAACCAGCAGGGCTTATATTGGCATGTGGAAACTTAATGTAAATGAGGCAATTCATTAGAACGGGGAAGTCGGTTAATTTTTCAGTTTGCCAACCAGTTACAATTTTGAAAAAGGGTTTTGAGAAACTCCTCTCCGCTTCCATGGCTGGAAGAACATTTTCAGTAATCTTCTGCAGTGTTCTGGAGGAGAGATTTGATATTTTCTTGGCAAAACAGAAGAGAAAAATGTGATCTAATGAAACAGTTAATAGAGGCAAGCTGGGCTCAGGAATACAGTGAAGTGTAATGTGATTTCAAAGGGAAAATGGAGTGTTCTGCTTTAAAAAACAACAAAAAAAAAAAGAATCATTCCAAGATTTTTACTGGTATTACTTCATCAGCTTGACACAAACCTAAGGAGCTTTGATCAAACCATTTCCAGTAAATATTAGGCACCAGCAGGGTCTGTGTTCTGCTGTGCCGAGGAAACCGGGGACTGTGGAGCTCCCTGAGTGCAGCTCGGGCTGGGAGACACCCAGGGTGATTTATCCCGTGCTGCTCCTGGGAATCAGCCCCGGGATCACCGCAGGAGCCACAGCCAGGTGACAGAGGCTTTGGAAGAGCGGGGGGTGAGGGGTGGTGACCACAGCACGGCTGCTGTGGAGCTCTGGGGAGCTGCTCCTCCTTGCCGTGCTCCGGCCCTTCCCCTCAGCCCGCTCTGACCCGGGGACAGCAGCTTTGTGCCCCGGCTGCTTTGAGCTCCGCGTGTGTCCCCGGCCACAGCCCGACCTCGCAGTGCTGCGGGAGCTGCCCACGGCCCACGCTGGGATTTGTCCCTTCAGCTCCAGAAAGGGCAGGATTGCAAAGCTGCAGCCCGAGTCCCACAGAGTCCCTCTGTGGCTCTGGAATGCTGCAGTCTGAACCCCTCGGGAATTCCGGAGCCAGCTCCTCCCTCCCCTGCCAGCTGCAGTCAGGCCGGTTCCGCTCTCTCCACACGCAGTCTGTGTCTCTGAGTGTGTTGAAGCAGCTTTTTGGGAGCTCTGTCTCTGTGATTTTAGCAGATCCGGGTGGGAATGACTCCGTGTGTGTGTTCAGTGACCTCCTGAGCCAGTCAGTGCCAGACCCGGGTTAGAGGTGGCCCTGCTGCTGCCTCTGCCGTGCCTGGCCCTGGGTAGGACCAGGATCTGTCTCTTTAGGGGCATCCAGTGCTATTCCAGCCCAGCAGCCATTAGAGAATTCCTACACATGTACTCCCAGCCCCTGGAATGACTTCAGCAGCTCCAAACCCTGTTTGCCTTCAGGATCGTGTCCTTCCCTGGCTGGGATCTTGCTCTGAATGGGACACAAAAGCCTTTTTTCTTTCTTTTTTTTCTGTTTTTTCCCAGGGAGTGATCGACAGTAGGTAAAACAGCAGAGCATTGAGCATCCCGTCCCATTCCCCACAGCAGCCACGTCCCGGGGGCACATCCAGGATCAGAACTCTGGCAGCATTTCAGTGCAGCCCAGCCCACTGCAGCTTTACCCACAGAGCCCTCGGAGCCACCCCCTGTCCTTTGTGGGGTGACAAAGGCTGCGTTTGAAAGAGGGAGGGGAAGGAAAAACCTTCAGCGTGTTCTTGCAGTATCTGCAATTACAGTCAGATTGCTCCCTCCTTTTTTATGGGCTTGGCTCAAATCTGTGTCTGCTGGTTCCTCCTGCAAGGGAACGCTTGGGAACAGCTTCCTTTGTCCCTGAGCTCGCTGCTCAGTTGCTGTGAAATCACCTCTGTTCTGAATGTGCTGTACTTACTCACTGACGTTTTTCATGGAGGTATTTTCTGTACTGCCCATGCTTTGCAGCAAGAACTAAACACGTTTTACCTTCCCAGCATAACGGTGGGAGTGACTGGCATCTCCCTCCTATTTTACAATTTCCTCTTTATTGATGCAAGAATTGTTTCACCTTTTTCTGGTGATGGATTTGGATATAACTCACCGAGTTATATCCAAGACTCTGCTGTTCCAGAGTGGCTTTTTAGGAGACCAGGGTGCCACCTTCCCTCTTCGGAGTGTCATTCCAGCTTTTTCCTGCCACATGTTTGATTCTCCATCTGGCTGGAGTAAGAGGCATGTCCTTAAACTCTCACTCTTTTATCTGCTGCACATTTAAGAGCTATATCATGCACTAAAAAAACCAAACAACCATCTGGGTGTCATCTAGATGTGCCTCAGATCATAAAGATCTGGGAGCTGGCTGGGTGGGATCAAAAGGAAATTCCTCTGGTGCCAGGCCCTGCCCTGTGGCTGGCTCTGTCCCTCAGCCCAGGAGTGCATCCCTCCAGTGCCAGATGCACTCCCGGGCTGGACAAACCATTCCACTGCATTTTCCAGCCCATTGCAAGGGCAAAGAGCCGAGCTAACCTCTGGCTGCAGGCTGGGAATCCAGCTGGAACATTCCCTAAAGCTGGGGCTCCAAGGGCACAGCCAGGTTCAGATGGCAGCTGCAGAATGCCTGGGGGTCCCACCTGGCCCAGCTGAGCTTTTCCAGCTCATGAAGTCATAGAATAGAACCACAGAATCATTCAGGTTGGAAAAGACTCCAAAATCATCAAGTCCTGACTCACAGAGAAATTTCCTTTCAAGTGAACCCTCATATTTGACTCCAAAGTGACAAAGGCACACGAGGCAGGTGAGAAGAAGGTGAAGCTGAAAGAGAGTAGCTGAAGACTTCACTGGATTTATATTTTTGAAGCTTTATTCTCTTTTTCTAATGGAAACTCAGGTTCAAAAGGGGATTCTTCCAAATCCATCAGCTTTGCTGCCAGTCTGGCACACTTAGCAGAAGTGGTAAGTGTAAGGATGCGTGTCCCGCTGGGCACAGTTGTGTGGGATCTGAGGCTGTTTGTTCCACAGGAGCCGGAGATGAGATGTGGTGTTTGCCATCTTGCTGCTGGGGCAGAGGCTGTGCACAGACCCCCGAGGGCACTGCGGGGCAGCCAGGGGAGGCTGCAAGGGCAGTGGTGCGGGAAGCTCTGAGGAAGCCCCCGTGCTCTGCCACCCCGCAGTGACCCTTCCTCTCCTCCCTTCCTCCGCAGGCAAGAAGAACTCCATCCTGCTGCATAAAGTGCAGCACGACCTCAACTCGGGCGTGTTCAACTACCAGGAGAACGAGATCATCCAGCAGATCGTGCAGCACGACCGGGAGATGGCTCACTGTGCCCACAACGTGCAGGCCGCCGCCGCCGCCGCCTCCACGCCCACGCCGGTCATCTGGACGCCGCTGATCCAGGCCCCGCTGCAGGCCGCCGCCGCCACCACCTCGGTGGCCATCGCCCTGACGCACCACCCGCGGCTGCCCACGGCCATCTTCCGGCCGCCCGTGTCCGTGCTGGGCTCCCTGGGCCAGCAGCCCAACCAGACCCCCAGGCAGCTGAAGAGATTCCAGTCGCTCATCCCATCCGCCGGCCCCTCTGCCGTGGGCTCCCCGTCCAGCACCCCGTCCCAGCTGCACACGCCGGGCGCAGAGACGCCCTCGTCCTCCTCCTTCCACATCCAGCAGCTCGCCGGCTTCTCGGCCGCCGCCGGCCTGGGCCAGTTCCAGGTGGGATCCCCTCCGGGGGGCTCCGGCCAGCCGGGGCTGAGCAGCACCTCCTCGGTGGGGCTGAGCCAGTTCCAGAATGCACCCTCTGGGTCACCCTTAGGTGCAGCTCAGCCCCTGCAGCAGCAGCAGCAGCCGCAGCAGCAGCCACAGCAGCAGCAGCAGCAGCAGCAGCAGCCAGCCCTCTCCAGCAGTGGATTTGGGCACTTCCAGCAAGCCACAGCCAGCTCCCCATCGACATCCCTCACCCAGCTCTCATCAAACTCCCCCCCCAGTCTCCTGAACCAGTTCCAGCCCACCACGAGACCACTGCAGGGGGGACAGTCGCAGCAGCTCTCGGGCAGTGGGACCTTGGTGGGGATGAACCACTTCCAAGCCCCTCCTTCTTCCAACTCTCCATCCTCCAGCCTAAGCCAGCTGGCGCAGGCCTCGGGCGGGCCGTCCGCAGGCCTGTGCCAAACACATCCAAGTGCTTTAGGATCTCTGACTGGAACGATAGCCCAGCTCCACCAAGAGCGGCCTCCCTTCGCCTCTGCGTCCCCACTCCAGCAGCCCGGCGTCGCCTCTCCCTGTTACACCCCTTCTGGCCTTAGTCCTCCCACTCAGAGCCCGGTGGCCGCCAGAACTTTCCAGTGTGGCCCTGCGGGGGCCTCGGGCTCCCGGGGCTCGCTGCTGCTGCTGCCGCAGCCCGCCAGCCCTCCTGCCCAGGCGCTGCCGGCGCGCGGCGCGGTGCCGCCGGGGCGCCTCAACCAGGACATCAAGCTGATCTCTGCGTCCCAGCCCTCTCTGCCCCAAGAGCTGGCTCAGACGCTGGGCCACCACAGCTCTCCTCATTCCTCTAGAGAATCTGTTTCCAGCTTCTCCCCTTTCCCTGGCGGCGGGAGCGGACTCCTGGGGAGGCCTTGCAGCTCCATCCCCGGGCGGGTGACTCTGCCACGCCAGATGTCCTCAGGTTCTCTGCCACACCCGCTGGTGTTCGGGGCCGGCGCCGCTGCCCTGGCTGCGGGCGGGCGGAAAGAGTCCGTAGTGCTCACGGGGGATCTGGAGCCCGTCAGGTCCAAACTGCCCTCCAATTTGTGAGGACTCCTGGAGGAGCTGCTCATGCCAGCCCTGCCCTTCAGTTCCCGATGAGTTCACCGAGCAGTTTTTTTTCCTTTCCTTCCCCCGGCTCCACTCCTGCTTTTTTTTTTTTTTTCCTCTCCATTTTTTTTTGTTTAGGTTTAACTGTTCTTAGAAACAAAGGAAAAACACATGAAAAACAACGGGAAAAAAAAAAAAAGATAACCAGGTATTCTTAGAGCTATAGATTTTTGGTCACTTGATTTTATAGAATATTTTAATACACGGAACAAAAGGATACGAGCAAATTTAATCCAACGAGGTAACGCACAGCTGGGGCGTGTGCCTGAGCTGGAACATGTGAATGAGCAGCCATAGAAGCCACCAAAAAAGGTTTTCCTGTTGAGACAAAGATCCGAGGTTGACGTGGGCCATAGAGGGGACTGTGGGGTCGGGCCTGGAGCAGCCCTGGTTGGCCTCAGCTTTGCCCCAGCTGTGACCCTGGGGCTGGGGGACGTGGGTGGCCCAGCACAGAGCACAGGTGTCCCTCCCTCCCTCCCTCCCTCCCAGGTCACCTCCTGTGCTCAGCAGGTCACAGAGGAGCCAGGAAGGGGCGAGTTCACTCTCATAGACCCCTCTAGGGATTTCCCAGGGGCTGTGGTTTGGGATGGACTCCAGCTGAGGAAGATGAAGGTGACCAGGAGATGGACGGGCCTCACTGCAGATTGTCCCTTTCTTACTCCACTGATGCTGCAGTGGGAACAAGGAGCAATCCTCTGTAAGGCACAGGGAGGGCAGGGATGATCCCTCTGTACTTTGGGATGTGGGCAGTGGGAGAAGCCCTGGCTCTGCCAGCACACCAGGCAGAAGGCCCCAAGCTTCAGCCTCTCCATGGTGTGTGCAAAACGCGGGGAGGGATGAGGGAAGAGGCAGCACTTTAATGTCCCCTCTGTCACCTCACTGTCTCAATGTCCGTGGGTGGCTGCTCTGAGGAGAGCTAGGAAGGACAGAGCAGTGGGGTGCAGTCCCCAGCCCTCCTCCTCCTCCTCCTTAGCCCAGGGCAGTGTGAGGCACCCAGGACAGGTCTGGTGCCCAGCCAAGATTACAACTCTGTTTTTACCATTAAAACCAGATCAGCCCAGAAATTTGGCCAGCCGTGGCCTGTGCTTGTCCCCTGCTGGGGGAACTGAAATCTTCTGTTTGATTTCACCAGCAATAAGAGCCTGCACCTGGTGGGCTTCCCCTGACACCGTGCAGTGTCACCAGGCATGCCTGGGGCACCTGGAGCTGGGCTTTGGGCTCCCGGGCTGGGGACAGTCACAGTGGGGCGGGGACAGAAGGGGCCGGCAGCACTGAGAAGCCACAGCCTTTACCTCGAGGGCAGACGTCTCCTTTTGTGTCACTTCATCCTTCCTCTCTCTCTGTTTGAGGTTTTCGTAGGCCAAGGGGTGTCTGTGGCCACCTCACTGTCCGAGTCAGGTGCTCAACTTCTCTAACACTCGTTAGAGACACATCCAGCCTCCCTCTGTCCCCAGCTCTCCGGGCCCCAGCCCTCAAGGGGACGCAGGACTCCATGCAGCAGTGCCAAAAACTTCAGCGCCCCCGTCCCGAGCCCCTCCAGCTCCCTCTGCCCTGCCCCCAAACCCTGGCTCACAGTTGTTTTTATACCGAATTGTCTGCAGAACTCTCTGCCACGTGCCTGCACCTTGAATGTTGCATTCCTGGGCACTCCTGCTTCACCCTGCTTTGGTGGCTCCGAATTCAGATGTGATCAGCTTTGGTCTTCCTTAAAGGGTCAGGGGAACTCTGGAAATGCTTTTTCTACTGGCTCCATACAGCGCTGTCTGTGTGAGTGCGGTGGGAGGGTGAGAGTGTGTGAGTGTGTGTGTTTGTATAGATTTTATAGATGTATCTATATCTACACTCCTGCTTTTCTATCTGTAGGGTAGTCACACACATCTGTAGGCTATTTATGCACACGTGTCAGCACACACACACACACATATTTATATATATATATATATATGTATATCCTAGTTTTAAAATACATGTCAGTTCTGACCCTCCTGCAGGGCTGATTGGCAGGTGACAATTATAACCTCTAGCTCCTGCTTTTCCAAATATGTACAGGTTCATCTTGAAACAGGAATTGAAGCAGACTCACAGACCCTCTCATGTTTTCAGAGGTAGAAGGAAGACTCACAATATCCTTTTTCAGTTTTTTGGGTTTTTAGCAAACCTTTCCCCTGTGTGCCAGAGGCCCAGCACGTGGAGAGCTTGGGGGCTCCGTGTGGGGCTGGGCTGGGCAGGCAGGGGGGAGAGGCCTCCAGCCCTCCCGGGTTCCTGTCCCGTGGCTGCTGCACTGGCTCCAAATCCCGGGC
>WEKY01033670.1:232101-242608 GCA_013390045.1 Picathartes gymnocephalus
ACCCTGGGGCCACCCAGAGCCCCAGGGGACACCCGGGGCTGGCACTGCCCGGCTGTGCCCCCTCCTCACTGCGGGACATCCTCCTTGGCTTTGCTTCCCTCGGGGATCTTCTTTGGGTTTCCAGCTCTCAGCACTGCAGTAGCCAACATTGAGTTATTCTGACTGGACCCCAGTCAACACTAGGCTTGTCTCAGTAGGTGGAACTATATTTATTACTAATTATTATTATTATTATTATTATTATTATTATTATTATTCTTTTTTGGTTTCTTTTGGGGGGAAGGGAGGGCAAGAGTTCTAGGGGTGGGGTTTGCAATATAAAACACACAATAAAAACCTTAGTAAATAAAAACGTGAAAAACCCACCCCTCTGACTTGCTGTCTGCTTCACGTGGTGAACTCCAGGCAACACGAGATGAGCTTTAAAGAAGGAAAATCCCATTTCAGCCCTTTGCCTTGTCCTGTCTCTATTTTCCTGCTGCCTTTGGAGCTTTGGCAGGGTGTTCACCACCTCATACACTCTCTGTATTCAGCCACTGACAGGAAAAGTTTAAAACTTCCACCTACACCTGAATTTTCACCAGGCCAAGGGAGAAATCTGACAGTTGTTTTGCAGATGTGTGCACGAAAATCCTTCGCTTCAATGCAGACATGGAAGCTGTGGCTGCCTGTGGGGTCCCTGGAGAAGGAGCCCTGCACAGGACACAGCCCCTGGCAGGGAGGAGGAGCAGCTGGAGGAAGATGCCAAGACCAGGAGCTGAAGGGTTTTAGGAAGGTAAAACTTGCATCAGTTCTGAGCCTCCATTCACTCCTGCAAAGCCCTCCCAGGGTCTGTGTCCAAACCCACCTGGGAGGTGACTCCTGGTGCGTCACCTTGTCCTGGAGTTTCCATGAGGGGATTCAGGCACCAGAATGTTTGGGTTGCCTTTTGGAACGAGTTTCTAGGCCAGGCTTTTTTATTTTCCATGCCATTCCTATTGCGGTGGGAATGGATTGTTAGTCCTGCCCAAGCTGACGTGTCTTTTAAAATTAAGATTTGTAAACTTGCAAGGTTGGAGTAGAACAAAATCCAAGTTTTGAGCTCTCAGAGCACACCTGGAAGGCCTGGCTGGTTCAGCACGTGGTGGTGCCTCCTTGTCTCACTGCGAGGACTTCAGAGTGGGCTGGGATGATCCAGCTGTCAGGAAAACACCCCCAGACACCAGAGCCAGGCCACTGCCCGTGCCAGGGGTGGGTGTGCCCCCTCACCACCACTGCCTGCCCCGCAGAGCCTTGGCATCCCTCCCCAGTGTGGGGGAAAGGCAGCAGCAGCAGCTCTGGTGGTCTCTCCCTCTGCCCAGTCCCAGTGTGGGCAGGGCTGGAATTCATGGGAATTTCAGCCTTGTCTTGGCAGCCTGGCCTGGCCTGGCTGCCCACCCCACTCACCCTCTTCCCCAGAGCAGAGCAGTCTCTGCCTTGGGGAGGGGCAGCAGCTCCCAGACTCACAGTTCGTGCACCCTGCGGGAGGCTTTGGGGTGTCAGAGCCAACAGAACCGGGCAATTCCTGGCACTGCTTTCCCAGGGCACTGGGATTGTCCGGCCCCTGCACCAGCCAGCCCTGGACGGGAAGGGAAGCGGTGCCAGGGCCTTGGGGAGCCTCTTGGGAAGAGGTTTCTCCTCCTCTCTGCAGCCTCCCTGAGCTCGGTGATGGAGCAGCGGCCTGGCAGGACCCTCAGCGCTGGCCCCCAGTCACAGCCACACCTCTGGGGTGTCCCCAGGAAGCCCCACGCTGGGGCTGAGGCTGTGCATGCCCTGGCTGAGTCCTTTTTTCATCTCGTCTGCAGTTCCAGGGGTCTCCCGGCACTGGGCACGGGACCAGTGAGCTCAGGTACCCTGCAAGGTACTCCCAGGAATACCCAGAAGGAAAAGGGAGCTGCATCTTTTTCCTCCCTGCTGGGGGAGCCGTGAGTAAGCTGGGAATGACCCCTCCAAAGCAATCAATACACCAGAGTGTGAACTTTACCTAAAATAAAGGGCACCGGGCAGCTTTCAGCCCCAGCCTCAGGGCCGAGCTCGCCCCTGCCACCCGAGGCACTGCTGTGACAGTGGCACACGAGCTGCAAGCCACGAGCCACGCTCCGTGGAAGAGGATCCCTCTGGGAAGTGGGAGAGGGGCCCAAAGCAATGCCCTCAGCCATGGCCAAACCACAGAGTGCAGCGTGGGGGAGTTCCTGCAGGCCTCCCACAGCCTCGGGCAGAGGTGGCATCTCACTGCTCACACCCCTGAGTGGTGCCAGGGGACTTTTCCAATGCCTTGGGAATACTCTGCTGCCAGATCTAGAGCAGGGTTGCTCTGCAGGGACTGAGGGTCCCCAGACCAGTGTGGGACTGGAGAGGTGGTGAGGGCACATCCCTGCCCTGCCAGCAGCCGTGTGCCCGCCTGGGACACAGAGCAGGGACACAGCCCTGGGGGGCACGGTGGGACCAGCTCCCGAGCCAAGGGAGGGACAGGAGGGGCCAGGGTTGGCTTCTCAGCAGCCTCGGCAGGGACTGCTGGCATCACACCTGGAATAATGGCTGGCCAGGAGTTCTGCTTCCCACAGGGAAGAGAGCTGGAGACAGAGCTGGCACCTGCTGAGGCAGGGCCCTTCCCTGGGGGATAATTCCCCTGGTGAGGCAGGGCCCTTCCCTGGGGGATAATTCCCCTGCCCAGCACTGCAGCCACGTCTGCAAGCCCCAGGGGGTCAGCTGGGACATCAGCACCGTGGCAGTCCCAGGAGGGGAGGACAGAGAGCAGCCCCTGGCAGGATCCCCGGGGCCAGTGCTGAGCCCTGGGCAGGCTCCAGCGGGGCCAGAGCACAGCGATGGCTGCAGGGACAGACCCCAGGAACTGCCTGGGATGCACAAACGAGCAGTCCCTCCTTGCTGGAGGCACTTGGATGTCAGAGACTCCCTCCCCGTGCCCTCTGCCCCTTGCAGGCCGTGCCCAGCCCTCCACCCCTGGCTGGGGTGAGCTGTGCCTGGGATGAGGGGGGATCTTTCCCTCTGCTGACCCAAATCTGGGCTCAGTAACTCCCCTCTGCAGTGGGGACAAGCAGGGCAGGGCAAGCTGCAGCTCACGTTTGCCCCTCAGGGGCTGGAGGTGATTTTGCAGCAGCTTTTCATCATCTCTGCAGTTCCTTGGTCAGCTTTGTCCCTTGCCCCACACCGAGAAATGCTCCCTTTGAGGTCCCAGGCTTCGCGTGTTCCTCTGGCCCCTCTGCCCCAGTTTCTCAACCCAAATCTACACTCAGAAGCCTGCAGAAATTAAGTTAAGCTGCTCGGGCACGTTGTGAGCAATGTTATCAGCTCCTGGCAGAGGTGCAGCCGTGGCTGGACGCTGCTTTTCTGGCAGGGAGGTACCCAGGGGAGAAGCTGGGACAGCTCAAGGTGCCAGGTCAGAGCTGAGCACCTCCCACTTTCCAGCACAGACCTTCCGTGCTGGAGCTCCAGGTGTGCTCCCTGTGCAAGATGTTGGCTGGAAGGACGGTCTGCCCTCAGTGCAGCCTCCCCAGTGACCTCGGGGCAGCACAGTGCCCGCTGTCCCCAGCCCTGTCCCTGTGCCCAGGAATTCCTGGGAACTGCTCCCTGGATGGGCAGGGGGTCTCCAAACCCATCCCCTCCCTGCCTGCTCTCTGCTCCCGATGAACAGAGGCTGAATTTCAGCACGGGTTTACGTACATTGGTTTTGTCACATCATTTGCAGAGGCCCCACACATTCTGCCTCACTAATTCCAGCGCCCTTTGCCTAAGCCCCGCTCTGGCTTTAGGCTCTGATTTTAATGGAGCTGAAGATGGTGCCATTAAGGCAAATTAAGGGAACAAAGCCCTGACTTGGTTCTGCCATTTGCAGGGAGAGCCGATCGCTTCCCCTTCCAGCGGCAGCGCAGCCCAGCCTGCAGCTCCCAGGCGACCCCGCTCAGCGGCGGCCGCTGCTCCCTCCTCCGCTCCCTTTCCCGGCTGGAACAGAGCTCGGCTGGAGCCTCTCCGCACAGGGAGATGCTCCTTGCTTTCAGTGAGGAGACACAGCAGCTCCCCGGCTTAAAACGGGAGCCGCAGCCCGGCCAATGCCAGGCCCTTTGTGGGCATTCTGCCCTCTTGGCCCGGGCGCTGCAGGAGCCCCGGGAAGGCACCGGGAGCAGCCCGGAGCAGAGCCGGGCAGGAAGGCGTTAACAGCATCTCCCGGTGCCGCACGTCTGTCTGAACGCCTTCGCCTCCCCGGGAGCCGCTCTCCCGGCTGTGCTGCAAATTAGAGAGCTCTTCAGGGTCATTTTCCCCTCTTGGCTTTCATTCCGTGTTTTCACACAGCCGCTTTGTCGGCGGGGCGGGAGCGCGGCTCACGCGGTGCCCGCGGAGGAGCCCACGTGCTGTCCCCGGCACCGCGTCCCGGGGCCCTGCGGGTGGCCCGGGGCCGGCTGACCCCAGGGCTCCCGGGGCTCCTCCTGTCCACCGCTGAGGCCGCAGGATGCGGTCAGCTCCGGCCAGGAGCGTGCCCATCCCTTCAGCCCAGCCCCGGCGCTGGGAGCTGCCGTGGCCGCTGGCTCCAGCTGCCTCTGCATCCTGGGAGCAGCCCCTGGAGAAGGGAGCTCCGGGGGCTGGGTGTTAGGAAAATATATCCACAAACACCAGAAATTTATGTGAAAAAGGAGACAGAGGAGTCCCTTTTACTTTATTCGAATAAAGGGAGAGTCCATGAGGCATTTCCCCTGGGATCTCAGATTTTTGGAGGACACAGGCTCCTTTTTATCCCAATTTCCTGGCCACAGTTCCCTCTCTCTTTCCCCATTGGCTGAGGTATTTGAGAGGTACAGACTTCTCGGAACGCCTGATACCTAAGATTCCCTTCTAATGTATAACCCCCCCGCCCTTTTAAAATTTTTCTTCTTTTAATTCCTGGAATTCATGGTTCTCCCCATTGTTTCTTTCATCTCTCAATATACAATTTCATTTATCAGTGAACTCACAGTTTATCTGTAAAGACAGATCTCTTTCATTCCATTCATCAATCAGTGGAATTCTTCCCATTGTTTCTTACATCTCAGTCCTATCTACGGCAGGCCCACAGCTTGTTTGTGAAAACAAACCCTCATTCCTTTCGTGGGGAACAGCACATCCTGGCACTGCCAGAGCAAACCCTCCCGGGCCCGGCCGGCTGCGTGAGCTCTCACTCTGGGGAGGAAGGATGGAGGACAGGGCTCCGCTGTGAGCATTCCTGCTCCCCCAAGAGCAGCCTGGGTGGATTCCCTGGAGCACAGGACCCTCGGGAAGGAGCGGGGCTGAGGGTGCCTTTACTGCCTGAACACATCTGCCCACAGCTGCGCGGCCAGGCGGGAACGGCGGCCCGAGGGATTATTCACCTTTCCCTGCTGCCTCACACCTCCCTTTTGGCGGAGGTGGGAGTGCCAGGACAGCTCCTGTTTCCTGGCCGCGGGAGCCTGGTGCTCCTGGGGAGGCTGTGGGACTGAGGGCAGTCACTCTCAGCTCTGCAAGGATGCTTGAGGTGTGGCTTTAGTCAGCGCTGCCATGAAAGCTCCACCCCACAGATCCTACAGGAGCTGCGGATACCCCGGGGATGAGCAGGGACACCTGGAGCCACTCGTGGCACAGCTCACACCGTTTGTCCTCCCCGTCTCCAGCAAAGCGGTCTCTAAATCACAGGGTTGGGTTCAAGTGGTACCAAACCAGGCAGACACCAGCCCTGGGCACTCTGGAATACCCTCTGTGAGTCACAGGCACTGTGGGGACTCAGCATTTCTAATTTATTGCAATGCTGTTCTTTGCTTGATGGGTTTTGTTAGATCCCAGTGGTTCTCACAAAGCAGCCTTGGCTGGGAAGGGCTGTCCCCACTCCAGCTGCCATCCCATTAACACCCCCTGCTCCCAGCCCCCTTCCCAGGCAAAGCAAAGCCCAGCTGGGTGGGCAGAGACAGCCCCCAGCCTCGAGCAGCTGGGCTGGCACTCAGGGAAATGTCCTGCAGCTGGGCAGGGCCCTGGGCTGGGGCTGGAGATGGGAAACACCTGGGGCTGGAGATGGGAAACACCTGGGGATGGAGGTGATGGGAAGCACCTGGGGATGGAGGTGATGGGAGACACCTGGGCAGTGTGGGGCACAAGCAGGTTCCAGTTTGCCTCCTCCCAGTCGGGTTCCTCGCAGCAAACAGCAGGAAGGCCCAGCAGCTTCTCCTGTGTCTGCCTCGGTAGGAGTGGGGGGCTTGGGGGTGGCTCAGCACCTGGACCCCACCTTTTGGGGGTGCTGCTGGTCCTTCTAATTCCTGGCTGCTGGGGGCAGCTGTGGGGAAAGGCTGGGCCCCATCCCTGTGCTTTGTCCCCCTGGCCACTCCTGCTTCTGTCTGGAGGTGCTCTGGGGAACTTGGTTGGAGTGGAAGGTTCTGCAAGGTGCTGGATCTGGGAATTGGGCTGTGTGCCCTGTTTTTAGGGTCTCCTCTGTGCTGGAAGGTTTGGGGGTGCCTTGTCCTTTTTTGGCTTCCCCACCCTGCCAGCACTGCCTGCACCAGCACAGCTTCCCTCCCTTTTTCTCCGAGTGGGAAAACGACTCCACTGATCTGTGCTGGTGCCCAGAGCTGGGCAAGGCAGGGCAGGAATTGCTGTCGGGATCCAGGAGGGAATGCAGCCAGGGAAGCCCCTGTTCCTCCAGCCTGGCCTGGGGGCACGGGGATGCCGTGAGGGCTCTGCGCCCCTGCAAGAGAAGGTGCAGGAGCAGCCAGGCAGGGCCAGAGCCGGGGAAAGGGAGAGGGGAGGCTGGGGAGGGCAGGATACGGTGCCGGTGCTCCCTGGGACAGGGACACCCCCACGCAGGATGAGCCAGGGACAGCCCTCGAGGCTCGGGGTGCTGGGAGAGGGTTTGGGATGGCAGTGGGAGTATGGAGAAGCCCTGGCGAGGTTTCCCCGGCTGCTGCTCGGTGCCGCTGCCTCAGCGCCCGTCTGCAGCCACAGGGGCTGTTTGTCACCGCGGCCGGGGCGCTGGGAACGGGAAAAGCCCCGGGAGGGAGGGAGCGGATCCCGGCAGGGTGGGATGGACGGAGGGGATGCTGTCACCATGGAGACGCTGCCACGGGGAGCGATGGGCTCCGGTGTTTTCCTGGCACACGAGGATGCCGGGATGCGGCTGTCGGGAGCGCAGCCATCCGGGGCATCCACTGGGAAAGCCCCTGCCCGGGCTCCCCCCGGCGTGTCTGACCCCAAAGCTCTGTCCCGCGGCCCCCGGCCCGCTCCCCGTGTCCTGCGAGGCGGGGCCTGGGGGTGGGCAGCAGCCTCTGCTCGCTGTGCAAGGGGCCCGGCGGGGCTGGAGCCGGCTCCGAGCTTCCCAGCACCTGCCCCTGGCTGCTCCAGCTCGGCCTTTGGGGCCCTGCCAGCCGCTGATCGGGGCTCCCCTCCTGCTCCCCTCAGCTTTGCAGCCAGGAGTGAAACGCTCTCCTCACCTTGAGAGGCGATTCAGAGGAGGTGCAGTCACAGCCAGCCTGAAGTGACAGAAGGGACACAGCCCGAGCTCCAGAAGAGGAGCCTGTGGCAGCCCGGCGAGGGTGAGTCCTGCTTCGGCTTAAGTGAAAGCGTGATGGTTTCATTGCTGCACCTCCAGCTTGTCCCGTTGAGCTCTCCCAGCCTCTGCAGCAGTCGGAGAGCAGCCCTGGGTGCAGGGGGTTGTGTCCAGGGCTGGCCGTGCCTGGATTTGCAGCCACAGGAGCAGCACCACCTCCCGTCCCCATGGTGGCACTGGTGCCTTCGGGTGCTAAAAAAGGGCTGTGGTGACACTGCCGCTGTGGGCAGAGCAGCCCTGGCAGCTCCCTGGGGCTGGCATGTCCCGAGACCGCCTCCCTGGGGCACAGGATTTCCTCCTAAGGAATTACCAGGGAAAATCAGTGTTTGCCCAAAGTTACAGCCCTGTGGGAGCCGTGGTCCCTGCGCCTCTGGAGAGGGAAAGGCAGTGTGTGCTGGGAGAAGGCTGGGAAACAGGAGCTGGAATTGGGAAGTAGCTGGGAAAAGCTGATTCTGGATTGCTAAAGGACAGGGGCCAGGTTGCTGTCCTCATGCAGCTGCTTCCAGCCTTGCCTGTGGAGGGGCAAGTGCTGCTCAGAATGTTCTCCACAGCAAAGGGGGAGCTCCCAGGGTGGGCTGAGCCCTCTCTGGATGTGAGTTTGTCCCTGGTACTCCGTGGCACTCCAGCTTTCCCTGTCCTTGCCCCAGGCAGGTGTGCAGGCTGGCTCTGGGGGTGCTCTCCACTCTCCCACCTTTATGCTCAGGTGCCCGTGGCTGCTTTCCCACATTGTCCCTGCCAAGGGCTGACTTTCCCTTTCCACGCTTGCTGTGCCCTGTCAGTGCTGCCCGTTTCCTGGGATGGCTGTCCCTGGACTTCCAGGGTGCCACCACACTGCAGAGCTGGCAAAGCTGCTCTAGGGACAGAGATTTTATTGTGTCTGGAAGGTTCTGGAGAGCCACAGTGCAGCTCCAAGCTTGGCTTTCAAGAGTCACACAGGGCAGATGTGTAACCTGCTGGAAGTCTCTGTGGGGTTGGGGGAGCCCTGATCCCTCAGAAACAGGCTGGGAGAGCTGGGGGTGCTCACCTGGAGAAGGGAAGGCTCCAGGGAGACCTCAGAGCCCCTGCCAGGGCCTAAAGGGGCTCCAGGAGAGCTGGAGAGGGACTTGGGACAAGGGATGGAGGGACAGGACAAAGGGGAATGGTGTCCCACTGCCACAGGGCAGGGATAGATGGGATATAGGGAAGGAATTGTTCCCTGTGAGGGAGGTGAGGCCCTGGCACAGGGTGCCCAGAGCAGCTGTGGCTGCCCCTGGATCCCTGGCAGTGCCCAAGGCCAGGCTGGACACTGGGGCTTGGATCACCCTGGGAGAGTGGAAGGTGTTCCTGCCATGGCAGGGGTGGGATTGGAATGAGTTGGGCTTTAAGGTCCCTTCCATCCAGACCATTCTGGGATCCTATGAAAAGCTGCAGTGGTTCAGTGGTTTTGGTAAAAGCTGTTGAGTTAAATCACCCTGAGGTGCTGCAGGAACGCTTTTATTGAGATGAAGAGGATTTTGGTTCAAATCCAGTCCAGGTGGAGATGAGTGGCTGCTCTTACCCGGCAAAAGCCTGCAAGTGTTGCACAAATTCGTTGCAGGTGTTTGAGGCAACCCCTGGTTCTGGCTTGGAAGCCAAACTTGCGTGCAAAAACTGGGATTTACAGCGCGAGTTCCCTCCCTGAGCTGCCTCTCCGAAGCTGCAGCGTTGCCGTGGGTCCCTCATCCCTTCCAGGAGCTCAGCCCGGGCCGTGCGAGCGCCGCAGCTTCTCAGCAGCGAGGCAGCGCTGCCATCTGCTGTCCCCGGGCTGCGGTGCCACCCCCGGCCTTGCAGAGCTGCCACTGGCACGGCCCTGGCACGGCCCTGGCACGGCCAAGGGGCTCTGCCAGCCCCAGGGAATGCTCTCGGTGTCGCAGAACCTGGAACACCGGGCTTGGGGAGGCTCAGCCTGCAGAAAAGGAGGCTCAGGGGGAACCTTGTGGCTCTGCACAGCTCCTGACAGGAGGGGGCAGCGGGGAAGGTCGGGCTCTGCTCCCAGGGGACAAGGGACAGGACAAGAGGAAACGTCCTCAGGCTGTGCCAGGGGAGGTCAGGTTGGACATCAGGAGGAATTGCTTCCTGGACAGGGTGGTCAGGCATTGGAAGAGGCCACCCAGGGGTGTTTGGAGTCCCCAGACCTGGAGGTGTCCAAGGAATTCCTGGATGTGGCACTCGGTGCTCTGGGCTGGGGACAAGGTGGGCTTTGGGCACAGCTTTGGACTTGATGGTCTTGGAGCTCTTTTCCCACCTCAGTGACTCCGTGTGAATCCCAGAGTGGTTTGGGTTGGAAAAGCTCAGCTCCTGCCCCCCTGCCAGGGGCAGAGCCCCCCCGGCTCCGAGCTGGAGGTCGGTGAGTCCGGGCAGGATTTACCTGCTCTCCCCAAGACACACGAAATGTTCCCCGTTTTTCTCCGCCGCCCCTGCCCTGCTCCAGGAGAATTCCAGGGTCCCTTCCCACCTGGGATGTGTGAGGGGGAAGGAAGGAGGGAGCAGAAGGATCCGAGGGACAAAGCAGGAGCAGGGCTGTGACACAGGCAGTGGCTGCTGGCCCTGGGGCACGGCTGCCACGGGGCTGAGGCTCCGATCGGAGAGGCTGCGATCAGCACGGGGGTGGCAACAAGGAGATCAATTACTGCACAGTCCAGATACAGAAAGTGCAATATCCCTCGGTTATGGTATTATTTTCCCAGAATTTCCCACTTTATTAAGGCTATTATTTGTACTCCCACTGATCTGAACCCCCTTCCTTCTCTGCTGCTAATTAAAAGGTAATAGTTTTACTGTGGAGCTTTGAAACAGGGAGACAGGAAGATGTTCCAAGTTCAGTGTCTGCACAAAGCCTGAGGGAGGGAGAACAGTTTTCCTCTTCTTTCTTTGGAGAACACAACCCACACACCAAAAAAAAAAAAAAAAAAAAAA
>WEKY01033670.1:242634-260390 GCA_013390045.1 Picathartes gymnocephalus
AAAAAAAAAAAAAAGGCAAGTAAACCCCCAAACCTGGTCACTGTACTGGCTAGGAATAATTAAACAAACTCTCCAAGCAGCCCAGGAGTTGACTGGATTAAAAAAAGTGTATTGGATACCCAATACAAAATAATAAACATGAAGTTATTAAAAAAAGCCATAGAGGATACAGCAAATACTACAGAAAAGCAAAAAAAATGGTACAGAAAGGTCAACATCTACAGCAGTCCTTGAAATTCTTCTACATGAGAATCATAAAACAATGTACAGGTTTGGTTTGTTCCTTTTCCCCAAATGTCTGAGGGAAGCTGTCACTGCACAGCTGGACTATGACACTACAAGGATACACAATGTTCCAAAGTTAAAATCACAGGATATGTAAGAAAACGTAGCATTAAAATGTGAAAAAGTGCAATACAGATTGTACACTGAATTGAATAAATGTTTTTTCTTTTTTTTTTTCTTCAGTTTAACCTTAAAAAACCAACTTTGAACAGTTGTTTTATCATTAAAAATATTCCCCCTCCCCAAATTCAATGACAATATTAACATTCATGGTGTTCTACATAAGGAATATTCACAAAGGCCCCCAGCTGGGAATACTGTGTGTGTAGGATAGCATTTCTTTGGGTACAGGTAAAAAAGAGGCAAAGGAACAGGTCCACACCCTCCTTTAAGGTCAGGGGGTGGATTTTCTTCTTTAAATACTTGTTCTGTAGCTTATTTTGCCCTGAATTAAAAGCCCAAACGTTAATTATCCAGGTGGCCCATGGTACTCCAATTTATTTAATTCCCTCCCCTCCCTCAATAATAAATAAATGCAGGAAATGGCCCAGAAATTACAACACAGAGTCCAGGAAAAGAAAGGAAGTGGCCCCACCCCAAATCCCTGCTCTCCCCGGGGATTCCATGGCTCTCCCTTCTCCCAGTGACACGACTGGGAGCTTCTGCTCCAGCTCAGGGGATAATGGGAAGCAAAGGAAGCAAAGTTCTTTTTGCCGTTTCAGTGGAAATCTCCTGGCAGAGGCACAGAGGGGCCTGAGCTTCCCAAATCCCAGCCCCTGACCCATCAGGGAGTTTGGGATTCCTTTTATCCTAGAAGTGAAATTGCACAGGAGTTCATTGGCAGCTGCCTGGGGCTTCTCCTTTTTGTTTCTCCTCATTTTACTGAACTCCAGCCCTTTTTTTTAATTCAGAGGAGGACAGAGCCGGGCAAGCACGCAAAGAAAGAAGGAAAATCCTTCTTCCCTCCCTTCTCTCCCTGTTCCCTCTCCTCCCTTTCCAGACAAGTTTGTGAACAGCACCCGAGTCACCAATAGTGGGTTTATTTCCACGTGGTTTCCAAACGGTAAAAAACTACATTTTTGCCTTGGTTTGCGTTCAAGGAATCCTCCAGAACAGGATTCCTGCTGGGATGGCCTGGGACAGGGCTACTGCTGCAGGGCCCTGTGGACACTCAGTGCTCTCCAGGCAGGATCTGGGGCATTGGGAAGGGGAAGATCCCGAAGTGCTCTGAGCCCTGCAGCCTCACTAAGCTCTCACTCTGCACTTCCAAAGCTCCCGATCCATCTCTAAACCAACAACAACAAAGCAGCAGCCAAAAGAAGCTTCCTGTAGGGTCACCTAACCAGGAGAAGCCCAATTCCCAGCAGGAATTCTCTGAATGTTCCTAAAGGAGACTCTCTGTTCTGCTCAGAAACACAGTACAGCTGAAGACATTTCCATGTTCTTCAGTCTTTCCAGCCACTGGAACAAGACAGGAGAACACCTGGAACGAACCCTCCCCGGGATCCCCTCCCCTTCCCCAGCTACTTCTCCCCCCACTCAAAATACTGAAACTGCACAAAAAGCGACAAACAAGGCTCTCCAATTACACCTCAATTCAAACAGACTGGGAATCTCACAGTGATGAGAAGAGAAAGTCAGGCTTTTAATAATTATAATATAAAAATAATAAAAAAAAGCTTACAAAGAGCAGTGCAGCATCCCAAAAGGCCATGGATTAACTGCCAGAAGGGGACGTAATTATACGCAGAATAAAAAACAAAACGGAACAACCCACACTGGCAATGAATTTTCATACACAATAGAACAAGCAGTCAAACCTCAGCCCAGGCTGTGGAAAACAACAGTTTCTCCCTTTTTTTTTTTTTTATTACAATATTTTTTCCTTTTTATAAAAAAAGATAAAATAAAAACACAAATAAAATTGTACATAAATGCCAATGTCCAACACTGAAAAGGCAGGGCAATCACACCACTGAGACAAAACCTGACCAGAAAAAAACTAACGGCGAGTCCACTTTGCTTTGCTTTTGTCCTGCTGGATCCCAGCCCGGCTGGCCCGGCCCATCCCGCCGGGCACCGCTGCAATCCCGCGTGGCTCCGCTGCACGACGAGGGCTGACACTCAGGTCACCTCTGGCTGGTTCCTCTCCTCCTCCCTCCATTGCTCTCATGTGCTGTCCCTCTTTCTGGTTTGTTTTTCTTTTCTTTTCTTTTNTTTTTTTTTTTTTTTTTTTTTTTTTTTTCTTCTTTCTTTCTCCCTTTTTTTTTTTTTTCCTTTAGTTTTTCCTCTGTACAATTCCTTGTGTTGCAAGGCTGAGTCCGAGACTGGCGGCGGGTCTGGAGTCGCGGCCGGGCGGTCACGCCGTGGTGATGGCGTTGAGGTCCTTCATGAGTCCTTCCAGGTGGGCCATTTCTTTGGTCAGCTCGTCCGGCTCGTAGCTCTGCGGACAGGGAAAGGGTCACTCACTCAGAGCTGGGACAGAGCAGGAACCCCGGGAATGGGCACTGCCTGGGAAAGGGTCACTCACTCAGAGCTGGGACAGAGCAGGAACCCCGGGAATGGGCACTGCCTGGGAAAGGGTCACACACACAGAGCTGGGACAGAGCAGGAACCCCGGGAATGGGCACTGCCTGGGAAAGGGTCACACACACAGAGCTGGGACAGAGCAGGAACCCCGGGAATGGGCACTGCCTGGGAAAGGGTCACTCAGAGCTGGGACAGAGCAGGAACCCCAGGAATGGGCACTGCCTGGGAAAGGGTCACTCAGAGCTGGGGCTGTGCAGGAACCCCGGGAATGGGCACTGCCTGGGAAAGGGTCACTCAGAGCTGGGGCTGTGCAGGAACCCTGGGAATGGGCACTGCCTGGTGCAGGTCCTGACCCCAACTCGGGAATGAGCACAATTGGATTTATCAACCATTACACCCATTAATAATGTGAAAGATCCCTCTTTTCCAAGTGCAGCTCTTGGGGCAGTTGTGGGTCAGAGCTCCACTGATCAAGCCCTGTTTTCCTGTCTCACTCCCTGCCTTTGAACCAGAGCAGGAAGTTGAGAAGAATCCTCTCAGCTTAAAGGGAAAAAAGGTCAAAGGAGTCACTTCAAGGAAGCTGCTTTGGGATCAGGATGTTGCTAAACACACACATTTTTAGGCTCAGCCATCTCATTTCTGTCACCACTGTGGACAGACACCATGGCCTGGCGCATCTCCAAACCCTTCCTGAGCAGGTCCTTCCCAGTCCTGAGCAGTTCCCAACCCTACCCTGTTCTCACACACAAACCTCCTCCTTCATTTCAACAGCAAAGAACTTCCAGTTTACCAAACCTCTTCATTGTACAGCAAAGCTTTCCCAGTCCTGTGGGCAACACATCCCCTGCCAACTCCTGACAGGGATAAAGAGCAGCAGCTGGAAGTAAACTCACTCCTACAGGTTCTCCTAAAACCCCAGAATTAATCCAAATCACTACCCAGCCCTAAACCCCGTATTTCAACTCACAATTTAAAGACTCACAGCTGAACCAGTAATTTAATTTAACCTGTGTTTTTGTGCTGACTCTACCTTGCACTAGTAAATTAATGAAAAAAACTATTAATGGTTCAATTTAAATATTACAAATTAGTTGAGGAATATGGGTTTGGTACTGACCAAACAAAATGAAGGGCACCATATCAAGTTTCCAGACCAGCACATACAGAAATAAAATTAGGAGAGTAATAAACATTTGACAAAAGAAAAAGACAATGAGGAAAAAAGAAGAATAAATTCCAAATGAGCATTTCCTGTAGCAGTGATGCAGCAGTGAATATTTGTGTATTAACAGGTGACACAATGCCACAGAAGCAACTCCCTGGAAAACAGCTCTTCCAGTGCCTTGCACCCAAAACATTCCTTAAAAGCTCCTTTCAAAGCAGCCCAACAGTTGGCTGCACCTTGCCCAAAAGTCAGGAAACTTTCCCATGAGAATTTACAAACATACCTGGGATGATGGTTTGGAACACACCGACATTAATGCCAAATGTTCCATGTGCAGTGGCACTGGGAATGCTCTGTGCAGCTCAGGAATGACACTGGGAATGCTCTGTGCAGCTCAGGAATGGCAGTGGCACTGGGAATGCTCTGTGCAGCTCGGGAATGACACTGGGAATGCTCTGTGCAGCTCAGGAATGGCAGTGGCACTGGGAATGCTCTGTGCAGCTCGGGAATGACAGTGGCACTGGGAATGCTCTGTGCAGCTCAGGAATGGCAGTGGCACTGGGAATGCTCTGTGCAGCTCAGGAATGGCAGTGGCACTGGGAATGCTCTGTGCAGCTCAGGAATGGCAGTGGCACTGGGAATGCTCTGTGCAGCTCAGGAATGGCAGTGGCACTGGGAATGCTCTGTGCAGCTCAGGAATGGCAGTGGCACTGGGAATGCTCTGTGCAGCTCGGGAATGGCACTGGGAATGCTCTGTGCAGCTCGGGAATGGCAGTGGCACTGGGAATGCTCTGTGCAGCTCGGGAATGGCAGTGGGAATGCTCTGTGCAGCTCGGGAAGCTGCAGCTGCAGGATTCAGCAGGAGCCTCCCTGCAGAAGGTGTTTCCCCACATTTTCTGTGTGCACTCCCAGGCAGTGGAGCTGTGGGAGCCCAGAGCCTCACTCCCCCGTGCCCGTGGAGGTGCAGGTGTGAGCCCTGCCAGCCCGGGGCAGGGGTACCCACGCTCTCCGAGTCCTCCAGCATCCGCGTGCTCTCCTGCACCTCGGGGGCGCTGGGCACCACCACGGGCATGGGCGGCCGAGTCCTGCCCAAGGTGCCGATGGACGCCGTCTTCACCGCGTGCACGGGGTGCCCGGGAGCTGCAAAGAGGTTGGGACATGGTCAGCCTCGGGTCACCGGCTCTGCTGCCTGCTCAGGGAGCTCCTGAAAGGAGCAGAGTAAGGACACAGGGAACTGCCAGGGATGGACGGGATATTGGGACAGAATTCCTGGCTGTGAGGGTGGTGAGGCCCTGGCACAGGGTGCCCAGAGCAGCTGTGACTGCCCCTGGATCCCTGGCAGTGCCCAAGGCCAGGTTGGATCCATGGATTAGTGGGAGGTGTTCCTGCCCATGGCAGGGGGTGGCACTGGATGAGCTTTAAAGCTCCCTTCCAACCCAAATCAGTCTGGGATGATTCCATGAAGGAAAAGGATTCTATCAGGAGAAATTCAATTATGGAATGTTGGATTTGAATTTTGTCTTACCGATGTACGGAAAACGACACCAAAAAAACTCACCCCAGCCTCTGCCACGTTTCCTTTGACACCCAACTCCGCCCTCCCTTTGTTCCCGAAATCCCCATTTCCCAGCCGTTTCCTGGGCTCCCTCACCTTGCTGTGTCAGCAGGGGGGTGCTGGGCAGGGCGGGGTCGAAGGGGCCCCCGGCGGGGGGCACGGCGGGCACGGCGAAGCTCTTGAGGGGGTGCGAGGGGCGCACGTGGGCCGTGGGGGGGCCCTGGGGCTCCTCCTCGGCCGGCAGGAACGGCCCCTCGGGCTCCGGCAGCTCCGCGCTGGGCACGGCCGAGGCCGCCGGCATCGTGTCCGTGCTGGGCGTGTTCCGGACGGACTCTGCAACACACACACCCCCCCAGTGGGGTTATTCCTCACTGGAATGGGCTCCGGGGCCACAGGGACACAGCAGCTCCTCCCAGGGAGGGAATGACCTGTGCAGGGAGTGACCCCATGGCCCGCTCCGAGGTGACCACTGGCGGAATGGGAACAGAACGAGAGTGATTCCACCTCTCCAGCAGCAGCACTTTGGCACTGAAACAGCTCCAGGTTCCAGTCCTCACACAAACAGCACAGAGCACGAATCTGCAGCCTCCTTTTACCCCCGAGTACCAGAGTATGGGCATTTTTAACTAGGAACTCTTCAAGCACACAGCACTGGGGTGGTCATAGAGGATCCACACTTGAAATCCATTTACTGAGACTCATGGAATGGTTTGGGCTGGAATGGACCTTGCAGCCTCAGGAACTGTTTCCATAAGGAAGCAACACTTTTGGCTGTGACACCTTCAAATGTTGACCTTAAAGCAGAGAAGCTCAGAGTTCACTTCATCTCAATACGATACCCATGGTGCACGTTTAGCCACACCACTGCTCTGGGAGTTTTCAGAGCACTACAGACCTTAGTGCTCTCCAAAATTACTGAAAATGATTCTGATCAAGCCTGAAAGTGCTGCATGGAAATCACCCCCATTCTCTGCGTGCCCCCATTCTTGGCAGCCAAGCCTGAACTTTCCTCCCCTCTTGGTTTCAAATTGTACTAATTAGGGGAAAAGTTATCCCATGAAGCAGCTCAGATTTAATCTGATGTTTCAGACTCCAGGGCCGGTGGCTTTAGCAGGAGAAATCTTCGTTTGGAGCTGTGTATAAAACATGAAACCCCCTTTTCCAAGGACACCATCACGGATGTCAAGGATCAATATCCGACCTCCCCAGAAGAACCCAGCCCATCCAGGATTCTGTCTGTACTTAACCCATCCCTCGTGGAGCCCCGCAGAGGAGACTGACCCAGCTTCAGGCTGCGATTTGCAGGTGCTTCCCTCACTGCTCCACAAAGCTGCACCTCCCTGCGGGTCGGTGTCTCACCTGCGGAGTCGGCCCTGTCCGAATGGGACACGGCAGAGCCCAGGGGCCACGGGCTCAGCTGGTGCTGCAGGAAGCTGCGGGTTGGAGAGGCGAGGCTGCCAGAGTGGAAATGGTGGTGAGGGGGGTCGAGGGAATGGATGGGATGAGCACTAATCACAGCTGTGGATGAACACAAGACAGAGAAACACTTAACACACACACACAGGACAGGCTGGGGACACCCCTCCCTGCTCCCTTCTCCAGCAGGGAGCCAGACCCTCGGCTGATCTACAACCCAGCTTAAACCCCTGGGTTATCACAAAAAAATCACCCAATTACAGCTCCAAAAAACTGCGCCACAAGCTCTTAATGCACTGCTTGATTCCAAGGAAAAGTTCAGAAGAAGAATAAAGAGAATGCAGATCTACTATCCAGATACAGTATATTGATAAAGAGGAAATCAGGCGTGTTAAACAAGAAACAGCCCTTTGCTTCCCAATATCCTTCCAGAATTTCTCTATTCCAGGAGGCAAAAAAGGAAGTCACTAGGTACACATCATTACTGCAAATCAGACTGAAATGGCACAGTGAATTACCATAACTCAGTACTTAGGAGGTAAATAATAACTCCATCTGCACACTCCAGCGGGTGGGAGAAAGCCATGGAAGGTTGTGCAGGCCCAGAGCTGGACACATGGAATGGTCCTGGTGGGGCTCACTGAGAAAGGGCCCCCGTGGAAAGGGCACCTGCAGACCCCACACCCATAAACCAGAGCCTGTGGCTGGAGGCCCCCAGAGCTTTCACAGACAGGATGGAGAGTGCACGTCTCTAAGCTCCAGCCCGAGGCACCAGCAGACCTTCCTCAGCTTCCCTCGTGCTCCTGCAGCTGGGCCTGGGCCTGGTCTGTGCCCCCCAGGCAAGGCAGGAGCTGACAGAGAGGGGGAGGCAGCCAGGGCTGTCCAGAGCCTGACAAGGGACAGGGCCCTGTCACACACCCGTGTTTGACACAGAGCAGCTCCTAAGGAACTTAAGTGTAAAACTGCATCCTCTGCTGCCTCCACACACATGGAGAGCTGGAAAACAACGAGGAGATCAGACTACTTGTGTAAAACCAGGAAACAAGATGCTGCTCTTGGAAAAAGGTCAGAGAACAAGAAAATTCACAAACTGAGCAATCAGTTCATCAGGACACTTGAAAAAGTAGGTGGAGATCAAGAACACCAAGTCCTCAGTTCAGTTTTTAATTAAAGCAAAAAGAAAGTGGAAATATAATGGATGACTCTGAAATAATTCCATAAAACAAAGGAGCTGTGGCAGCAGTCACCTGGCAACAGGTGGAACATGATCACAGAGCTCAGGGAAGTCTAAAGCTCAGCCCGGGTGAGCTTGGTGTGGTTTTACCTCCCAGTTCTGCCCCTGCACAGTAACTCCTGAGCTTCTCACTGGTGTTCTCACACAGCATTTCAGTCTGGCTGTTCAGAGAGATTCAGCCAAGTTCCTTTCCATCCTGGAGTCATTTGAAAACTACAGTTTGTTTGATTAAACTATTGTTTAGTTCTTAAAGTATTTCATAATAATGGTAATTTTGGTATCAGAGAAGGCAAAGAAGTCTCAAGGAGCTCAGAGTAAAAGTCAGAGAAGGCTCTGAGAGCAGCAGCTGCAGAGGTAAAGAGGATGGTGACTGCTTGGGCTGGGAGGGGAAAACCGGCAGTGGGGAACCTGACGGAGATTCCAGCTCTCTCCAGCTCCTACGGAACAGCTGGA
The DNA here is from genome assembly GCA_013390045.1 of Picathartes gymnocephalus. Taxonomy (NCBI): domain Eukaryota; kingdom Metazoa; phylum Chordata; class Aves; order Passeriformes; family Picathartidae; genus Picathartes; species Picathartes gymnocephalus. Next base: position 251,272 of record WEKY01033670.1, read on the forward strand.
CACTGGCAGAGTTCCAAGGGAACGACTACAAGGAGAGCCAGGCCCACAGGCTGTCCCTGGAGAGCCCCAGAGTGGGACAGACAGACCTGGACAGGCTCCTGCCCTCACCCCTGTACAGCCACTCCCAGTCCCTTCTAAGGTGGCCTCACTGTGCCCACGCCAGGAGGGGCTCAGGAGCCTCCCCACAGCTGTTCCTGCTGCCCAGGACGGGATTTCCTGGGAGCAGGGAGTGGCTCCAGCAGGAATCAGGGTGTTCACTTACGCTGAGGTGGCTGAGAATCAAAAGGCATCATCATCTTGGGCCTCATGCCCCTCCTTCCCGCCAGTGTGGACATGCTGTCCTCTGACTCGTGTCCTGAGGGGAGACAGCGACGTTACTCCTGTGCAGCCACGGCAGCATCCCAACACTCCTCCCTGTATTCCTGTTCCCAGGCAGGTCTGGAGACACCAGTGATAAAAACAGCCCCTTCCCCCTTTGCTGGAAGGTGGGAAGAGGACAGCGAGGGTGAGGATTTTCGGGCACTGCAGAAACTCTCCAGGCCCCAGCGCACACTTCTGGCAGTGATTCAGCTCTGGCCTAAAAGGTCAGACACAACTCCAGTGGTTTCATATGAAGTGAGATCATCTTCCCATTACTAATCAGTATTTACCAAGAGAAAGTAATGATACAACTCTTGGACACTCCACTTCCTCACTAAAACATGTGATCCAACCTTTTCAGTCTTAGAAACCAGGAACGAACCCAATTCACTACTTGGAAAGTAAGAACAAAAAAGAGTAACTTAATCATCTCTCAATAAAGTGATTTCACCAGCCACAGTAAAATGTATTTCACTCCTCATGGCCTCTCACCTCTGTAGGAATTCCGCCTTTGATGGATATTGCTGTCCATGGAATTGTCCACCGGGGTGATGTCCTGGGAGTTGCGGGGGATGGGGGTGTCTGTCATGATGGGATTGGGATCTGGGGATTTATCAATGGGTTTGAGCTCCAGCCTCTCGTGGTGGATCCAAAGGTCCGGAGGTTTGACATCTTTGGAGTTCCCCTTGTACTTGTGGGAGCCATTCACAGATTTGCAGGCGGCTCGTTTCCTGGGAAGGAAAGCAAAGGAGATGTTCTTCACTTGCTGGAAAAGGCAACCTTTCCCTGGGATTTCCCTCAGATTTCACATCCGGCTGGGCACAACTTTCCCACTGGGCAGGGAGCTTTGAATTTTGCACACAAGCCCCACTGACACCTGAAAGCACATCCTGAACTCCGGTGCCATGGAGTTCATCTCCAGTGGTAGCCCATGTGCCGCTCTGGCTCTGCAGCCCAGCCTTTGTTAACAAGAATTAAGTTTGCAGAAATTCTGGTTATTAAGAGAATATTCCAATGTTGTGCCCATATCCTGGGCTCACACCAAGCTCCAGCAGCAGCTGGAGGAAGAGGTGCAGACAGCCAATTATCCCAAGAGGATGGGAACACAGGATTAATGACAGGAACGTTCCTTCCAGCCCCACTCAGGCTGGAAACATCCCACTGGGGAGGTTCCCAAAGTGTTCAGCAGCAGCAGCAAGCCCTGGTGAGACAGAGATTTGGGATGGCAGAAACTTGGGAAAGCAAAATGTAGGTTTCAGCACTCCCTCCACGCTGACTCCTCACTTTGGGCCATGGCAAAGCTGGAGGAGGGGTCCCTCTGGGAGCAGAGTTCCTGGGAATGGCTCAGAGATTGACAATGTCACCAACAGAGCCTCTGGCAGGGGTGACCCCACATCCTGCTCCCACTGGAGCTGACAAGTGACAGGGATCAGGTTATTCCCTGGCTGAGGGCACTCAGAAATTGAGATTTCACAGGGTTATTTCTGCCCTGAAAACAAAACATCTCCTGGCACTGGCCCATCCCTGCTGCCCTCTCCCAGGCACAGCCCCAGCTACCAGGCGTGCCAGGGCCAGCTCCTCCATCCCTGCTCCCTCTCCTGCAGTTCTGCTGCAGCAGAGCAAGTGCAGATTATCCAAGTCTCTTTTCATCACTTCCTTAAAAATCTCTTCTGCATTAACAGCATCTTTTCCAACTTCAAATACAGCTCTGGACTTTCAAAGAACACGCAGAGAGACACTGCCTGTAAGTGGGAGCATCCCTGCTGCAGCATTAATGCACATGCTCTGAGGGAAGAATTCAGATACAAACACTAGGATTTTGGAGCACTTTTCTAAGGAATCCAGCACCACATTCAGATTCCACTCCAGTGATCCTACTAAAAACGGGATATTGTCAAGCACAGCTCGTGCACTGAGCCCACACATGCAGAGTGAGGAGCTGCCTGAGCTCTCGAGCTCTCCCAGCTCCCAACACAGGGATTGGCTTCAGTTTGGAAATTTCTAAATTACAATTTCTCCTCGAGGGAGAGGGGGAGGACAAGTGCAGGCACAGCTGGAAGCACTGTCCCAATTCGTGTGTGAACTGATGGTTGGGAACTTTGGGACATCGACAGGAAAACCAGACCAGCAGCAGCACCTACAGAGGCTGCAGGACTCCCAAGGAGTAAGCTCTAAAGCATGATGAAGAATTAAATAAGAAGATTCACTGAGCCAGGCAGGGCCCAGGCCCCCCAGCCCCGTTACTTTTTCTGGTGGGACGTGGTGCGGCGCGTGCAGAAGACGGCGACGATGACGACGATGACGATGGTGATGACGCCCACGGACACGATGATCACCAGCAGCATGTTGCTGTCCAGGGGGGACGTGGGGCTGCCATGGGGACTGTTACTGCCTGGGGGGGTTGGGGAGGGGACAAAAGGCTCATTTATTACACAGGAAACGCAAGCAGTGCCCACCAAAGACACTCAGAATTGAGGGGATGGATCTCATGAGAAGAGTTTGTTTCTTTGGCATTTGCCAACTGTGTCTGTACAACTATTCATCTGGAAGTTGATTTATAGATCCATTTCCTACTAAGTCTATCAAAATTTAAGTGCAGCTCACTCAATTATCACAAAAAACTCTCCACTAAGCAGAATCAGCCTGGGATCCTGCTAAACCTGCAGCAGCACAGGCTCCCCCTGGAGCCAGCAAGCACTGGAATTGGATCAGGAGCCTCCAGGGGTGACTTGGCTCCAAAGGAAACCCTTTATCCAACACTAGGGAGCATTCCCTGAGGACCAGGCATCCCAACACAGCATGGACCAGGAGAAGGAGCAGAGGAGTCTTTTCCTTCCTCATCTGTTCCTACAGAATTAAATTTCCCACTCCAGCAGCCATTCCACACCACGCTGGGAGCAGCTCTGGTTATGGAAACACCACGGGAGTTGCCAGCAGCAGCAGGGACACCTCTGGAACTGGAATATCCCCTGGGTGACCCCAGACTGGAACTGAAGTGTGGCCATGGAGAAGCTCTGCCCCACACTCACCTCCCAGTGGGGGTTTGTAGTCTGGGCCCAGGTCCATGGGGCGACTCCCCTTCCCGGCAGATCCCAAGGCTGCAAAGGTCGGACACAGTGGAATTTTACACACACAGACACAATTCAGCATCTCTGAGTCCCCCTTCAGAACCTCCCCGAACCTCCAGGAGCAGCTTTTCCTCTCCTTTTCTGTCCCTACAACACATTTGGCTTTGCATAGCACCTGCTTCTCCAAGGAAAGAACTACTTCTCCAAAGGAGCTCTCTATTAGTTTCCCAGTTATTATTTTCCTAATTTAGCTCCTAATTTCACTTTAAAAATGATAATGAAGCCCATTTGCTGTAAGGCCCAGGTACATGTTGAGGCAAATGGCTTTGCCACACTTGTACTGAGAGTTCATGACCCTGAAACAGGAATTATCCAGGTGTCTTTTCCTAACACCCAATTCCAGCAGGTGAGGGAGACTGGAAATGGGTGGAGGATCCCAAGCACAGTAAATGCAATATTAAGGCCCTGCCTATCCATAAAAACTTGCTTTCAGCTCCTCCCCATTCTCTCCTGCGCACGAGTGACAACGAAGCATCACAAAAATGGTTTTGACGAAACCTAAGGGAACAATCAATTAGTTACATCCAAACCTGGTCCTTCCACTCTGTGCTTCATTACAATGCACTCATGCAAAATTAATGACAAAAACACTAGAGTAGGGGAAACATTCAGCAATGGTGCAAAGAACAATATTCCTCTGGTTACAGGAATCCGGAATATTTTACACATTTTCACACTGTTCTACAAAAAAACCCCAAAACCTTAAAAAAGTCAGGCAGTGTGGGAATTTCAGTCAGGAGAATGAATTTTTCTGTTAAAAATCCCCTTTAATCAAGAAGTATTAAGTGTTAAGGGATGTGTATCAAATGGGAACTGAACCTCGAGTGAGAGCCTGTGAACTGGTCCCTGAAATAAAGACAAATGGCAAAACCAGGCACTGGCAGGGGCAGGAGCAGTGACTAAACTGGGGAGGGGAACAAGGAGAACGTTCTGTGTGTGCAGAGAAGAGCTGGAGCCTGCTAAAAAGCCATTTAAATGATCAGTGCTGGCAAGGAAGAACTGCAGGACAAATGGGACATGGAAAGGACCCAGGGACCTGCCAGGACGTGGCACCAGGGTTCCCTTTTCGGGGACCAATAATCCGGCAGCACCAGAGACCGACTGGAACAGCATGTCACACTTTTTGTGTTTAATATTTTTGTGCCTGCCCTGGAAAGGTGGGAACCCCTCAAACGGCCTCTCAGAATCCCTGATCCTGGTGCAGAGGAGCTGTGGTAGCAGGGGGAACATGAAGAACCAGCAATATTTTGGGAGGGCAATCAGACACCCCAAGCACTTCTAGTGCATCAGCTGGAGCCCTAATGCAGGTGAGATGATGGAGAAGGGGATGGAGAGGAGATGGCACGCACTTTACATCCACCTTTCTGTTTTATGGAAAACAGGTATATGCAAAAAGCCAAATGTCAGCCCATAAACGTGGCTGGTAACAGTAACTGTGCAGATATATAATGAGAGATATATAAAATATACTGCATTTAGGCTTCCAGTGCTGTGTAATGCTTTGTTAAAATAGCACCATAAAAAAACACATGTAGTGCCTATTAACAAGATTAACAACAAATTAACTGGTAAGAATGAGAGTTATTCATGAGGAATGTTTCCAGTGAGTTCTGCAAGAACAAATGCAGCTCAGTGTCCTGAATAACACCATGAAAGAGAAAGGAATAATTGCCCTGAGTCAGCAAGGGACATAAAATTACGGGTAAATAAGAGTGAGACAATGCACAATGATCCTTGTGGAACCTATGTCCTCCCTGATGAAATTTAGGTACCCAACCAAGGTGCTTTTCAGGATCCAATTCCTAAACCCACAGATCAACAGTTTAAACCTTTAAATAAATTCCAGGGAGCCCCATCTCTTATGCAGTGTGACCTACTTAAAGGAACAGCTTGAGACAGCATTTGCTGGAATTGTTTTCTATTCAGCCTGTGAACCTCCATGTGACAATATATCCAGACAGAACATTTTAACTGTGGGTGACTTCAGGATGGGTTTACTCGATCAGAGACCTTAATTTTGGCTTTAGGATGAGGCCAGTGCAACCACCCGAAGCCTGAGAGCAACAGGCCCTGAGTTCTGACCAAGCTCTGTGCTCCAGAAGGGTGTCAGAAAACAGAACTGTGTGCTGAGTTCAGAAGGAAAACACTGAAGTAGGAAAAGAGAGAAAAGGACAGAACCATTAAGGGCAGAGGATCGATGCCATTTGGTTTTGCTCCCAGCCTGAGTAACTTGCTGGCTCTTTCCTGCAGGTGCCAATTTGGCAGCTCAGTGATGCTGCCACAGGGCAGCTCTTCAGCTCCTCTCCTGCACTTCCTCTGCCTTCCCCTTTCCCACATTTCAGCTACTGCCATGATTTCAACTCTCCCAGTGTCCTTAGAGGAATTCTCAATAAAACTCTTGGCTTTCATGATTTATAAACAATAGGATGTGATAAAAATTGATCATGACTAGGAGAATGTGTTACCTTAGGATGTAACAGTGGCTGAAATGGGGTTGGAACAGGGAAAAACAGAAACCAGCAACTTTCACCTAAAACCCTGTAACCTTCCCCAACTCCTTCCCGCTGCAGGTGAGCAGGACAATGACACTGGAGTATCTGCTTCCCAAACCTCAGCCCCACCTCCAGGACACAGGGATGAGGGTCAATTTACTCCCTGACTGCCCCTGCTACCAGCATTACCTGGTACAGAGTAAAAGCACATTTAATAAATTACTCCAAGTACCAAGCTGAGGAGCCAAGTGAGGAGCAGCTCCCTCAGAGCCCCTTTAGGATCTCTTTAATTGCATGTCTAAGCTGTTTGCCAATGGCCTTTTTAACTCATCCCTTCAGACTAATTCTCCCCCTTTTTATGGGGCTTGTAGGTTATTTGGAAGAAAGCAAGAAGAGCCCTGGAACATCCACCTTCTAATTCGATGTAGGAAGCTCAAAGCTCCCATTTTTCAAGCAAACATTTTAAAACCTTAAGGCTTTTAGGAGCCAGTGCCAGGCTCCTCAGGAGAGTCTGGGCTCCAAATGAGCTGACAGGCAGAATCTCTCCTGCACAGAGCTTTCCAGGGCTTCCCTGCCTTTATTATGGAATGAATCCTCACAAGCAGCACTTGTGCTAACCAGAATCCCTTTGATCTTCCACCCCCTCATACGTGGGCAGGGGCTGGATGGGGCATCACTGGCTCCAAAGCCATTCCCACAGAAGGATTCAGGGCTGGCACAACCGCCATGGCCCTTCACGGCCATCTCTACAGAGACCCCTTTGCATTCCTCCCTCCCACACCCAGGACTTCCAGCTCTCCCCCTGTCAGCACAGCAGGAACTCGCCCGTTCCCAGTCAGAGCAGCAGGATCCTGTTCCACTTAGAAAATGTCACAGCACATGGACAGCAAAGCAGAACAGTGAGGGATGGAGAGAAGAGAAATGTGGCTGTTCATTTACCTTGGTCATTGGGCATTTTATCTGAGGACTCAGCTTAGTGGGGCAAGCACAGGGAGGAAAAAACAAGAGACACATCACAAGGCTTGAAGGAGTGATCCAGAATTCCAAGTTTCCCACAGCACAGGGTACAGCTCTTGATTCTCAGCACTAGAACCCACGTGGAGAAGTGTCCAAGGCCAGGCTGGACAGGACTATGAATGTGCTGTAAGGTCCCTCCCAACCCAATTTTGTGATAGGATTCTATGACAATAAACTCGTAACTTTATTTTCCCAAGCTCTCTCACGTTTTGCTCTTTACAACTTGCCCATCACCATCAGGTCCTGAATTAGGGGCCTGTTGCATCCCACAAGTTCCTACCACTGCACCATCCCGTTCCCAGGAGCAGATGTGACACCCAGGACCTGGACTTTCACTGCAGCCACCCCGGGTTTGTAACAACTGAACAGCCCCAAGGCCCCCCGGGCACTGTGGAACAGCCAGGGGACCCAAAAGCTGAACTTCAGCCGCAGGGACTCGCTCCACGCCAGCCCAAGGCCATGGAAATTGTCAGTGCGCAGCCCCCGTGCTGCCCTTCCCAGGAGCCCGTGCTGCTCACGGCCGTCCCCGCGGGGCCGGGTACCTTTGGGGGTGCGGAACTGCACGGCCTCCGACATGGGCCCCATGCCCTTGGAGTTGCGGGCCTGGATCTTGAAGAAGTAGGGGGTGTCCAGGGTGAGCTCCTGGATCTGGTGCGTGAGCCTGTTGCCCACCACGGGCTCGATGACCCAGTCGTGGATCTCGGCGTTGACGTCCGTGCTGTAGTAGATGATGTACCCTGGGCAGGGAAAGAGGACAATTCCAGCCATAAAGGCACGGCGAGCCACGGCAGCCCACAGGAAATGTTCTGTTTGCCAGGGAAACCACCAGGGGCTTCCCGAGTGTGCTCTGACTTTGGCAAACACCAAAACCATGCTCAAATATCAGCCAGCCCTCCCATCTTCCCTCTGAACTGTTCAAAATAGACGGTAAGAGAAAAATCCATTTAAAACATCGAGTTATTTCTGACCACCATTCCCTGAATATGGACAAATTGCTATTTCCATTCCTTTACCTATTCATAGACCAAATAAAATAAAGCTGTCATTATCAAAACATCCTCAAAGAATTAATATATTATTTAAATTAGATTAAAACAACAAAACATTCTCATGCACAGCGAAATAACTTGTGTTTATAATTATTTCCTTATTTTTCAGCGTATTAACAAAGGCAACAAGAACCTGAAGAGAACTGAGGCTGCCCTGCACTTCCCAGAAAAAAAAGTATGGGTAGAGTTTATGTTCTGTTATTAAAAAACAGTGAAATCACCAATCATTATGCAGTAAAAGCTTTATAACTTTTTTATATAAGAAACACAGATCAGCATAAAATAAATACTTGAACCTCTATATATTTATATACACACAGAAATAAATACTTGAACATGTATTTAATATATATTTTATATAATACGATATAAATTATATATTTTTGAGTAATATTTATGTATTTTGATCATTATTTATATCTATATTTAGCTTCAAGTATTGATTTTATATGTAACATATATGGAAACATACATTTTTTATACATCTATATATCTGTTATAGATCTATATATCTCTGTATCTGTAATACATGTGTATATATATATATGAAGGGATGCTAAAAGCATTACAACAGTCTAGAGGCACAAGTACTGAGTTAACTTCAGACTGTCCTAATTAGTCAGCAGCTCTAACGATGACTGAGCATGTGGGAACGAGAGTGGCCCAGCTCAGCATTCCAAGCCCATCCCATCCCCAGAGACTGGGGCTGCAAAGGCGAGCATTCCATGGATGGGGGGCATGGAATGACATCACCACTCGGAATTCTGGCATCACTGACAGCACAGAGTGAGTTAATGAGTAATTAATTAGTGCAAGGCCCTCGGACGGATCGGGCTGTTCCCACCAGAGGGCACTCGGGCCCCACATCCCAAAAACTGCCTGGGCTCTGGGAATGGGGAACTGGAGATGGGCTCTGGAATGGGGAGCTGGAGATGGGCTCTGGGAATGGGGAGCTGGAGATGGGCTCTGGGAATGGGGAGCTGGAGATGGGCTCTGGGAATGGGGAGCTGGAGATGGGCTCTGGAATGGGGAGCTGGGGATGGGCTCTGGGAATGGGGATCTGGAGGTAGGCT
>WEKY01033670.1:260534-325512 GCA_013390045.1 Picathartes gymnocephalus
GGAATGGGGAGCTGGAGATGGGCTCTGGGAATGGGGAGCTGGAGATGGGCTCTGGGAATGGGGAGCTGGAGATGGGCTCTGGAATGGGGAGCTGGAGATGGGCTCTGGGAATGGGGAGCTGGAGATGGGCTCTGGAATGGGGAGCTGGAGATGGGCTCTGGGAAAGGGGAGCTGGAGATGGGCTCTGGGAATGGGGAGCTGGTGCCTGCTGCACTCAGGCTTAGCCCTGAATCACCATTTTAGTTCATTTTTAAGCTGTTAACTGCTGCTTGTGCAAAAGCTGATAAATACTGAACAGTTCTGTTCCAAGAGTTTCCATCAATGCCAAGGGATTTTGGAGCTGGACAATGGGATACCTGTGCAGGTAAATGCTGCTCTCTGTAGCTGTCTCCCCTCCCTCAGGTGTGCCCGTGTGAGACATTTGTGCCCCTCACTGGCAGCCAAATCCCTCCACCAAAGGCCCCTGTGTCTCCAGTCAATCCTCCTTTCCCATGGAGAGGAAACATTTTGCTGCCTTTTCCCAGTGATTTAATCAGTTTTAGTCTCCTGTCCAGAGCCTGGGCTCCAGTCCTGTCCAATCAGGTGGTGTCCCAGGTTTGATTCTGCACCGTGGTTAAATCTGAGCTCAGACCCAAAAACAGACAAACAACCTGCCATTAAAATCTGACTTCAGCTTTAAACAAATTAAAATAAAAGTGGGTTATTTCAGAAAGCCCTTCCAAATGAGAATCCAAACAGAAATTATAGACGGGAATCAGTAATTATTACTTTCTGAAACGTGATTTATCCTACGTGGCAGCGATGTACTTAAAGGCAAATAACAGTTTACTCCTTATGGTTCTGTCAGGGGAGTAAGAAACTGCCCTGAAGTCTCTTCTGTGACACAAAAATGCCACAAAGATGACAAAGAGCACTGGGATGGCTTCTCCTAAATAAACCTCTGATGGGCCAGAGGCACTGGGGATAATCCTGCTGGAGGCCTGCTATTAGAACAGCACAAGCAAAGGTTATGGAGATATTGAAACTTTCCATTGGCTTTCTGATTCCACTTCATTTTCCCACTTAGTTTAGATCAGAATATATTTTGATGGAGTACAGAAGTAAATAATGAATCTGAGCTAGAGCAGAGACTGGCAAAGCAGCCCTGGGCAGCCCAGGAGCCGGGTCCCTCGTGCCCCACCTGTGATTTTGCCGTTGGCCTCGGAGGGCGGCTGCCAGTTGACGATGATGGTGCGGGGTTTGCCCTCCTTGCTCACCACCGTCACGTCCTTGGGGGGCGAGGTTGGCACTGAAACACAGACCCAGAGCGTCAGCAATGGCTGCCCTGTCACACCAGAGGAACAACCGCCTCAGGGCCCTGCATCTTCATCTGGTGGGGAATACAATGGTATTGGGGTTATTCTCTTTACTTTTATAAATCCCCCCCACCCCTGTAGTGTGACTGATTCAGCCCCTCACTGGCCAACGCCATGCAGTGTCAGCGCCTCCCTCCCATTTGGAGTTCCCCCTTTCCAGAGCACTTCTGGCACCAGACGTGACCCACGACCGAGTGTCCTCAAAAACCTGGACAGCTGGGGCCAGTGACTTCACACCTGAATTTCTTCAGTCATCCGAAAAATCCCACGAACTTGTGGCAGATACATTCTATATAGGCAACCATCTGAAATATCTCCCTGTTTCCAGGTTTATGGTGGAACTGAGACCCCTAAGTGCCCATTTGCCACTTAAATCCCAGTCAGCAAAGTACATCCACCAGCAACTTAAAATTATACCAGCCTGGAATGGTTTGGGTGGGAGGGGACCTTAAAGCCCATCCAGTGCCACCCCCTGCTGTGGCCAGGGACACCTTCCACTGTACCAGGCTGCTTCAAGCCCTGTCCAACCTGGCCTTGGGCACTGCCAGGGATGGGGCAGCCACAGCTGCTCTGGGGCAAACCTGTAATGGCTGATTGACCTTCTGAATTTGTAACTTGGAAGGCATCTGCACCACAAAGGAGTTTGAAATGCAGAAATATTTGCTGAGCACAACTGGCCAACCTTTTATCTTGGATTGCCAGAGAGCAGCACTGAGGAAAAGAAAGGAGAGTTTTCCCTCTCCCATCAGCCTCTCCTGACAAAAATTCAGGAAATAGCACGAATTGCTCCAGCAGAAAACTGAAATCCTTGCTGTGAACTGGAAACTCCAGAGGGCACTGACCTTCCCTGCAGTGCCACATCCTGAAATCCAGGAGGCTTCTGAGGGGACAACCCAGACTAAATCCACCTTGGGCATTTAATACCACCACAGTAACACTGAACTTTCTGCATTTCTAGAGCTTTATGTATGTGACCTATCAGAAATCCATCCATAAATCCTCTGGGATGGCCACCAATTATCCCTGTGATGAAGAGCTGGAAACCAGGGGCAGTCAAAGCCCAGAAGCTATTGTAACTATTGCCCCAAATATGTAAAAACAGGATTCAGAGGAAACAAAACCAGCAAATCAGGAGTAGCCCACAGGAGATCAGGAACTCACAGACAACACAGAGTCCAGAATTCTGTGTTTTCCTTTTAGGAGCAAGTCCTACACAACTTCTCAGGAGTATCCCAAAATAATGAGCCACTCACTTAGGAATTTGCCAATATTATAAATCACAAGATCTGTTACGAGAAAATGTATTTAGCCTTTTTTTTTTTTTTAATTTCTATTTTAAATTTTCTCCTTAGTTCCCCAGCTTTTGGGTCATATTTGCAAATATTCCTTACAACCACTTCAACCCGAGCCTTCCTATTTAAATGCACTGAGCCCTCCTGCGCTGTGCCCTTGCTCAGGGGCTTTGTGAGTGTCAAATTCTCTCTAAAAACTTTATTTGTGCAGCTTTTACAGTCCCTACACTCAGAGCAGAGTTATGGCTGAGGATTGAACATGTGTCAGCAGAAATACCAAATGGAGTGTTTAATGTGGGCTGGGAATAATGGGGTGGGAGAGGAGCCCCAGCCCAGCACTGGCCCCACATCATGGAATTCCCACCCAAAGCCACGACAATGCTTTCTAAAGCAACTGACACTCATTGGGACTTCAGAGTAAGTTCAGAGAGTTGATTTTATCCTGGGTTTGCTCTTTCTTAAGCAGAAATTAGAGAATGTCCATGACAGAATATCTGGAAGATCTCAATAATTCTTTGCATGTTTGATTTTTTGGCTGTATTCTAATTTACCAGGAGAACTCTGGGCCCATTTGGATGGGCTTTTTGTCTTCCACAGTCCATCTAAAGAGAAACCTAAGCATAATAAGCAGTAAATTTAATTGCCCAAAGTTCATTTAACACTGGAGGGTAAGAAGAGCTAATGAGGGGCAGGTCAGGGGGATGGCCTGGCCCTCACAGTCAGTCCCTGGGCCTGAGTTTTTCCTGACAGCTACAAACCCTCCTCTGTTCTTCACTGAACAGGAATTTAGGGCTCATTTGGATGTCTTAATTCCTACTGTCTTCATTTACCTCATGCACCTTCTCACTCTGTAACAATTATCATCGCATTTACAGAAAATTTTAATTATTTGCTGAAGTGTTTTCTTTGCATTTGCTGTTGATGTGCTTTTTGTAAGACTTTCTTCTCTCCTGCCCAATGAACTGTGGTACATTATTCATGACTTCTCTCTAATTTGATGTAAATTCTCCTGCAATCATCCCTTGCAATTTTGAACTATGTTGTTGTTTTTTAATCAGAATTTCTGACTGAGCTATTCACACCCCCCCCCCACCAAATGTTAACCAGCAGAACCATTTCAGGAACAGGGAGGTGGAGGTTTCTTTCGGAATATGCCAGCCCTTCCAGAGCCCAGGAGTACCTAATTCAAAGGTTGTCCCATGTGCTGTCATGCTCCAGGTGCTGGATCTCCTGCCCTTGGTCACCATCACCGAGAACTCGTAGAGGGTGTTTGGCTTCAGCCCCGTCACCAGGTAGCTCAGAGTGGTGGCATTTGCAGTCTGGAAGGGAAATCAGGGTCAGCACTTCCCAAAGCCACAGCCCTCAGACAGCCCCGGCCCACGTGTTCCCAGCACTGCCATAACCACAGTCATTAATTCGGGGCTGGTTCTTCTTTGTCGTGCAAATTCATTAATCAAATATCAACGTTTATCCTCCACTAGAAATTCTGCAATCAGCAGGAGCACTTAACAGCAGTCAATTAGAAATGAAAAAAGGCAATACAAGGTCCGGGGCCCACTTGTTATACAGTGGTTAAATCCCTGTTTACCTGGGGGTTCATTTACAGCGTTTCACTGACTCCTCTGGCTGGGGAAAACAAAAAACACAGGAAGGAACAGTCGTGCTTGGAACCTGGAGCTGCCTCCCAGATTCCTGCTGGAATTTCCAGTACGACCTTAAATGTAATGAACAATCAACTAAAGATACACTTGTGAGACTTGAAGAGAGTGAAGCTTTACATCTAAGATGTAGATTCTTTTCAGAAAAAATGGTTATTTAGGATCACACAAGGAAACTACACGTGGCTCATAGTGGAATTTCTAATTCAGCATTTATAAAGATTTGGTATTTGTTATAAATGGCTTCAGCTCAACAGAATGTACTGGAGGGCCATGGGAAAGAAGGAAAACTGTATTTACAGATATGTATATTCCTCACCTTGACCTGCAGTGGTGTAAACACGGAATTAGAGTTGTTTCAGGATCTGACAGGGCCATACAACAGCTGAAACAGCCACTGCCTCCAGAAACCACCATGTGCAGCTGATTTATTGCCAGGGTAAAGGCACCTTTCCTGAAGGCTCCAACAGTGACAGAGAAACCCTGAGATCTCCAATATCTTTATTTCTCTTTTCTGACAAGGGATAGAAATTTAGGGGATGGTGATCCCAGGGCTGGCAGTGATTTGTGCCCAGGGCTTTGCTGTCTGTGGCCAGACAACAAAGACCCATAAAATGAATTAAAATTAAATCCTCCATTGGCTTTAAGCCTCTCCTTGGTATGCACTCAGTGCCGTTTGGAGTGGGTGGAACTGGCTGAGGGGCTGTGACACAGCTGGAATGGGCACAGCTCCCTGGGGAAGGAGGGGAACACAGGCCTCACTGGGAGGGATGGAATGACAAGTCCAAGGCAGGAATCTTTCCCTCCCATCTGGCATTACCAGCTGCCTTACCCCAAAAAGCTTTTCCTCTCTGGGATGCTGGGATTCCCAGCAGCATTTAAGCATTCCAGTATTTGTATTATTTGATGTGGCAGCTGGGCTCCTTTTACAGGTGGAAGTTCTGGTTTCCATCTCTGGCTTTGACTCTTGGGACCTTTCAGTTTCCCTGTGCATCCCGCTGAGTGTAAATGACACACCAGAGCCCCCCTGGAGTGTCAGACTCCACAATTTAACACCGCTTGATTATTTTTAAGATCCCAGCCTATCCCACAGTACCAAACCCTGCTCACCTGCTAGAAATAAACTCCCTAAATATTACCCTGAACAATTTGTCTCCCTTTTATGCAGTCTAAAGGATCCAAGGTTTAATATTTTTTCATTGAACCCTGATGGATCCCCCACACACCAACAAGGGGTCTTTGGAAAACTGCTCCATGTTAGTGCAGAGGCACAGTTCAACACACAGGAGCTGCATCCCATCTGTTCCTGTGCTTCCAGGCTCACACTGGCACAATCCTGCACAAGCTGAGGAAAACAAGGCTCCTTAGGGAGGAACCACTCGTGTCGGGAGCACAGAGCCTGTTCCTCAGGAGTTTGTGACAGGGCAGGAACACGGCAAAGACAGAAAATCTCAGTGAATGGTCTCAACACCCAATTTAGGGATGAGAGGGAGGGTGAAACCTCTGAAACCTGCAGAGATACCACAGGATTTCTGTCCCTAAGAGCAGGGACACTCCAAAGCCTCTGGATGCAGCGAGCAGGAGCTGCAGAGGGGCCAGGACAAACACTGCACTCACTGCAGTGCAGTTACCACAGCCTGACTGAGAGCCAGCACCTCCCTGCAGGGGTCTGACCTCCCAAAAAACACCCAACGAGGCAGGAGAGGATTTCCAAGGGAAACAAGGGAAGAAAAGCAGCATGTGGGTTCTCCAGACACCACAGGTTACACGTGATCGGAGCAAATACCTTGAACTTCTCTCCTTCAGGCAAATCCTTTCTACAATTCTGAGTAATTTTAAACTACATTCCATCATTCCATGTTGGTTTAGGTCACAGTAAAACTTGTTGCTCACTGACTACCAGCACCAGAACAGCAGAAATATTTAATTTACTATTTTATTCCATCTTCTATTTTATTTAATTCTTTTAAGCAATTCGCTAATGAAACTGCAGCTTTATTTAAACCACTCCTGAGACATCCTCTGCACATGACTCACCCTGAATGTGGCTCAGAAGTAACTTGCCTTTAGAGGAGGAATACACACATATTTACATCTTTTCATTTCAATAAAGAAAATATCTGGATTATAACAAGCTGGCTCTGCAGGAGCATAAAGGGAGCTCTACTGGCTGGGTATTTTAACAACCAGCTCCTCTGAGTCTCACTGCAAATGTGAAATTTGCAGTCAGCACCTTTGAGGCCTCCAGGTAACTCTGAAAACTAATAAAAAATCCAACCAACCACCAAACCTAACCCCAGATCCAGTCTCCAAATCAAAACAGATGAAAATGGAGGAAGGCAGGGGTATCATAAAGTTTTTGTTGTGTATTTTGAAGTCAGTCAGCTCCCAAGGTTTAAGGTTCACTATCAACTGTGCACAAACTGATAAGGATGTAAAGGAAACTTCAAACCATGGGGGTAAATCTGTCTTTCCTGCACGGGCCAGTGAGGGGCCCCAGTCACACACGCCTTGCAATGCTTTAGTGACTCTCCAGAGGGGAGCCCACACCTCCCACTCCCAGGGATCGGGGCGGGGGAACCTTCAAACTGTCACTGTGTCCACAGAACAGAACTCCGGACATTTCTGCTCCTTCCCTGAAGCAGCTCTTCCATCCACTCCCACAACACCCCAGGCTCCAGCTCCTTCCCACAGGAGACACAAAAGAATTGCTCCCACCAAACCCAGAGCAATCCTGCCCCTCCAAGGAGCCCAGCAGTGTTCCCAGAGCTGTGCCTTCCCCCTGGGAGTGGAGCTGGAGGAATTCTGCCCCTCCAAGGAGCCCAGCAGTGTTCCCAGAGCTGTGCCTTCCCCCTGGGAGTGGAGCTGGAATAATCCTGGCCCTCCAAGGAGCCCAGCAGTGTTCCCAGAGCTGTGCCTTCCCCCTGGGAGTGGAGCTGGAATAATCCTGCCCCTCCAAGGAGCCCAGCAGCGTTCCCAGAGCTGTGCCTTCCCCTGACTGGGCTGGGAAGCTCCCGTGGGACTCAGTACCTTGTACTTGGTGTTGGCAGGGATGTTGGTTTTCCAGCGGACGGTGTAGAACCGCGCGTCCGTGATCTTCTGGTTCTTGGGCAGGGAGTTGTCTGCCCAAGTGATCCGGATGGTGTCATGGCTCAGGATGGAAGCCTGAACTCCCACCGGGGGCATCATGGGAGACGGATCTGGCACTGGAGTGTATGGAGCATTAATAACAAACAAATCAACCTCGGAAGTGTCTGGGCAATCCATGGGGAAAAGGCCGTGGTTTATAATTAAAAAGGGAGGAGGTGGCATTTTAATGTCAACCAAAACAAAAAAGGGGGGATGCAGGGAAGTGCAATGAGATGGAAGGTGAGGAATGGAGAGAAAGAGAGAAAAGCCAGAGTTAATAGGTGGCATCAGACTGGGCAATAACATCACTCTTGCATCGTCCTCCCTCCTCCATACAGTAAGACAATACATCCCTGCTGGCATAGCCCTAATTAATGCCCAGGGCACTCAGCCACAGCCTGGGAACCCCAAACAGTCAGTCACTGTAACTTCATTTGCCTGGAGTGTCCACTGAGTCCTCTCCCAGAAAACAACGAGGAGGACACAGAGCTGGAGCTCTGGATGGGAAAATGCCACTTCCCAAACACATGGGGACCTCCCAAAAGGCACCTTCAAAGCAAGGTTCCAAGCGAGAGACAAACTTGCAGTAACTGTGAAACTGCAATTCCAGCATCCTCTGGAGAATCTCCAAGCATTCCAGCTCATCAGGACTAACCCCAAGTGTTGCACCTCCACCAAATTCCTGGGTGGTGTCAGCAGGCTGGGACGGAGCCCAGTGAGCCACGGCATGGCAACAGCTCACCTGCACACTCCTCTGCTTAAACTCTTTGCTTTATGGATTACAAGGCCAAAATAAAAACTGCCCAGACCTTTTTTAGTGTGAGTGACAACAGAAGGAGACTGACACAAAGCAAACACAGGCACCATGTTCAAAAACCTCAGTGAAAAAGACCATAAACCCCCAGGTCAGGGCCTTTAGAACTGCTCCCATGTGGGCTGTGCTCAGGTAAGGGGAACGTTTGGAGTCAGAACATCCATTAGTAGCCGTCAGGTGAGTTTGGAATTTACAAATGAGCCCAATTTAGGTGGTTTACCAGAATGTGTGAGGCCAAGCAGTGACAGGGACAGGGAGCATGGGATGCACTGACAACCAGGACCCTTCCATCAGCCCCAGCCCACCACAGCTGCTGGGCAGGACTCACCGGAGTGGGGCCGGGTCACGGCGCTCTCGTACAGGGGGATCCCTTCCCCCACGTTGTTGAAGGCCTTCAGGGTTATCACGTAGTGGGAGCTGGGGTCTGAAAGGGAAAAGAAATCAGCACAACCAATGAATCCTGGTTGCTGCGTCTCCATACCCTCTTTGTTCAGTATTTTAATTTTGAACTGGAATATGTGATTTGAACTGAGAAAGTCTCCACACAGACCTTCTGTTCATGGCCACCGAATCCCAGACTGGTTTGGCTTGAAAGGGACCTTAAAGCCCATCTCATTCCACCCCCTGCTTGGGCAGGGACACCACAGCTCAAGTCTGTAGTCACAGCAAATCTACCTTTAAACACAGCCAAACCAGGAGTGAGAAAAACAATTTTAAAGAACAAAACCAAAATTACTCAAACCTCCGATTCGATGGAATTCCCAATATTGCTCTTTCTCTCACTTTCAGACTATTTTACCTCCCACAGAGAATTCTGCGGAGGGGTGAATCTTTATTTTCCTTTTAAAGGAGCCACCAGTGAATCCTGGTGACATTTCAATCCCTTTTTCTCCTGCAGCTCCGCACAGAGCGTGGGGGACTCGGGCTGCTGCTCACATGGAAGTTGTTTAAGGAGTGCTGCGGAGGCTGGGCTGGGGCACAGAGCACATTCCCTGCACTCACCCAGGTTCTCAATGGTGTAGTATCTCTGCTTGTAGTCCACCTTGATGGTCTGGGCGTGGGGGCTGCCGATGCCGTAGCCGATGGCGTAGCCCCTGACCACCACGTCCTGGTTCTCGGGCGGGGTCCAGCTCACCACGATGCTGGTGACCAGCGGCCGCACGTGCAGGGAGCTGGGCACCTCAGGCACACGGCTCTCTGCAGGAAAAGGGAGGCAGTGCAAGGCCTTCTCTCAAATAAAGGCAATGACATGGAGACCGTGAGGCAGGAAGGTCAAACAAAGCACTTCTGGGTGTTGGAATGAGCACAAGGAAACTTTGGTGTGCAGGAAAGAGCAAAGAGCTCCAAGAGCAGAATATTAACGTTACATTCCAATAGATCCCTCCTTTAAAAGGAAGGACAGTTGTATCAAAGCTTAGGGGGTTTGGATGGGTTTTGTATCACATCTGCTTAGGCATTTTGGATGGTTGCCCGTGTTGTCACCCAGTTTCCAAATATGCACCAGTTTTATCCCATCCTTCCCCTCCACAAATTCATCTACTTTCAATCCCATCATATTCCTTACTTGTGGGTATTACAATAATTATACAGAAAAGTCTGGTGATGGAAGAAATGTTCCTGAGCTGGTTGTAGCACTAAATAGGATATTCCACAGCTTTAAGAACTGCACTGCAAAGGGCTCTCCTCACCTGTCCTACAGTTATCGCTGCCTAGATCCTTGGATGCCCATAATTCATACAACATAAGCAGGAACTACACAGCCACACTAAAAGTTCAGAAAATACAGAGTCCACATCAAGTGTTCAAACCTTTCCCCCAAAAGCAACACAAGTCTCATCCCATCCCACGGAGACAAGGAATGTGGATCCCTAACAGCAGAACACTCCCAAAACGTGCCAATGTAAACCCCTAGTATTTCGTCTAAGAGGCTTTTCCCCACTGTTGACTGGAACCTAAAAGCAATCTCCCAACTGTCCCTGGAGTGTCCCTAACTTCGGGTTCACTTCTCAAAAATGAAATAAATCCTTTTGTCGGGTGCCGGCGGATTAGGGATAATTCCCTGCAAGAGCAAACTGAGCTCCCCACTCCAAATGGAATCAAGGACTTGTGCTTCCTGCAGGGATTTCGTTTTAATGAAACACGCTGCAATTCTCTACAAACATTTAATAAAGCACCACAACAGGATTATTTGGATCACAGCACAGCCCTGGCCCTCAGCCTGGGGAGCTCTTGGGCTGCTCAGCAGTTCCAGTTCCCAACTATTAAACAGCAAAGCTCCAAGTGCAGCAGGAGAGGTGACATTTCCACTGCACTGGGGACAAACTCTTGTATAACTGTTCAACACCTCCTGCTCTGCACTCAGGGGGAACCTGCTCTGACTCCAGCATTGAACTGGAACATTCCTGCTCCCCTTTACATCCACGGGATTCTCCTGGAAATTATTTTCTATTTAAACTCAAAAAGCAGCTGTGGAATAAAAAGAAATGATGCCTCATGTGTCTGCTGAACCTAAGAAATGTAAGATGAGCTGTAAATGCATTTGCATGGTGTTAAAATTATCCACATGAGCTTTCTAAAAAAAGAAACCCAAGAAACGCAGTGTGCACACACAGATCTCACAGGTGTATGCAAAGTTATATGAGTATCATGTTACGTTGTCTTAAATGTCAATTTTTTTTACTTTATTCAGCAGAAAGAATGTGTAGAAAGTTAGATTTCCTGCAACATTCTGAGGTGAAAAAATTTAAATGACAAAGCCAAAAGAGAAGGAAAATGTTCTTTTTCTTCTTCCTCCTTCTGCCTTGTCTAAATTTAAATTTAATCCTGGTGCTGTCCTCTAGCAGAGTGCTGTTAACTCCATTTCAGGGACACTTCCATTGCCCTCTGAGGTGCTCATTTACAGAGCTCTGCCCCACTCTGGTGACCTGGCAGCTCCAGGGGTGTGTCACGCATCCACTTAGGGCTGAGAGACACTCGGATGGATCAAGGAGCTTCCAGTATGCACATCCCTGAACTGCTCTGTTCACACCGGAGAACGAGCAGCAGGAGGACCAGGATTAAGCTGAGCATCAGCTTTGCACAGAGATGGGAGAAAGGTCTTCCAGGCTTCCCGAGCTGGCTGCCGAAGGATCCTCCAGCAGCAGAGAGCAAATACTGACCCATTTCCATTGTTCCACCTCCCAGCACCACTGAGCCTGCTCTGACACAGCACACAAATCCACGGACTTGGTGGAACAGAGTTTCTGTTGAGCAGAACCCTTTGTAGCACATGCAAAAAGCTTTGGAATATCCCATTTAATGCTCCAACAAGCTCAGGAACCTTTGTGCCATCATCAGAATTTTCAATGTAATTATACTAATACCCACAATTTCAATGTAATTTTTATTTAATACCCACAATCGAATTTCTGATGGGAGACACGATGCAGACTAGTCCACCACTAGAGAAAATACAACTCATCTCCCTTTTCTTCTGTGCAAAGTAAGTTACTGTGGGTCAAAGAAAGCACAGCACCAACATGGGGGTAAGACTGCAAAGGGCTGTGGGTGAGAACGTTTTCCACGATTTCTTTCCCACTGTGACATCTCATTGTCACTAAAAATGAGTATTTCTTAGCAGAAAGCACTTGGTGCCTACGTACAGCACTAGGAAGTGTAAAAGCAGGGTTTCATTTCAAGCCACTTTACTGACTTGGCAAGAATTTTCTGTTAAAATAGAAATTGATGTCAATTCTAAATAAACGCCGTTGTACAACTAGAACAGGAGTGAAAACACAGAATTTTCCCTTTCAAAGAGGCCAGATGTCAGTGAAATGAAATCAATGAATTCCCATGTTTTGCTGTCCCAGTCCCAGGGTCTCTCACCGTCCAGGTCGCTCTCGAAGGTCTCAGCCGACACCCAGTCAGTGGCGGGGCCAGTGCCGTTGATGGTCATGGCGGCCACGCGGAAGCTGTACTCGGTGCCTCGCTCCAGCCCTGCAGGACACAGGGACAATCCCCAGAGAGCCATCAGCCCAGCCCCCAGAGAGCCATCAGCCTGGCAATCCCCAGAGAGCCATCAGCCTGGCAATCCCCACAGAGCCATCAGCCTGGCAATCCCCACAGATCCATCAGCCCAGTCCCCACAGAGCCATCAGCCCAGTCCCCACAGAGCCATCAGCCTGGCAATCCCCACAGATCCATCAGCCCAGTCCCCACAGATCCATCAGCCCAGTCCCCACAGAGCCATCAGCCTGGCAATCCCCACAGATCCATCAGCCCAGTCCCCACAGATCCATCAGCCCAGTCCCCACAGAGCCATCAGCCTGGCAATCCCCACAGATCCATCAGCCCAGTCCCCACAGATCCATCAGCCCAGTCCCCACAGAGCCATCAGCCTGGCAATCCCCACAGATCCATCAGCCCAGTCCCCACAGATCCATCAGCCCAGTCCCCACAGAGCCATCAGCCTGGCAATCCCCACAGATCCATCAGCCCAGTCCCCACAGATCCATCAGCCCAGTCCCCACAGAGCCATCAGCCTGGCAATCCCCACAGATCCATCAGCCCAGTCCCCACAGATCCATCAGCCCAGTCCCCACAGAGCCATCAGCCTGGCAATCCCCACAGATCCATCAGCCCAGTCCCCACAGATCCATCAGCCCAGTCCCCACAGAGCCATCAGCCTGGCAATCCCCACAGATCCATCAGCCCAGTCCCCACAGATCCATCAGCCCAGTCCCCACAGAGCCATCAGCCTGGCAATCCCCACAGATCCATCAGCCCAGTCCCCACAGATCCATCAGCCCAGTCCCCACAGAGCCATCAGCCTGGCAATCCCCACAGATCCATCAGCCCAGTCCCCACAGATCCATCAGCCCAGTCCCCACAGAGCCATCAGCCTGGCAATCCCCACAGATCCATCAGCCCAGTCCCCACAGATCCATCAGCCCAGTCCCCACAGAGCCATCAGCCTGGCAATCCCCACAGATCCTGATTCAATTCTGGGATAACCCATGGGAACCATGGATAACCCAGCCTTCCACCCCTGCTGCCTCCACATTGTCAGCACTGGGAGGGACTGGGAGGGCCTGTTTGCAGCCATGCTTTAACTTAGGGCTGTTAATTCGTTTAATTAATTAGTTTTAAGAACAGGAACACCCCCACCACCACCAAACCTGGGGGTGGCCCAGAGGCAGAAGGTGAGCAAACTCACACACTTGTTTAATGTATGTAGGAGGCTGTACTAAAAAAATCAGAGCACTGTGAAAAGGCACTCAAAATTTGATATATGGAACTTCTCCAGCAGCAAAAACATACTGGAATTACAGGAATATCTCAATTCTGTAAGAAAATTGAGACTTCCTAAGTCACAGCTGGAGTTTCTGAGAAAAAATCCAAGTATCTTGTTAGAAACTCATCTAGAATTTCCCAGTTTCTTCTCTTCTGACCAAGCATTTGTATGCAGGGATTTTAAAGAGGAACACAATGTAGTGTTGCTCCTGTTCTCACGCACTGCTTGCTCCTGCTGAACAGAACTGTAGCTCTGGTAGCAACACATGACTGACACTAAGTGATGGATTAGACTGCATTTTTAACTGTACAAAAGAACAAAAAGAGTTCACTCTAGAACATTCCATGGACCTGAGGCGGGATATTCCAGGGATGCCCGAGGTCAGCCGTTCCCAGGGCTTGGAGCTGGGTCCAGGTGCCTGTGCCAACCCTGCCCAGCCCCTGCTCCTCTGCCCTCCTCCTCCACACTTTGATCTCTGGCATTTGGGCACACAGTGAGCCCAGGGTCACCTTCTCCTGGCCTCTTACAAACATTTTATAAGGAATCATCCAGTCCACTTAGCAAATCCATGGCCAAATCAGGGCTAGGAATCAGGTTACCAGACCCCAGGCACCACCTGGAGCCCACACAACCCCAGAGCTCCTTTGGGAGCTGCTTCTGTTTGTCTTCCAAGGCAGGAACCCCAGGGAATGCTGTCCCTGAGCCCCCTAAAGACAGCCAGGCACCCTGGGGAGGACAGGACCCTGCAGGAACCCCGGGGAATGCTGTCCCTGAGCCCCCTAAACACACCCTGGGGAGGACAGGACCCTGCAGGAACCCCGGGGAATGCTGTCCCTGAGCCCCCTAAACACACCCTGGGGAGGACAGGTCCTGCTCACCTTCGATGAGCTGGGAGAGCTGGGTGCCCCCCAAGCTCTCGGTGACGTCGCTCTTGCGGGAAACTTTCCTGTAGCGGATTTTGTATCCCGTGATTTGCCCGCTGTGGGTCCCAGCAGGAGGGGGCTGCCACTGCAGCAGGATGCTCTGGGGAAGGCAGCACAAGAAGGTATTCGGAATAAAGTCTTTAGGAAAGCTTTAAGAAAAATCTCCACTCACAATCACAATGGCCAAGTACTCCATTTTTTCTTCTCAAGTGCCCAAGGCACTCCAAAAGTGTGTCTGTGTGTGTCCACACTGCAAGCAACAGTGAGCAGGGACTCCAGCTCTGCTCCTTCAGGGCCTCATTAAATCCCTTCCATCATTAGCACTGTCTCTGCATCCCACCACAGCCAGCCCACAGCTGGACTGGATTTTCTCCAAGCCACACACTGAGATATTCACTATAAAGAGCCCAAAAGCTGCATGGGAGGAAAAAGACCCAAAACAGCTCCAAAATGTGGCCAAAGACTCCCCAGCCTTTTATTTACCCATTGCCAGCAGGAAATCCTCCAATCTTACCTTGGAATTCCGCACCTCCAGTGTTAGATTCTGTGGTGGAGCACTGGGGACTGGAAACATTAAAGGAATTACAACTCCAAAACTTTCAAATATTGTATTTCCACACCCAACTACTCTCTGCTCTCATTTGCTGTGGAAGTACAAACCAGTGTGGTTTAAGGCATAATGGAGCTACCACATATAGGAACTACCAATCCTCCCACAGGTACCTTCTGACACAGTGAATGGCTGAGGAGGGTTCTCTATTTTCATCATGAAGAAAAAACTCTTTATTCAGGTCTTTACTTATCACACTTATCTAAATAAAGTATGTTTTATATTTAAAAGTACTTCTCAAACCCTCAGAGAAGGTATCCCATCCAGCTCTTTCCCAAGGCAAATCTTTATAATGAACACACTGCTTGATTGGGGGAACCCACTTTTAAATTTCTGGCCTGGATTTTGTTGTCCTGATTTTCTGTAACAGGCAATCTCCGAGTCACCAGGGCCCTGTGACAGTGAGGAGGTAAAGAGCATCTCAGACACTGGGGCTGCCTTTGAACTCCCACTCCTTGCTTGCTCTTTACTCACTGCTCACAGCAGTGACATCCAGGCAAAATAGGAGGGGAAGAAAAACCCTGGGAGCAGGGAATTCCTTGTGGCAGCACAGCAAACATTGGTCCCTGGCAGAGCTGAGGCTGCCCTGGCAAGAAGGGGAGGCTCCAGTGAAGCACAAGGATGGGCGAGGAGCACAGGGATAAAGAGGGATCAGGACTGCTCCAGCCTGCAGAATTCATTTCCCAAATAACTCACCCAAGCCACACCCCAGAGAACCTCCAAGAGCATGGAGTGGAAGAAGAGGGAAAGGCTCACTGGGATGGGGTGAAACAAACCCCTGTCACCCACCACCCCACGGCAGAAATGGAGAGGAGCAGGATTTGCCTTCCCTTCCCTTGCCAACCCAACTGAGCCTGAAATCACCACACCTGGGCAGTAAGAGCTACGGGCCTGAGAAGCAGGACAGTGAAGAGGAGAGGATACAAAGCCAACCTTTCTTTGCTCCTCCAGTGCCACCCTTGCCATGGGCAGGGACACCTTCCAGTGTCCCAGGGTGCTCCAAGCCCCATCCAACCTGGCCCTGGACACTGCCAGGGATCGAGGGGCAGCCACAGCTGCTCTGGGCACCCTGTGCCAGGGCCCCCCCATCCTCACAGGGAAGAACAGGGATGTCCTATGGAAAGGCATCTCCTGGAGTGGGACAACACATGGAGAGCAGCCAGGCAGGAGCACCAGGACACGCTGATGGCTCAGAGACTGTGAGGGAAGGGCCTCAATCAGGCTGTGAGGCTCAGATTCCACTCCCAGCTGTAATCCCTGATCAGGAATTCCAGGAGAGGAGAAGTAATCCTCAGGAGCAGCACATAAACCTGGGTTCAAACGGTAATACCTGCAGAATTATCCCTGCAACAAGGCACTGTAACAGATTAGGAGCAAAAACCTACATAAAAATGCAGATGTTTTGTTAAATCAGGGCTAAAGGAAGCTTAGGGAGAAATCCCTGCAGGAAACATGGAGATTGCTCTTGGACACCACAACAGGAAAACACAGGAGGAAAACGTGCATCATTTCAGAAAGATGTGAGAGCTTGCCATGGGTATGAGAGTGTAAGAAGCAAGATGACATTCTTCAGAGAAAGTAAGAACCTATAGGTTAAGTGTGAAAACCTAAGCTGGAGAAGAAAGAACTCTAGGAAAACTTCAAAATGACATTGTAACTAATAACAAATTCTTCTTCAAACAACCAAGGAGCTGGCAGCCCTTTAGAGAAATCAGCGAGCAAATGGTCAGGTAGGGCAGAAAAAGACAAAGGGAAGGCCACACAAGTCTCTCTTTGCATTGGTAGTGAGGGGAAGGGAAAGGAGAGGTTTCCCTGACAGTCTTCCAAAGGATTCCCATGGTCTCTCCAACTGAAGTGTCAGTGTAAGGATTATGGAAGAGTCAGATGCAGGGCACAGCCTCTTGCCAGGGCTACGTGTTATCCATCTAGGAATTCTGAAGGAACTGGGGAATGAAACAGCTGCAAGGCTTCTGTAACCCCTCCCAGGTTATCTTGATACTGGAGGTGGCAAAGTGGTGCCAGCGTTAAAATGGGACCACTCAAACCTCATCTGCTGGGTTAGAAACTTGCATCAAATCAACCAAAGTAACAATAAGGCATGAAATTGAGAGAGCAGGAGCTAGAATAGGAGCAGGAATAGGGATTTCTCCCTATTTCAAGGGAAATCCCTTCAATCTGAAGCAATGAGGGGATGGGAGGGAAGTGCTTGCCAGAGTAAGGAGCTGGCTGAAAGAAAGGCCAGAGAAGGAAGGTACAGGGGGAGATCCTATGGTGTGGTCCTGTGGTAAGGAACTGCACAAAGACCTCGGGATGATTCCTCTTGGTGCTCAGAAGAGCTCAAAAAGCTTCTCAGATCCAAGTAATGCCTCACTTACACCTTTGATACCATTTTAGTCCCCTCTACCTGAGTTTTTAAAACAAAGGAGAAAAGGAACCTGGAGAAAAGTTCAGAAAAGGGCACTAAAGGTTGAATCAGCTTCCACAGGAGAAATGGGTAACCATTCTTGTGCCTTTGGAATCTGGAAAATGGATGAACCAGGGAGACCATGGCAAAGATCCACAGAATGAGGAGTGGGACAGAGGAATAATCAGGGGACACTGAGTATTCCCTCTTTCGGGAGCACAGCCCTAGGAAACAAGTGACCCCAACACAGAGCAGGGGCAGAACAGACAGAAAGGGGGGATTCTTCTGAGGAAATTTATCTGTGGGACCTTTGTCCACCTGATGTTCTGGATGGGTTCAAGAAGATGCTGAAAGGGTCTCATGGAAGAGCAAGTGAATTAGCAAACACGGAGAAACCACTGTCCAAAGCCAGGAAGTGCCTCAGAAGTGAACCTGGGCCCAGAGAGAGTTTGGGACAATACTGGCCTCGGCTCCTGGGAGAGGATTCCAGGTTCTGCTCCCTTTCCCTCTGAGTGTTCTTATATATAAACTTCTCTCTAACAAGATACAAGTTATCACTAACTCGGAACACTCTGCATTGCTCATGTATCCCTGTTTGCTAACATCACCTCTTTATCCGCCTTATGAAAAATACTGACCTCACATCCTGCTCTCACTACTCTGTGCAATGGATTTAACAGTACCTGTGCTGGGGTGCAAACACAGGAACACAATTAAAATAAAACCACTCCAGAACCAAGAGTCTGCTCATATGTAAAAATGTGAGAGAACTTAGAAAATAATTTGGAGTTGCTGCCTTCAGTGTATTTTTTTTCTGTCCATGCTCAATAATCCATGAAATAAATGGCTGATGCTGGAATGAAGGACACCATTGTTCTGGAATCACAACCCCAGATCCTTCTGCAGGTGTAGCAATTTTCCTTCACCCAATTCTGGAAGGCCTCTGGGGGGATTTTGACCCCGAACAGCCACATGCAACAACGAACAAACCCCATAAAAGTTTGGTTAAAGATTCACTTGTCGGAAATTGCCAGATAATTCCTGGAAAAACCCCAAAATACGAAGGAGTGGAGCAGCTTTACCGTCTGACAGAGTCCGGACCACAACGTCGTGGGTGGAGACGCCGGGGCCGTGTTTGTTGTAGGCGACCACGCGGAAGCTGTACTCGGTGAACTTCTTCAGCCCGGTGACCGTGTGGGACAGGCCCCCCACGTCCACGTCCTGTCCCCAACGACACCCCCAGGGCAAGCTCAGGTCAGCTCTGCAGTGCCACCAACACCCACAGAGTTCCTGCCCAGCTCAGAGCCCACGGCACCAGTGACACCTGTGTGTCATCTTTAGACACAGCCAGGACTTGGGAAGATGCCAACTCTGAGTTTCCAGGAGAAAATTCTCCCTGTCCTATCAAATCCTAACATGGACACTGGTCCTGGACATGAAAAGGGACCTGGAAACTCTCAAAACCATCGTAATATATATCACTGTAAGTGAAATAGTGGGATGCAGAAGTACAAAACGCAACAGCCCTATTTAAAAACTGATCTAAAAATATTTAAAAGCTAAGAAAAATATTCTTCCCTTTGCTTTTTAAAGCTGGAACAATACTGGTATGCAATCAGATGGGAATGTGGTTGTGAGGACTGGATTAATCCTCATTATTTGCAGGTGGCAGCCCATACTTCTACAGAATACAACGAATGCTTCAGTGGAATACTAAGAAAATTAAATTAGTTAGATGCTCAGCAATATCAAAATAGCAATCACTGGGTCCAAGAACTCAAGAAAATTTAGATTAGGGATCATGCCAAAATCAGTAGTTAGCCTGAACTGCTAAAACCCAGCCCATAACTCTGTGCAAGCATCTTTAATATCATCTGCACTAGAACAGCTCAACAAAGACATGGCTGCTGTCTGCCTCCTCCTCTCGTGATATGATGGAATTCCCCAAAAGCTACTTGATGTTGACAAACACCAACAGGGCATCACTAAAAAAATGGTTTTCGTTCCCAGCCCAGACACAAACATTTCATGCTGGAATTCTGATTTTCAGTACTTCCCACATCTGAGGCTAAAGGACTCAGTGTTTCAGAAAAGCAGACCCTTCCCAAGGTGTCTGCAGCCGTTCAGGGCAGTTTGAGTGGCTGCAGCAGGCCCCGTACCTGCTCCGTGTGCTGCCCCTTCTCCATGTAGTAGAGTTTGTAGTTCTGGATGTCCCCGTTGCCCGAGAGCGGCGTCTCCCAGGTGACGGTGACGGAGGTGGGGGAGCCGGAGAAGGCGCGGATGTTGGGAGCAGGGCCGGGCAGCTGGACTGCAACACAAAGGGGGAACTCTGTTAGTCCCGAGCCTGGTGTGCCCAGCCCTGGCCAGCACCCCAGAAAAGGGGGGATTTTTCCCATTGTGACATTCCACATGGATCCACCGTGGGGTGGAAAAGTGGAACCAAATTTTCAAAGGAGATCCTGCTCCCTGGGTCCCTTTTGTCCAGAATGACCCTAACAAGTAACCTGGCATTTGCCTAAAGTTTTCCCTTTTTCAGTTAATGACCATTTAAAAGTATTCTTGTTATAGCAGTTTAGAGAATTTAGCAAGGAATGTCCCACCAGTTCTTAATGGTGACAATAAATCCCATAATCCCACCGACCAGGAAAATCTTTAGAAACTGTGGTCTGCAAGTACAACTTTTAAAAAGCATCAGATTCTGGGAAAGGTTGTGAATGAGGACAATAAAAGATAAAATCAGTATCGACCCAAAAGCGAGGAAAACTCCAGGAACGTCCCAGCTCACCCTCAGGCTGCGTTGCCACCTTGAGCGGTGCCGAGCTCTCGCCAGGGCCGTGCCTGTTCTGGGCCACAACCCGGAACACATAAACTGTCTCTGGCATCAGGTTCTGGATCATCACCTGTGTCTCTCCAGGACGACTCGTGTTTTCCACACGTTCCCTTTGGGAAACAAAAGGGTTGGGCACAGACACCACCACTGATTAGTAAATGAGGAGTAGCTGCTCCTACGGCGTGTCCCATCTGAATGTACCCAGTGTGCAAACGATGTGAGGTTTACACTGTGCTCCCTCACAACACCACAGCAGTGTGCTGCTGACAAACTACTCTCAATTTTGCAACCTCTCTTTGCACAAAACCGAACTCACTGAAGGAACAGAATAAATTACACTTGACACCCCCAAACTCAGAGTGGTTTCTTTGTTATTCCTGTGACAGCAAGTGATAATTCACAGTGACAGTTTATCCTACAGTTCGGGAGCCAGCACAAAAACTATTTTAGCAGCATGCACAGTCTGGCAAGATTTAGGGCATTCCTCTTAATATTGTGGGGCTGCTTTTTGGGGATTTTTCAAAAGAGCTGTTTTAATGTGTTCTACCTCCAGCCTTCCCTCGGCTCCTTGCCGACGTTTGGATTTGTTCAGAACACGGCCGTGGCTGTGGCTGATTCCACACAAAGAGTGGAGGCAAAGTGGCTTCTGTTGGCCCCGAGAGGAAATTCTGAGCTCCAGCAACGCCTGAAGACAGATCCAGGCTACCAGACCCCACCCAGAGAAGGAATACACTTGGCTGTCAGGCCAGCATGTTGCGAGCTGGAAGCCCTAACCCAGCTGGGAACACACAGGAGGTGTGTGGGGGCACCTGGAAGGGGCACTGCTGGTGCTCAGTGACCTCCAGCGCGCCCCTGGCACCGGAATACGCCATTCCCCCTGCCAAGCACCATCCAGGAAACTCCATCTGCTCTTATCAGGGACTGAGGGGAAGATTAGGAGATCAATCATTAACTAAGGGCAGCCTTTATTGCAAGGCACTGCCTGCACCTGAGCTGTGTCTGGGTAACGCCATCCGTCCTTCCCTGGGAAGGAGCTCCCTGGGAATGCCAAGAACTCCGAAAGGAGCAATCAGAAACTTCCCACTGAGAAAATGCAGGGGACTGTGCCTGCTCTGAGCACCATCCCACCCCTCTGGGCCACCAGGCTCCCCACGGGACAGGGCCAGGCAGGGCCAGGCTGGTCTTGGCCCCACTGACACCTGTTAAAGCATTTCTGACACAGGAACTCCAGCAGAACCATCCCACTGTCTCCCCCTCTTCCTCCCTTCCAGCCGCTCTGCTCCAGTTTCTATCAGGGAAATATGATGCCAGAACCCCCATTTTTAATGTATTTCTTTTTACATCCACCAGTGGGGTTGATTTAGCAGAACTTGGCTAAAAACATTCTGAAATCCCTGTTGGTTTCTGCACTATTAACCTGTATCTACAGAGAGAGGAACAATGCACTCTCTGTAACTAAACACCTATTTACATCCATTTTCTAGAATGTTCCCCTTCATAAACTCAGCTAAAATGGCACTGCATAAACAGCTTCATTTATTTCAGCTTTTTATTAATTTTCATTGCTAATTTTTCCACTTTGAGCACAACATTTTCTTGGAAACATATTTCCAAGTGGAGTTTCCTTTAAGACATGCTGTAGCTGCAAGGATGGGATCTGAGAGCCCAGCCTGAGGACCAGTAAATTCACAGCTGTGGGATAACATCCAGCTCCCATTAACATACAAAATATAGCATTTTCTGCCTCAAGTGGAAGTGCACTCCCTGATTTGATCTGGGAAAAAATGGTAATCAGCAAACCAAGGTTATTATTTAAAATTAGAAAAAAAAAAAAAAAAGTATTTTACTGGAAAGACAACATTTACCAAAAATAAATAGACAAGTCACAGTATTGCAATTTTCAGTAATAACCAGGAATGTGACTTCACAACAGTGTGGTAAAAATAGGGAGAGATTAATCTAATTAAGTGCTGCGTGAATCCTTCCTTTATGGCTGCTCCTGGGGAGCCTAGAGCACCTTTTCCAACGTGCTCAGGTTGGAATAACAGGCACCAAGCAGATGGGCCCCAGGAATAACTGCATTATCCTGCAGATCGTTATGACTCTTCCATGATTCCACTCTAATCCCCAATTAAGGAGCTTTGGAAACTCCAGTTAATGTTCACAGGAACTCTCAAGCAGCCGAGGGAAGAACCTTCAGCGCAACCCCTGGAGTCTGGCTGGAAATGCCAAGGTTAAAGTTGCACTTTTATCTAAAAATACGCCTTTGGGGAGCTGCTAGGGTGTGGATTTTGTGTGTGCCAGCCATGCCAGCTGTGGGGCCTGGCAGGGAGCTCCAGAGGCATTCTGAGTGTGATTACACACAATTAAACTCCATTTGCTGTGTCTGAAGCACACCACAGGGAACTGTGAATTCAGCAGCATTCGAACATCCCACACGTGTAATTTACCACCTCAGACCAGCAATGTGACATTATTTCTTTTATTTTTGCCCAAATCTTGAAGTCTGGGGTTCTTCTGCCAGAGTGCTTGTCTAAAGTTCCCCAGAATTAAACCTGCCTGCAGCACTTTTGACTTTTCACACCCTTTCCAGGGGAAATGCCTTGAGTGTGAAGTAAATACCTGACGTGGGGATGAAATAAATTTGCAGCTGTGTGAGACAGTAACTTCCATCTGCTCAGATTCCCCCAGGTCTCCAGGGGATGTGACAGGAAAGCCCCAGGACCGCCCTTCATTCCCACATCACTGCCTCCAGGGGAGCCTCTCTGATGTCACCAGGCCAAGGTGGGACAAGTCACGGCTGGTGACACTGTGCAGCCCCTGAAGCAGAAATGTCCCCTCCATTGCTACTTCTTCACTTTGAAATGCTCCTCTTGGAATCACAGAATGGGTTGGATTGGAATGCAAATTAAAAGTGATTCAGTGCCACCCCCTGCCATGGCAGGGACACCTTCCACTGTCCCAGGTTGCTCCAAACTCCAATGTCCAGCCTGGCCTTGGGCACTTCCAGGGATCCAGGGGCAGCCACAGCTGCTCTGGGCAACCTCACAGGGAACAATTCCTCCCCAATATCCCATCTAACCCTGCCCTCTGGCAGTGGGAAGCCATTCCCCCTTGTCCTGTCCCTCCATCCCTTGTCCCAAGTCCCTCTCCAGCTCTCCTGGAGCCCCTTTAGGCCCTGGCAGGGGCTCTGAGGTCTCCCTGGAGCCTTCTCTTGTCCAGGTGAGCACCCCCAGCTCTCCCAGCCTGGCTCCAGAGCAGAGGGGCTCCAGCCCTGGGAGCATCTCCATGGCCTCCTCTGGACTGGCTCCAGCAGCTCCACATCCTCCCTGTGCTGGGTCCCAGGGCTGGGGCAGCTCTGCAGGTGGGCTCTCACCTGATTGGGGCAAAGGGGCAGAATCCCCCCTCAGGTAAGTCCAAGGGACAGAGGTGAGGAGGCACTGACATGTTCCTGGGTCTCCTCTCCCTGAACAGGAGAAAACTAAAGGAAGCTGAGGCAGCAGAGACCAAGGCAGCTGGAACTTCAAACCCTCAGAGGGATTTGGGTGCTCCTGCACTCACAACAAGCAGGTGACTCTTACAGATGGTTTAGAGATGTCAGAGTCCCCACAAACACACTGCAGTTATATGGAAATTTTCATTTCCACAGGCCTGATTTAAAAGGTAAATAAATCCAACCCCTGTTTTGATTACTGCTCAAATGCAAGCGAGGAAGAGACAACACCTGGGTTCCTGCAGGGAGTCAGGAATGCAGGCACTGAAAGGGGATGGGGCAAACTGTAACAGCCTGAGCTGGCACATCTGCACTTAAACCACAGCAAATGTTCCATCATCTATAATTCAGGGGCTACAAAGTGACTGCTTAAGCAGGGCTTTGTACTGCTGAGGAAAGAGAAGGGTGGCACAGACAGGATTTTTGACTTGATAACTCATCAGCTCAGTGACTTGGTGACAGTCACCAAGTGACATTTCCCCAGACCAGAGCAACTGGTGAGAAGTCCCATGGAACACCAAAATGGCCAAGAGAACCTCTTTATTCCTTCCTTCTTTTTTTTCATATTATTGTTATTCTCTAAATCCAAGGGGAATGGCAAGACCTCAAGTATTTTCATACCTGTCTCTGAGATGTGTGGAAGCACATGCTCTGCATGTGCTGTTGGCTGAAGAGGAATACATCCTGGATTGCTGTAAATTTGGTATGTAGTGGAAGGAGGTAGATTTTGTTTCCTCTAACACGACAGGGAGAGGCATGAAGCCACCTCCAGCAAATCCGTTTCCAAAAGCCCAGTGGGTAGAGCAGTTACCACTAGGAACATGGAGGAGGAGAGGCAGGAAGCAAGGATGGTTGGCAGGTTCCCACCTTCCTCCTGTCTCAAAATACCATTCATTGTTCCACAGAATCATGGAACAGTTTGGTAGGGAAGGGACCTTAAAGCTCATCCAGTGCCACCCCCTGCCATGGGTGGGGACACCTTCCACTATCCCAGAGTGCTCCAGGCCCCATCCAACCTGGCCTGGAACACCTTGGATATTACCAAAGTAAGGGAGTAACAGGAAGACAACATTTGTGAGGCAAATAAGATGTTACTAATTGCCTCAATGAGCCTGGACAAGATATCTATCCATAGGATTAAGGAAGGGTAGGAATTCCCCTCTAGAGTGTTTTCTGTTCCAAATGACTGCGTCTCACACTCTCATCAATAAGGTGACAGATAATTTTCCCTTGAGTAATAAATCTGATAAGCTAATCTGCAATTAATTAAGCATTGCTCCAAATGAATGTTCACACCAGCTTCCTCAAACTTATCACAATTTGAAACTGTAATTCCGAGCAGTAGATCCCATCAGGAAGGAGAAGGGGTAGACTGATATTATCCATTGGGATAATACATCAAAAGTGATGACTGTGAGGCGTTCACCAGACTTCTGTTTACAGGGATTCCTAGGAGGGAATTGGCATTTACCCAACACTGACCACGGTGTTTGACCAACACCTATCACACAGCTGTCCCTGCAATGAGAGGGAATTTGCAGGGGTTTGGAGCCTGATGTGCCTCTTGCTCCCAAGTAAGGTTTCCAGGGGGTATTTCTGTGCCTGCTGAGGAGCTGTGACAGTCCCGCTGCTCTGTCCCCAACAGGCTGCTAAAGGCAGGTAGCAACTGCTGGAAGGGTCTGCAATCAATCCAACCATGCTCAAGCACTGCCTTGTGAAACTCCTGGGCAGGGAGGGAGGGGAACACGACCCCTCCACCTCACAGACTGCGGGTTCCCGGTGTGTCAGCAAAGCCCAGGAGAGCCCGTGTTCCGCGTGTTTACCTGTTGATGCCCTCCTTGGTGTAGAAGATGGAGTAGGTGAGGTTGTCTCCCTGCGGGTCCGAGGCCGGCGGCCGCCACGTGAGCCGGATGAAGCGAGTGGACACGAGGGTGGCCACGACGTCCCGCGGGGCGGAGGGCAGGGGTCCCGCTGTTGCTGGTGCTAGATGGTCATTAGTGGCACTGGTCAGTGAAGTGGGAGGTAATGTTGGGATGGCAACATCTTGGCATGTGCAAACATTGGGGAATATGAAGGGCAAACATCACCACGGTTTAAAAAAAGAGAACAGAAAAAAAAAACATAAAAGAAATAAACAAAACCACGATGGGAAACAGAAGAAAATGAACACACAAAAAAGGCCATTAAACTGAAGGCTGACATGCAGGCAAAGGTAACTACTGACCACTAATGGGGAGTACAGAACACAGCACTGTCAGGCAAGCAGACCAAATCTCCACTGTAATGGAAGTGGCAGGGGAGGGAAGGGTGGAACTGGAGGTAAAATAGACCTCAGAAGAGGATACCAGCAGCAAACCAGTGTCACTGCTTTGTGACCACAAATAATACCACACATGTGACAGTTAAACCCTAATCTCTGTTACTTACTCAAATACACACCCAGACCCCACTTTCTACCATAGCTCATTAACATGCACAGTTCATTTAAATGATTCTCAATCATAACAAAATGACAGATGAATACACAGAATTCCTTTCAGTGCAAACTCATCCAGTCACACCCTGAAGTTATTTCACACAGAGCTGCTTCCTGACCTGGTTGGGTTCTGCCACTGCCCATGGCACTGGAATTACAGCCTTTTTCCCCCTGTTTTCCTGCCATCAGTGCTCTTCCTCCCTCCCACAACACCCATTTCATCATTTTAGAGCGACTCTTGCTCTGGATTATACCCACACTCTCCAAACTTCTAGCCTCAGTCATGCTGTCTTCCTTTGTTCCTACTCCAAGCCAGGATAAATCCAGGGATTATTGCATTAAAAGGTTGGTGATTTAACAGCACAAGCTGAACCATAGGAAGAGCCACTCTCCAAATCCTATTAAAGCAATCCAGCCAGTAAAGGTAACAGTGAGATTCTGAGCAGCTGGACCCCAATTACCACCAAGTATTCCAAGCAGCACAATTAGTAACAAACCCCCAAAGCTCAGGATACATGGAATTTTTCTGGATTCTTAACTATTTACCAAGCTTAAGCCACCTGATGACATTTTCCACATGGGAATCCATGCTGCCAAATAGATTTTTTTTTTTAAATTAATTATGGAAACCAACTGAAATAGGTCTGATTTTCCCCAGAAAGAAGTTCAGGACTAGAAGAGCTGCAGCATCAGCATGTATCAGCATGTGTCCTGATACGAAAAAACCTCCCAAAAACATGAATAAAGGAGGAAATGTTGTCTGAATGACCAAACTTTCAGGGAAAAACACCCAGGAGTCTTCCATCAGCAACAACCTGATTTTAAATTGTCAAAGCCCCTTGCCAACCCAAGCATTAGCTTGGGAGGTCCTCAATTGGCAGAACTCTCATTTTTCCTGTTCTGTTTCTCGGGCAGGTCCTGACAGAGACAAGAACCAGCCATGGGTTTCTATCAGATTTGCACAATGTAACACCAGTCCATGGGCAGAACTGGGAGACAGATTCCCAGAGCCAGGAACATTTTGGTATTCCCAATACGGATCACGGAGAGACACGTACTCCAGGGTATCTTCTTAATTATCCCTTCCACACTCTCATAGCTAAAGATCCCAATTAAGTGCTCTCCAGCAGCCCCTCCTGATCAATACACGACACCATTAATTTCACATTCATTGCAAAATCTATTTTTATCTAACCCCCACTATTTTTATGTCCCATAATTAGACTTCTTGCAGGAATGCACCACTTTTAGCTCTTCTGGCCTCAGCCAGGGCCCCATTCCCCCAGGGAGCCTCTTGCCATTGCAGATCACTCAGGAGAACCCTGAATGGGGCCAGGGGATCTTCCCAAACCATCTCCCTGCTCCTGAATGACATTCCAGTGCTGATCCAGTATCACACCAGGCTTTCCCTGTGTTTAAATCCCAGCCCTTGCCACCAGCTCCCTAGGCCTGGAGACCTTCTCATTGTACCTGACAAACTCCTTCCTCAGTGTTTCTGCTGAGGAACAAGGGATGGAACTGCAAAACTCTCCCTGGTGCCCACTGCTTTCAGCACTTTTCCCACTGCCCTGCCTGACTTCCAGTTCACTTCCAACTCCGAACACTCATACTTGGGTTTCTCCTACCTGTCTTGGCAATACTGTCAGGTGATCTGCTTCAAATAACACGGTTTTGATGCAAAATTCACCCCTTACCCCATTTTAAAATTCATTCCATTGAGTTAAAATGGAGTATTTTTAAAATTCATCTGCTTAATCTAAACCCCATTCCCACACAGTCGTGTGTTTTTCTTCCCGTATCATGAAATGGATCCATTTTTTCTGAAGTGATGTGCACACAGAGCTGATGAGTCTGGGAGAGCTGCCAGGATTTCCCAGAGAACAGAAACCCAGTTCTATCCTCGTGCAAGGCTCAGACCAGGAACGTTCCTTCCCACAGCATTACAGGAGAAGAGTCACAGACAACAAAATCCTAATGATGTCTGAAAAACCAGCTGTGACCCACAGAGAGCAGCAAGGACCTGAAACCCTCCAAGTGAGGTGAGCAGGGCCAGGCCCCAGAACTCCCCCAACACTGCACTTAAACACTTTTGGAACTGCCAGGAGCTGGGGGGTGTACCCTGAAGATTAAGGGATTTTCCTCCTTTTTTCCCTGTATTTCCTACAAATGCCTCAAGTGCTGTTACAGAGGCTTCATCCCCAGCCCGGTGAGCAGAGCTCAGCAGTCAAAGCTGTGTTAATGAGCAATTACACCCAAATTAGCTCTAACAAACATCAGTCAGGGAATGGCTTTGTCACTTCCTGCTTTCAGCACCATGGAAGACGCACTCAAGTCTCTTTAACATCTCCTTCATCACTTCTTAAACAGTAACTCCAACTCTAGACTATTCTCTGCAGTTACTCCTACACAACTTCCCATTAATCTCATTTTTTAGCACATTCAGCAAGTGACTTGTGCTTTGCACCATAATTTATCTCCTACTGTAGAGTAACCGGGACCAGAGCAATGCTGGAACTCCTACACAACTCCAGGCAGAGGAGTTCCACTCCTGCATCCTGGCCCCTGCAGGGCAGGCAGCAATTCCCAGTAACATAAGAAGCAGAATTTTTAAACTTTGCCCTAGAAATTATTTTCCCCATGTCCTACAGCATTCCAAGACACAGGAATCTGTGTTTGTGCTACTGGGGTGTGACACCAACACTGCCAGCCACGGCAGCCCTGCAGGAATCCCACAGATCCAGGGTGAGAGTTAATCCTCAAGCCCCTTCTATCAAGCTGCCCTGCCCAGGGCTCCTTCTGAGCAGACATCAAAAACTGCAACAATTTTATCAAAATACTTTGCAGGGTGTGCAAATACCCACAAGGATTTGGACTCGAATCAATCAGTAACATGGTTTTAATTGCCCAGCACTGGGCTGGTGACGTCCAAGAGGTGAAGGTGTCCATGGGGAGGGTGCACTGGTATTATTCCATCTTTTCATCTTGTAGGAAAACCATGTGATAACAAAGAGACGGAGCATGCCCAGAGAGCTGCTCCAGGGCCACCACCCAGGGGGCCCAGGAGATCTTCTCCAAACAACAGCCACACCTGAAAACCACTCACTGAAATGCTCTGGTTGTTATGGAGTCATTGGAAATACTTTCCACGGTTTCTGGCCCCTCCGGTTCAGATTTCCCTTTTCCTGCCTTCCCCTCTCCGGTTATTGGCATATCCAAGCCTTCCTCCTGTTTGGCAACAACATTCCAGTGATACCATCAGCTCCACACACAGAGGGGGAGGGAACAGGAATGTTATCTGCTCCGGCCTTATCTGAACTACCGGGAACATTCCAATCCCCTGGGTACCCACCTGGCACTGCCACCACCTGCCTCAGGCAGGGCTGTGGAAATGCAGGGATTCAGATCCAGAAACACCTGAAGAACTGGTTAACATCATATTTAGGCTATTTTGGCCATATCCAAGTGTTTGCAAGTCCTGGTTACACAGCACCTGCCCGAGGAGAGTACTGGGGATTTCGGAAGCAGTAGAGGCACCGGAGGGTGATCCAGGTGTTCCTGGAACCCAGTGCCTGCATCCGATGGAGCTCTGGAGCAGCTCTCACTCCAAACACCCAACAGGGACCCGAGTGCATCCCCCAGCCCAGGAGACATCAAGACCCAAGAGTCCCTGAGGTGCAGTCAGGGAGTAAGGAGCAGGAATGGGTTGGGAATGTCAACTGTGCCAATGAACTCTCCAAGGAGGAAGATGGATCCAGCAAGTGGAGAATGAGAAGGACCTTCCCAGTGGGAACCATTCATGGGGACAACAAGGAACAGGGGCACCAGTTAATACACAGAGGAGGAGAAGAGAAAGTCCTTGGAAGGACTTCAGGGTGGGTTTCAGAGATTTGAAATAGCTTTGAAATA
This sequence comes from Picathartes gymnocephalus, assembly GCA_013390045.1. Taxonomy (NCBI): domain Eukaryota; kingdom Metazoa; phylum Chordata; class Aves; order Passeriformes; family Picathartidae; genus Picathartes; species Picathartes gymnocephalus. The sequence goes on from WEKY01033670.1 coordinate 290,697, forward strand.
TGATTTCAGCAACAAAGATCTACTACAACTAAAAATAGCAAATAACTATTTTGCCAAGAAACCTGTTGGAAAAAAATTTACCTAGGACATTCAGATCTCAACACCTCTAATATTTTAAGTGTATTCCCTAAGAAAAAAATACCTCAGAGGCACCAAAACATTTAATTTTGACTTGGGGTATTCATATAAAACCGTGTACTCAATAAATAATATTTTCCCCATAAATCCATTTAACTGATTCCAGAAAGGTAATAAAGACTTTCAAACTCTTTCTTTTACCTAATGCACTGTTCTCCTGAATTTGAACTTTGGTTCATGGTGTCCCAATGGAAGGATTCAATTTGGATGAGGATTAAGCAGCTGTTTTGCCGCAGAGTCGGAGTCAAATGCCGCTGATTTCATTATGCTCGTTGTATTTAAAAGTAACAGCAGCATTTGGCTGCTGTGCAATAATAAGTATGAAATAACAAAATTAGTAAGTTCACACTACACACCACCCTTCAAAATTTTGATTTATCTCCTATTTTTCGCCCCTGTTTTTACTTGTATCCAATTGTTGTCCTTGTTCAAATGTTTAAAGCATAAATTTCCAACAGAAGGAATCACCTTGTTATTGCCAGGTGTTCCCTGAGGGATACCACACTCAAAGAAAGCCACCTTACCTGGCCCTAATAATTTCTCTCAGGACAAAGAGCCACAGTGCTCAAGTCGGTCTCACCAGACCAGCTGTAAAAATGGAATTAACTCCTTCCCTTGGAGAAACTAATTTAAAGAAATCTCTGGGACTCCTGTTCCTTCACGAATCGGTGCTTTCGTGCAAAGCTGGAACAGAGACTGAACAGACGGAAAGAAGAGGGTGAAAAGTAATTTCTGCTTTATAGAATGAACATAAATGTCCTGAAACCTGAATGTCCTGAAACTCCTGGATTTCCAACAACAGCCACCGTCACCCTTATTCCTCTGATGTAAGACACAGATCCACGTCTGCTTGACATAAAACACCCTCTAATTTAGGATTCTGTAGCCTTAATTACTCTTCACGAGCTAATTTAAACTGCAGGACTTTGTGTGTGATTTTGGAAATGTGTCAGAAAGACAAACATGACAGCGTTGGGACCAACACCTCGAGGGAAGCACAGCTGGACAAGGAGCCACTGTCCAGGGCATCCTTTTGGGAATAAAACCTGTGGGAACCATGGAGCCACTGTCCAGGGCATCCTTTTGGGAATGAAAGCTGCAGGAACCATGGAGCCACTGTCCAGGGCATCCTTTTGGGAATGAAACCTGTGGGAACCATGGAGCCACTGTCCAGGGCATCCTTTTGGGAATGAAACCTGTGGGAACCATGGAGCCACTGTCCAGGGCATCCTTTTGGGAATGAAAGCTGCAGGAACCATGGGAAACAAGTAGCACAGGGGTCCAGGAGCTGACCCCACACAAGCATTTCCCTGGATCCTCTCACTCAAGGGAGAGGTTTGAGGACAAGAACCCGACTCAACACTTGGAAGAAATTTTGTCCCTCACTCACTAAAAAGCCAAACTCAACCCCCACCGTGAGGAACAGACCCTCCCCCACCAATATCCCTCATTTTCCTCATAAATGAAATGGAGATGCTTCCTTATTTGTTCCTCTATGCTGACACGCTTAGCCCAGAGCAGACAAAATGCCTTATTTCTAGTTTTTAATTGCCTTAGATTAATTTACATCACCACTGGGAACGAGAGCTGTTATTTACTCTTCACTCAATGCACAGTGCTGTAAAAAACTCCCCAAAAATCCAGAACAAGCAAGTGTTTAACTGACACTCTGTGATTCTGATTTTTAGGCATTTATTTGGTTCTGTTTTGCATTGTGAACGGACACTGCTGGGTGCTCAATAAACTGGGATATATAAATATAGTGATAAACACATTCTGTCTGGGAGCCTGTGTTTTAAAGGAAGTCATAAAACCCCTCCTGATAACAAGCCCTCCTCCCGTTCCCATTTCACCATGAAATGCTTTGGTGTAGAGGAAACAATTTGATTTTTTCCTGCCTCATAAAGCAACCCTTAAAAAGGCGTGACGGCCCTGCTGACGCATTCCAGGGAAATGGAAGCAGGAACCCCCTGGTTCCAACCACATCCCAGGGCTCCAGGGGAGGATGGAAAGGAAAAAAGCCCTGCAGGGATTTCAGTCATGAGACTCAGGTTATTACAAAAAGGGAAATAAGCCAAACACACCTCACCTGTCCCCAGGGAGTCTAAAACTGGTTTGAAACAGATTTTGTTTGAAAGAAATTCAAACCATAACACATATTGCAAAATGAAGGGTATGACCTTCAAATTCAGTAGTGAATATTCAATTTTTTAAAAAATTAAATATTTTTTTAACAACTACTCCTTGAGAAAAAGAATCAAAAACCCAAACCAAAACCCACATATAGAACCCAAGGCAGGAAAACTGCCTGGAAGTGCCCCCAAAGAACCCTGGCCAGGGTCTCCTTTTACTGTAAATATCCATCAGTTCAACTCCTCTGAAGAATTAAAAAAAATCTTCTAAGAGCAGCAGAGCCTGCAAGAGCATTCTGCAATCTGATTTTAATAATAGCAGCAGAGCTGTGACTTTATTCCCAAGTAACACAGCCTTTGAGGAGCAGTGATGAATAAAACCCCACGTCCTGTGCTAAGGGTTCAGCTCTGCACAGCCACTGGCACATCCCAAGAGTTCAGGATGGCTCTGAAGCTCCCCTGGGCCCTGCCAAAGACTCCTCTGGTGCCTTTGGGCAGATCCCTTCCCTTCCCACCTCTCCCTTGTGGAATCCACAGGATGCTCAGCTGGCACTCCCAAGGGAAAGGGGTCACAGTGCTGGGAGCTCTGGGAATGCTGCAGTAATTCCCAATATTCCTGCAGCCCAGGCAGTGCAGGAATCGCTGCTGTGCTGGCAGAGCAGGACCAGAACATCCCTGGCAGTGCCCAGGGCCGGGCTGGCCGGGGCTTGGAGCACCCTGGGACAGTGGCAGGTGTCCCTGCCATGGCAGGGGTGGACGGGATGGGCTTTAAGGTCCTTCCAGTCCAAACCACCCTGGCATTCCATGACCATGCCTCCACTATTTCAGGATGTATTTTCAAAGGAACATCACAAGAACAGCCTGAACTGAAATAAAGGAACCCACCAAATGATGAATCCTGCTGCTGTTCAAGGCTGCTGCTCACAGATCACTGATAACCCCTGACTTCAATCTGCAATATTTCCTTTAAGTGACTCCTCCAAGTGCCTCTGGACAAGACATCTCTGTCCCTGTCTGGGACACCTGCAGGGGCACAAGGGCTGTAGCTCACTGTTACCCTACATGGCTGCTTTTCTCCAAGAAATACCTTGGAAGTGGGAGATCTTCTCCTTCTGTTTGGGAGCTGCTGACACGTGGAAGAACTCGGCAGCACCAACTCAGCCAAACTGGAGCTGCAGCAGATGAGGCTGAACAAGCTGCTTCCAGTCAAAATTCTCCTTATTTCTCCAAGCTCTTTAAAAAATTTATTTAAACTAATTATTAATGGCTTATTTAACTACTTGTTTCATACACGTATCTGCTACTCTTCATTTTCCTTCCATTTAGATTTATATCTATACAATTAATATTTTTTAAGAGAGAAGATACCCCTCCAACCCCCCTTTGCTCTTTTAGTTCATAGTCTATAACCACCTATGGAGCAGCACTAGATGTGGTACTGGATATTTTATTAATTTTCACTGGATTTCTCTGCTAAGGGCCACATGTATCTGCTCCTCGCTGCCCACCTCCCACCCACCCGTTTTTATAGGAACTAGAGGAGTATCAAGATACTTGGGAATCTTACAAACTCTTAATTAAGATTTTTTTCCCTATTTTCAAAGCTGTAATGTTCACTCACTTCCGCATATCACTAATTCTAACAGAAAAAGTGAACCTCATGAGTATTTTTAAAATTCAACTGCTTTTCCCAGCACAGAGGCTTGGAAATTTGATGTGCACTTCCCAGCATACAAGAATTGAAGGTTATTCCCCAGAAATACATAATGGGGTTTATAGCAAGAGATGTAACATTTAAATGGGGATTTGCTGTGGTCACTGACCACTATTAAAAATGCAAAGAAAAAAAGGTTTTAAAGCACTTTGTAAATTGATTTTTTCCTGCCTCATAAAACAACCCTTGGTTGTAAATTAGTGCTGAAGAAGGGCCAAGGTGGAATGTCCATCCCCAATCAGCTGTGACCTGGATCCAGACATGACTTTCCTCCTTCTTTCTTTTATATCAACACCTCCAGTGCTGATGTGTCACCAGGAAAACCACACAGAATCCATTTGTCCTTTAAAGAGTCTGGATCCACAAATATGAGTTTCTTTTTGGGGAGAAGAGAGACAGCAGGAGAGGGAAAAAAGCAAGAAATGCCCACTCCAGGCTATTCTATCCCAGTGAGAACAGTGACATTTTACAGCTGGTTTCAACACTGAACAGACATTATTAAAAATTACATTTTTTTGTTAGATTTATCGGCTTTCCTCAGGGAATAAACCCCATGAGCCCATGCAGGTTATCCTGTCAGTAAGTACCAGGGACTTCTCCCAGCTCCAGATCTCCATCAGCATGAGCCCTGTTACCCACTCAGCCCAAGTGAAAACCAATCCTGTCCCTTCTCTCCAAATGGCATTCAGCTGTCTCTGCTATTCCTGTATAATTTAGCAACTCTGAAATATAAGCAACCAATTAAGACCAACCCCACGTGTTTGTTCTCCCCACTGGTGCGAGACTGACAAAATCTGATATTTTCCTTTCCAACACAAGCCTGGGATCAATTACAAATTAAGGGTGTTTCTGTCAATCTTCGCAGCCCTGGATATGAGGAATAAAGGCAGAGGAAATGCCTTTGGTAGTCCTGACAGATATTATCAAACTGCAGCTAATCCTGCCCTTCCACTCATCCAGGGATGGAAAAAGCAAAGCCACTAAAAACAACAGCCCTCGTGATCCTCTGTAGAGGCTGCTCTTGCCCCTGATTGTTTGTATTTTCCCCTCTAACCAGGAGGCAGAGCCAGGCAGAGGAGCCATCAGCCATCACTCCACAGCTGGAGCTGGGCTCGTGTCCGGAGCGGGCGGCACTGCTTTGTTCCCAGGAAAAAGCACTCCTGACATGACATCATCCAGCCAAGCTGCCAGGAACACATAAAATATGAGGATAAACGCAACTGGAATGGGTGGATTTCAGTGCTGGTGAGAGAGGTGTATCTGCTGTTATTAATCACCCTTTCTGGTGGCCAAGAGACTTTTAGGGGACTGAGAAGCTCTCTCAGGAATTCAGGATTAGCAAGAAGAGATGAGATAAAATGGGCTCAGAGCCTTCCATAAACATCCTACCTCACTGCACTTCTACAACGGGACAATAAATACGGAATAATACAGGTGGAAGAGAGCAAACTTGTATTAATGTGAGTTGTGTATTCCTCATAAAACACCGAAGCTTTTTGCTCCTACAGGTCCTTGCTCTGTCCCCACTGAACATTCCTTACACATCATTCCTTTCCCAACATGACATGGAATTTCTCCAAGTACCTTCTAGCCATTAAATCCCCTGGTGAAAACCAAAATTCAAGGTGCCAGTGCCCGTGTTTCCACGCACAGCTGCAGGAGCAGCATCCCCACAACCCTTTATTTGTGGGCCCAGACTGAAGTCACGGTGCCCGATCCCATACGAATTCCATCAGGAGGTTCTCATTTCTTTGCTAAGCCAACTGTAAATACAGTCATAAAACAAGAAATGAAAACTAATAAGCACAATATAAATGCTGTTCTGCCTCCCTGCGATTCACGGCGCGCTGGCAAACATTAATCTATTCCTAATTTAATCTAAATTAGAGCAATTTATTCAAAGCCTGTGCCAGCTTTAAACATGAATAGGCTACTGAGAACTGCTTAGCTCCTGTTTCATCAAGTTAAACGTTCAAGAAGTTTGGGATTCAGGGTGGTTTAATCCATTCTGCTTCCTCAATAAGACTATATATAAGCAGTGCCCATAAAGAGGGAATAAATAAAGATCATTTATTAAACAGGAATTGAGTCAAGAAATGGAACTGACTGAATTTAAACACCTCCCAGGCCATTTTGAACAGAAATGCAGCCATGAGAAACACAAATGCTGCCTTTCCCTGAGGAATAATAGCTAAGTAATGTAAATTAAAATCAAAATTAAACCCAAAAACCCTACTCTTTCAGCACTAAAGAGGAGCACACACTGCTGTGTTTACAGAAAATTAGCACTGGAATGTACACAACCAGTACAAAACATTCTCTGAGTTTGGCTTTGCCTGTGACTGTTTGAAGTCAGTTTGTGATTTCAGATGCTGTTTATGTTCCTGAAGCACAACTCTCCAAATGAGGCTTCCAAGCTGTTCCTGCATCATCCATCTGATGCTGGGTGGGTGCCGGGGGGCCGGGATGGAGGCAGGGACTTCAGGAATGCTCTTGGCTCTGTGGAGCCCCAGCACTGCCAGGAGTTCTTAAATGTTCACCATGTGCAGCTCAGAATTTGACATTTGCTGCTTTTAAAGCTTTTTCTGGGGACAAACTTTAATCCTGTGAGTGGAAACCCACAGGGATATGTGGCTATAAAATAGACAAAAGCAGGGAGGGAGCTCCCCTGCCACTCCTGGCTCTGATGATGCTCATCCCACCGGATTTTCCGTTCTCCTGCTTTCAGATCTTCCTGCTCCACCAGACCAGAGGTTCTTCCCCATCTCCCCAGTCCAGCAGAGCCAGGTGCCCTCAGCACAGACCTGCTGTCCCAGAACCATGGGCTGCTTTGGACTGGAAGGGACCTTGAACATCCAGTTCCACCCCTGGTCCATCACCATCTCCCACTCCCCCAAAATCCACAGTTCATTTCTTTGAGTACTTTTTTCTCTTGACAGAAAATGTGAATTTTTGTCTGCAAGGCTTTGCAGCCGCCCTGCTCAATTTTCATCTATGAATTGTTTCTTCCCTGGTGGATGCTGAGACTCCTGAAAGCCACTCCTGGAAACCTCAGGAACCTCTCCCCATTTTCCTTCATTAAGACATGCAAAATTGGACAAGGCAGAAAGAACGTGAGAACATTTCCATCTGAGAGAAGAAACACAAGACTCTGCAGAGGAACACCCAGAGTCCTCCTTTATTATTCAAAGAACTCTTTTTATCTTGCTCTGGCATTTCATTCACAACACCCTGCAGATTTTTCAAGTACTTCTGTAGTCTCCAAGAACTCCACAGAATTCCATGGACTGAGAATGCTTTCATTCACAATGTGTGACTAAAAAATACTCTAAAGCGTCACCTCTATGAGTGAGAGAGCCTGAGAAGGTACATTTGCTATCTGTGAAATCACCCAAAATAGGTCCTGAGGTGACATGAGAGGAGTCTGCCTTGGGGCTTGAACCAGGCAAGGCCCTATTTATGGGATTTTTTTTACACATGGCAAATACCCAAATGTGTAACTGAGTTTTTCAAAGCAGAGCACAGTTGGCCTGTTAGTGCCAACTTCGGCATTTCTTTCAGTAGGAGCCAAGAATTGTCAATAAGAACTTCTATTTGCCTCCTACAACAGCATAATGAAGCTTATAGTTATGGAAAACACGGAGTATTTCATCTGTCCTGACTGAAATAAGGCTTTTGACATTGCCTTTAAAATCCAGCTATAGCTGGGAACCTTTTCAGTCAGGTCAGGGGAGCTGAAATGGCCTCCATGTCAGGAATGGGAATCTCCAAGCCTGAAGTGACCTCAAACAGTCCAGTACTATCTGCAGTGCAAAAAATGACAGATTTTCAGCACAATCTTAACTGAAATGTGCCAGCTTTAGGAAACTTGGATCAGATTTCTGATGTTGTCCACCTTTCTGGGGGTCAGACAAGCCCCCAGCCCACCCAGCTCCTTTCAGTGCTCCAAGACTGGACACAGCTCACAGCCAAGCCCTGGCAGAGAGGTACCAACACAAAATGGAATTATTTATGCAGCAATGGGCCTGGAGAGATTTCAATTGCTTAAAAAAAGCACCAATTTAAAACTCCCTCTGAATTAGGATCAATGGAATGCGACTCAGCAGAGGAACTGAGATCACCCAGTGGTGTCAGACTTCAATCAAACATCGTTTGTGATGTCAGACAGCCATCAACACCAGGCAGTTGTGTTTCTCCCAAGGACATCAGCAGGAAATATATCCCATGGAATTGTAAGATTTGGCCATTCCATGCAGAGCACCAACACCAAGAGGGACCATCCCCACCCCTGCCTCACAGTGTGTCAGGACCATGGAACAGGTCTGGGAGCTCACCTGAACCCTCCCCTTGAGCAGAGTCACCTTCCACCAGGCTGCTCAGGGCCTTGTCCAGGTGTGCCTTAAGTATCTCCAAGAGCAGAGATTTCCAGACCTCCCTGGGCAGCCTGCTGGACTGCAGCTCCCCTCCCTGTGAAACCGCTCTCGCTGATCAGAAATTCCCTCGCTTGCAGCTTTCCCCTGTCACCACCACCTGCCCTGTGTCCCCATCCTTGCCTGAGCAGTAACAGGGGGTCCAGGATGAATCAAACTCAGCACATCCAGTACATCACATGCTCCCAATTTCTATGGCTCTCCACACATTTCATCATCCAGTCTGGATTTCCCCAGTTTAGCTTCAGGGATACCCTTGGAGACAGCACCAGAGGCCTGGCTAAAGGCAAAACAAACAAAATCCCTTTCTCTCCTCTCAACCACAGGCCCAACCATTTCATCTCAGAAAGCCATGGGAACAGTTGGGTATAGTTTGCCCTTGGCAAATCCATGCTGGATTTTCCCAATCATCATCCCTCTCATGTACCCACAACATGGCCTCCATGGGGATTTGCTCCATAACCTTCCCTGAATGGGTTCCAGCTCCAGCTGAGCTTTGTCTTTCCTACATCCCTACACTTGCAGGCAATTTTCTGCCTTTGATTCCAGATTCTCTGTGCTTTCTCTTTGTGTTGGAGCCCAGTTGGCAGCTCCTGCTTTATCCCTCTTGGTCTCCTGGACACACAGACTCAACCCCTGCCCTGTGGAGCAGACCAATTCTGTGCTTTGAGAAGGCTCCTGTGCTTCAGGATCAAATGGTTTGCCTCTAGTCCATTAACACAGTCTCCCATGGAAACCTACCAAAAATATCCCAAACAAGCCAAAGCCTCCTGTCTGGAAGCTCAAGGCTGGAATTATCAGCCCCACTCCCCAGCCAGACACAGGCAAGGAATTCCAGCCTATTCCAGAAACTCCATGTCCTGCCTGTCACCCACGGAGCTGCCACCCCAGCACCCCACATGGCTCAAACCCCACACGAGTACCAGGGCTGTGTTAAAAAGCTCCATCTCCTCCCTGCCCTGCAGGACCTGCTCTCCAGCAGACACACACAGAACCCTGCTGTCCCTCCACCCACTGATCCCTGTGCCAGAGCTGCCGGCTGGCTCATCACCCCCTCCAAAGCAATGAAACACTGGAGTCAGCCCTCGAGTGTGACCCAATTCCCTCATTCCCTGCCTCCTCCTTCCTGAAGAACCTGCACCCATCCCTTGGAGCCATCCCCAGATGTCTCTGTGATCCCAAAGCCTCACAGCTCTACAACTACACACAGATTTCTAACTCCTCCTCCTTGCTTCCCATGCTGGGAATAATAAATCACATGCAGGATACCCTTGCTTGGACAGAGACCTTTTTTCATGAAAAAACAGAGCTTAAAGAAATTGATAGTTCCACTATAAACAATCCTGACATGGTTCCTACCGCACTGTATCCAACTCATTGACTCCCAGATCTCACTCCTGTACAATTCACAGTATACTGAAAAAACCCAATTTTGTGGTATAAAAGTACAAGAGCCCCAAAAAGCACCCCCCCTTCAGTTGTGAAGGTGACACAGTGCATCTGCAAGGATGGTTTGAAGTTGTTTTCCCATAACTTGGCATATTTGTTTACAGTCCAGGGCCGTGCTTTCCACAGTGTTCAGGCATCACTCCTGTTTTTCCCCGGTGCCTGAGTACTCGTCAATGCCTTTCACACAGCGTGACAGGGAACCATCTGCCTCCCTCCTCCTACTTGTTGCCACCTGTTCTTTTCCCAGTCCCCACATGGCAGCGTGAGCAGGACCAGATTCCCTGGACAAGGCTGGGTTACAGCACCAAGAAACCCCAAATGCCTCCGTTACCCCGAGGGTCTCACTCACCACACACAAAAATGCTGTAACAGTGATGACAAGGAACGGCTCTGCTGTAATTAAGTGTCTCTGCTCTGTAACCGGGACACTCAGGGGCTGAGTAATGAGGATTGCAAGTAAAGCAAGCTGGCTTTGTGTAAAAAAATGGGGAGGAGAGATTTGAGGTTGCTGAGAAAGGCATTCCCAAGGCATGATGGAGGTTCTGGGATAGGCAGGAGTCCTCCGTGGGGGCATCTGCAGGACATCATCTCTTCATCAAGGAGGCAAAGAGAGAAGCATCAAGACTGAGAAATCCAAGTGCAGGGCAACGAGGTCATTGAGGAACTTCCTCCTTTCAGGGAGTTCCCAGACTCTCTCTGAAAGGCAGAGCAGGCAGCAGGAGCCACAGCTCCAGTGAAATTCTGAAAGGCACCGAGTGTCCAGGGCCAGTATCTGAGAAACAGGGACACAGCTTCAAATCCCAAAGTGGTTGGAAAGCACATGAGAGGCCTTTCAAGTCCCTTGCAGAATTCTACACCTGATGTTCAGTACAGGGGATAGAGACGATTTAACTCAGACCATTGACCCAAATCTTCCTCCCTCTTCTATCCTTCTAACCTTCTCAATTATAAACACTTGTTCTAAAAATCTCTGCTCTCAATCCCATGATTCTTTCATATTCTCCTGTAAAAGCAAGGGTTGCAGATTCTGTATGGCCAATCCCTTTCCAGGTGCAAACTTTTCTAAATTTATTAACAGGATTACCAAAGTTGAGAAGAAAAGCCACTCAAGAAGCCTTCCAATGCTGCCAGTCAATTCTGTGCTTTAACATTTTCCACAAATAACTTTCCTATGTACTAAAAGCTACCCAGAACTCACTCCAAACACACAAAAAAGCCCAGCCTAGAAGGTTACATCTGATCAACGATTATATTAGGCTCATTGTAGAAGAAGAGAGTCACAGATAGACTTTATATAGGTTTCTGTGTGGCTGTGCCCACACTGTGAAGGAGGTGAATCACCAAATTCCTGCCCTCTCCAAGACAGAAATCTGTCCAAACACAGACCACCTCCCTTTGTAGCACATAAATGTTTTCCCCTCACTGCATTTCAAACTTACACTGCCTTCCAACAGCACAAAACACAGATGTGGGACTTCACTTGGATGAGAGAACTCATGTGGCCTCCCCGAGAAACTCCCCCGGGCTTCCACTTTCTCATTTGCATTTAGTTCATTCAAGATCAATTTGATAAGCAAAAGGGCTAATGAGAAATGGTTTGTAAATAGCCAGATGTTTGCCAATTCCAGCAGGAAGGAGACAACATAACAGCATGGGAAGGGAAGCGCTGCTAACTGGGCAGAACTTTGATGAACACAACATTTTTCTCACTGAAATTACTTTTCAAATTGGCAAAGTTGGCATTTCTCATCAGCAGCTATGAAACAATTAAAAAAAAAGCTTTCTGAATTAATGACTGAAATGTTCAGAATAGCTTTTGCCCTAATTAGGGGTTTGAATTTTCATACCAAGTCAGCTGCTCCTACTGCATGTGATACCTTCTCCCTCTTTCCCAGAACAGTTTCCTTCTCCGCTGCTCATGGATTGAGAGAAGGTATTTTAAACCCAAATATCCGTATTGCCTCCACCTGTGAATTGCCAGTTTTCACATATCACACTCATTCCTCATGGCACTCCTTGTCACACCCCCCCTGCACAGCACAGTTCCATGTCCCCGCTGAGGTGTTCCACGGGGGTGTCCCACTGCTGGAGAACAGCATCTCAAGGGCCCCAGAGTTCCAGGGACACGGCCTCGGGGTGTGTCTCTACACCCACAGTGGGACTCCACCACTGCAGCCCAAATCCTCTGGCAGCATGCAAAAGAGAAAGGACATTATGAGGCAAAGTCCTTCAGGATGGCAGGACGAGGTGCCGGAGCGGAGCAGGAAGGAGAAACCACTGGACAAACAGCAGCGGAGGGAAAGGAAGAGGAGTGAGACCACAGGAACTCCAATAACAACAGTGAGAGTCATTTATAAACCACTACTGGGAACGGGGTGCAAGCACAGGCTTGGGCAGGGCTCCCAAAGCCAAGGCCATTCATTATTCAGTGTTTTCAAACATGGAGAATATGGAATAATGCTTCTGCTGGAAAGGGCTGGAAACCACTCAGATGATTAATGCAAGGTGCAGAAATTAAATTACTTTTAATAATTTTTCTGGCAATCTGATGACAGCAGGGCAGTGCTGGATGCAGATTCCTGACACTGCTCCAAGGCTGGAATCCCACAGCTCCACGGCATTAAAGTTCCTGAACTCAGGAGAGGGCACCCAGCATTCCCCAAATCATTGTGGGGAGTACCTGTGGCTCTTCAGCCAGCAGTGAAGCACAACCAGATCCAAACAGGAATTCAGAGGAAGTAGTAAGTGCACAGCTACTCTACAAAACAACTGGAAAATAAACAGAAAATCTCTCTTTATGGGTCATTCCTAAGTTTACTCTCTGCACACTGGACACCAAACCCAGGGACAGCAGATTCACACCTGTCCAAGGTGTGAAGTTCCATCAAACCTCCAGCCATGGGTAAGACTGTTTCTCCTAAATCCTCTCCATCCAAATGAAAAAGAAATTAGAATTTAAAACAATCCCCCTCCAAAAAGGCAACACAAAGCTCCCCTCAGTATAGTTTTAGTATTTTCTTGTCTGACTTGTCTCCCCTCATCCTCTGTACTAGTGGCTTCCTTCCTTGGGCTCTTAGAAATTATTTTCCAGAACTGTGTGACCTGAAAGAGCAAAACAAGCTGATGCCTTAGTGATGATATTTGCAGTACCTCTTTTTTGGGGTCTTTAATGATAACACCAACTGTTCTGCTTTGCCACCCCAGCCATGCAATGCAGGACACTGTATGGGGAGCACTGGCAGGAGTTCCACTAACTGGAGCACAGGGACAAATATTTACCTTAAACTGCAGCTGTAACCCACCAGATGTGCAGCTGCAGTCTGCAGGACTGACAAAGTTCACTATTTTTTACACTAATAGCAGAAAAAAAGCTTCTGACACTGGAATGACTTTGATCTAAAATATGTGATTTGGGGTGTGCTCCATAAGTGCTTCTTTTTCAGGTTTGTGATTTTAGTGACTGTTTTCATTTTGGCTTCTCTGCTATCGCTTGTAAACCTCAGCATGCAACATTTCTGACCATGGTTTATAATTACACCAAATATTGTTCAAAATACAGGATGAATCCTGTAGAGTTCCTTCAATTCTCCTCACTAAGTGTACAGAAAACAACACTGGGTCACTCATATGATTTTTAAAAAATCACCCTGCTCTAGCTGAGTTATTGACAGAACCCACCATGTGGGTAAGGTCCCTTGGAATGGTCCCTCCCCATTTTTGGCTCTCTGCTGTCACAGTTTATCTTACCAAGGTCAAGTATAATCAGCTGGGCTCCAGCCTGTGCATTTCCAACATCATTTTCTGCAATGCACTGATAGAATCCTTCATCAGACTTCACCAGCCCCAAAACTTGCAGGTTATGTTCTTTCTGAGGAGCAAAGGGAGAAAACAACACTTAGAAATGGGCTACAATTGCCAAAACAACAGTGCCAGCACAGCATGTTACTGTGGTAGGAAAAACTTCTGACAGCAACTGGGAAAAGTGTGTTTGGAGCTCCCAGATCTCACCTCCCTTGGACTGAATCCTCATGTTCTAGGGGATCAAAAAGCAACAGAAGCTCTCATTAATGGCTATCATTTTCTAGCATCATACAGCACTGGCAAATCCTAATGTTTCCCCAGCCGTTCTGGTGGTATTTTGGGAATTGACTGAACCTCATGGCCCCACAACCCAGGTACACCCAATTACACAACCATTCATTTCCCAGCTATGTCTCAATAATGTCTTTCACTGCATCTAAAATCTCCCTGTAGAAGCATTCCTGTGCCAAAATCACCATCCACAGCTCAGTTACATTTCTATTTCAGCTCCTCCTTGAAATTGGAATTTTTATGCAGCACAGACTGCAGCACACACAGCCAGTGGTCATGGTGAGCTTATACTTTGACAGTGCATTTTGCCACTCTGTGTGACTGACTCTCCTGGAAAATCCAAGCTATAAAGACATCAGCTCTTACAATATAAGCAATGCACATTAAAGGGATTCAAGAAACCGGTTCTCTTCCAGGCCCCAAACATCAATAGGACAAAAGCAGGAAGCAGACTCCATAGAAGAACCCAATTTCCATGACTATGTGTAGGAGAACTGACAGGCCAACAGCTGTAAAACCTGCAAGATGGACAGTGCACTTACCACGATTTTGAAGTAGTCACTGGGGATCACCACGTCGCCGTTCTTGACCCATTTGACGGTCGGTGTTGGTTTCCCGGTCACCTCGCACTCAAACACAATGTCCATGGACTCGTGGGCATAGATGTTGGCAGGGCGCTTCAGGAACGTGGGGGGAACTTCAGGGTGAAAGGAAGAAAGACAAGAAGATGATGTTACACCCAGAGAAAGAGACCTGACAGTCTCACACACAGGCAGCTTGACACCAAGAGATGGACTGGGGACTTGAGCTAAAGTGGCAGCAAAGGCAGCAGGAATTTACAGCTCAGGTTTGACAGACACCAACACAAGCTGGGAGTTCTTTCAGAATTACATTTGGGCCAGGTTGCATGGGGCTTGGAGCAGCCTGGTGCAGTGGAAGGTGTCCCTGCCCATGGCAGACGGTTGGGAATGACATGATCTCTAAGGTCCCCTCTAACCCAAACCATCCTGGGATCCAGGCAATTGGGAATAACCTCTCGAGACTACATGAAAGAAGAAATGGAACTGAGGTGTATAAACTGCAAAGTTAAACCTCAGGGAGTTCAAGTCAGTAGGAAAACAAAAGCTACAGTTACATCAAAAAGTACTTTTAAAAATAAATGGACACAAAACTGAGATGAAACTTGCTCAGGGCACCATGGCCTCCTGTTCCTGTGAAGGAATTGAGCTCATCAAACAGAGAGCGCTGCACTGAGCCCAGGGGTTTCTCCTCTGGCCTGTGGAAGCCAAGGAAACAGGATGTCCAGGAGCAGCCATGTGCCTTTGGACCATGGTGATAATCATGTATATCATTGCTCTGTATTTATAACACAGCAGAACAGGAGCTCTGAACATAAATTCTATGAAGAACAGAAATTCTTCACTTACAACATGCATCAAAGGTGCTACTCTGGGTCTTGGCTGCCTTTTAAATGTCCTTAAGTCCTCAGAGTGAGATTAATTCAATCAAATATGTTTAAAATCACACAAACTTGGAGATACAGATTTTTTGGGGACACCAGCCCCAAGTGACCGGTGCACAGACACATTACAGTTTCTCCCACAGGAACCTCCAGCTGCATCCAGGGCCTCTGCACTCATCTGGCTCAGCAGCACCAAGCCCTGCAGGCACTTATTCCTTGAGTATCCTATTCAGAGAACACCCACCCGTTTATTTGTGTTTACTACACTCCCAGACACAGGGCAATTCTCTTACTAGTGTTGGCAGCTCAGATTGTTGGGAGTTCCAGGAAAGCCCAAAGCAGCCTTTTGCCCTTTAATATTTAGCAAAGAAAGTCAATATGAAGGGCCATGGGGTTTAGACAAACAATTTACACACTTGGCCTCTCAGCGGGGTTTATTTGGTGCTGTGGATAAGGAATCCTAGGTCATGTTATACTCCTTCCTCTGAAATGATCCCAAAGGTTTGTAGACAGATTTAATACTTTTAAAAACAGCTGGAGGTGAGCAGCTCCCCCAAATCCCTTCGTGTTTTGGATTACTAATGAATAAAGAGAACATTAATAAATGGAAATACTTTAAAGTAAGAAGGTGGTTTAACTCTCAGGTAAGGGCGCAAACCTACATTCACTGCTCAAACTCTCACACAGGAGCAAGAAGCTGGATGGGGCCAAGACCAGCTGCCTGCGATTCAGACATCCCTTTCATACCAACTTCCCAAAAATTTACCAAACACACCATAAATTCCACCTTAAAAAGGTTCAGCTATTTCTGTGATTACTCTCTGATGGCTGCTACCACCATACACAACTCTGACATTTGAAAACTCTCATCCGAATTTATTTGCCACCAAATTGCTGTAATTTATTCTCTATGAAAATTATTTTTATTCCTCCCTGGTATTTATTACAAGCTGTGCTACTGTTCCCTCCCTTCCTGAATTCCAGCCTTATTTTGGGCAGCTCAACAAGTCCTGTTTGCTTTGCTCCGCTGTGACAATTCCTCACAACCCCCTGGATGTGCTCCAGCCTGAATCCATCTCCGGAGCCCGTGGAGTTTCAATCATTTACATGTAATTTCAGCCGTGTCTCAGCAGTGCCTTGAAAAATGTCATAAATGCCCTGGCAGCACTGCAGCAAATCCCTCACCCAATCCATCGCTCTGCCTCTGCCCTTCCCACATGCATCATTCCCTGCCAGCCTGGGATGATCATTGCCTGCTCATCGTTAGCCCTTTTTAACTAATGACTCATTTTGTTCAGCCTGCCTGATCAATAGTTTATGTTCTCATTTCCCTTCCATCTCTGTCTCCAGCTGTATTCACACGCACAGATCGATTCCTGCAGTGCTTGCAGAGTTGAAAAAAGGGAATACAAGAATTGGAAAAGTTGTTTTTCCATGAATGTACAATGCTTACATTTCCAAAGCATTCATTACAGGTGAGTTTTAATTCCTTAGCCACATATTAATCTTGTCAGAGGAACCCAAAGAGACAAGCCAGTAACATTCACCGCCAAAAGCACAGAAACTTATGTGAAAAACTCATCATGGAATCCCAGCCTGGTTTGGGCTGGACAGTTCCTTGAAGACCATTTCATCCCACCCCTGCCATGGGCAGGGACACCTTCCACTGTCCCAGGTTGCTCCAAGGCTCGTCCAACCTGGCCCTGGACACTGCCAGGGATCCAGGGGCAGCCACAGCTTCTCTGGGCAGCCTGTGCCAGGGCCTCCCCACCCTCACAGGGAAGAACTGAATCCCCAAACTGTACCACAGGAAAGTTCTGATTCTGTGTTCTCCACTAATGTTTAACTTGTAATGAAGACATTTGGAAAGATCTCAAATATCTTTGGCAACTGATATTGCTCCAATTTGGGACATCATCCAGAAAGAGACATTAATTTTGAATCGTAAGAGCCAGGATTTTTTTGACATGAAAATGGAAGTTGAAGTAGATATTCTCCTACCTGCTCTCAATTATTTTTGATTTAGGAGATTAAGAATTTGAAACACACTATTTTGTCAAAGTGACTTTGCTTTTCTGGCTCATGGAGCAAATGCCAAGCTGCTCACAAAGGGATAATAACATGAGGGGTGCTCACTTTATCAATTACTTCCCAGTTAATGAATTAATAAATGCTTTTCAAATACACTCTTCTGGTTTAACTATGTCAGTGTTTAGCATTAACACAATGCAAGTACAGATGTTTGTGGTAGAGAAGTTCAATTGATAACCAGCGAGCAAACGAGCCAATTACCACAGAAAACCAGATTTGTAAGGGAAGATCGTGTTCTCTGTTCCCAAACACACAATTAACTTCAAAGACGACTTGGCAGCTCAGCCCCCTCTTCGTGTCAGCACAGAACAACTCCTGAAAAAGCAAAATGCTTGAACAGAATTTCACACCCCCCAGGGAGCCCCGCCACCCTTTTGGAGATTGAAGAAAATATTTTGATCACAACAGTGATCAAAAGACTAAGGAAAAAACCCAATCCAACCTATATCAGCAGTTGATTCAAACTTCTAAACTACATCCCAATAAAGGTGAAATATTTGAAAAATAAGATGCTTTTTTAAGCCAATAGCTCTAAAATGATGGGAAGAACTGAGGAACTTCACACATGCAGCAGGAATTGCACCCAAGGTGATGTGGAAACAGGAACAGATGTTGGACATGGATCCCATTCCACATGTACAGGAGATCAGAAGGAAATGGAAATAAATTCCAGCAGTCTGTAGCTCTGCTGTATAGGAAGAGCACAGGAATGGTCTCCTTTGGACAAAAAGACACACAGGTTGTAAAGATCATTTTAAAAGACTCATTCTCTTTCTAAAAAGCATTAATAAATCAGCTGTTGGTCCAAGCAGAGCATCCAACAAACCCAAAATGAACGGGACCGACCAGTGGCTCCAAACACTCTCAAGTCAGAGAATTCATGACTGGTTTGGGTTGGAAGGGACCTCAAAGCCCATCCAGTACCACGGGCAGGGACACCTTCCACTGGACCATGGTGCTCCAAAGCCCTGTCCAAGCCGGCCTTGGGCACTTCCAGAGGCAGAAACACTTCCAGGACTATTCCTGAAGCAGCACTGGAACTTCAGTAACAGCCTAGGGCAGCCAAAGGGCTGAATTTCCAAACTGGAAATGTCCAGGACAACACTGAAGTACCATTTCTGCTTCCTCAGCCACCTCTAAGTGCCCTCGATCCCTAGAAATTAGGAGTGTGTTTACCAGGATCATCAATGAAATCACAGTTCCTGCCACTCCTCCTCATCCCTTTCCTCCAACACTTTTGTCCATGACCAAGTGGACATGGAGTGTATCTCCAGCCATCCCTTACAAAACCATCTGCTCATTCCAGAAGCTTCCCCACAGCCCAAAGAGCACAAACACAAACTAAGCAGAGTGGCCACATTTTCCAAGCATATCTCAAATAATCCTGACTCCAGCATTCCCAGCCATATCTCAAATAATCCTGACTCCAGCATTCCATTTATAACCCATTTCTGAGGTATACTGGTGGAACAATCCCTAGCTTGTATTTCAGTTACAAATCTGGATTACCAGCAGCATTTAAAATGGACATTTTACCATAAAGCCCATTTCATATCAGCCTGAAATGGTCCACAGGGATTTGATTTCCTCCCCCAGGGATAACAACCTATTCCATTAGGATATGCTCCAAATCCTATTAGAATCATTATAAAGTTAAATGCAATTTTCACAACTGCAATTTTGTTTCTAAGAAGGATCGAACTGCAACATGACCACCACCCTGTTAATCCATCCCTTCCTGTCTCACCCCCAAAATACAGAAAAAATGCTTGAACTGATGTTTGACAGCAGAACTTTTTGATTATAATCTTTTAATTCTGTGAGGTAGTTGTACAAATTAGTTGGTTTTCTTCAAATGTATCCTGAGAAAAAGGGAATTTACACTTTAAATGAAAATGGGGAGTCATAACATTCTTCCTTAAAAAACAGCAGAAGTATACGGATAATACTAGGGGAAGAAAAGAGATTTAAACCCCAAAACTATGTTGTAGGCAAGACAAATTCTTCCCAACCCCTGAGCACAGCTGTAATGTCCTTAAAACACACTTAATATGCACCTACAAAATTTGGAAAGCAAGCACAAACTGACAAAAAGGGTTCTTCTAGAGAAATACAGAGAAGTGTCAAATTAACGTACAAAAAACAGCATTCCAAGACACAGAAAGGTTATAAAAATGTAAACTACTACAGCACTTTTTTTTGCAGCAAAATCAGTTGCAATTTATGAACAGTTTCAGTGGCAGTGACATTCTCTAATTCAGCAAATGGTTATTTTTTTTATACCTGAAATTCTAAAATTATATATTTAATTTTAGAAAATGAAAGCCGATATCCCCAGGGAGAAGTGGTGCCTGTGGCATCCCGACTGGTGGGAATCTTCTCCACTTCTTCAACAGCCCAAGCAGAGAGACGGGGGCTGGTCTGCCTGCTCCAGTGACCTCGGTAACCTCTGCTCAGCAGCTGGAACAGCCCCAAAGGAGCATTTGATGGCCCAAGTTTTGCTCCCTTGGACTGTTCAGAGCTTTACAGTTTCCTTGGCCAAACCCCCGTTCCATGGAGAGATGGTTCCAGTGGCGGCAGAAGGGCAGAGCTGAATTAAAACAACTATTTTACATTTACAGTGAAAAGCTTTCATTCAGAAATTGCTAAATATGATCCACACTTCAGACACCAGCCCCCAAGTAGACATTCCAGAGGCAGAAACTAAAACCCAATATTCAATGCCAGGGTAACAACCAAGAAACCAGGTAAGCATGAACAGAACAGAACAAAAATAAAGTGAAATTATATTGATCAATTAGAGTAAAAAACTCACGCTGTAATTCAACGTATGTGGGGGTTTTGTAGGGAGAAATAATAAATTGTAGATTTATGGAATAGGAAGTAATAGCACTAGAATTCACAGAAAAAGGTCTGAGAAACAAGGATTCTTTCACAAACTGGACATGAGTCCCAGTATCACAATGGGATGGAAGAACTGCCCACGTGGAGTCTGGCAGCAGCTCCCTCCCCTCCCCTCAACCCCCCCGATGACTGTGATTCTGGAGCCCCACATTTCAAGGAAAACATGAACTCAGATTTACAAGAGAGCAATGAAAACAATCAATGACTCAGAAAATTGGCTCCAAAAGAAAAATGGAAGAGCTGGAATTGGTTATTTGAGCCAAGGCAGGATTATGCAGCCATGGAACTGGACACCTCAAATAGGAGCTTAACAAAGAAATGCTCAGTGCTGCAGAAAGGAAATTCATGTGTATATATATATATATATCTATCTACATCTGTATTTATGTATCATTCCTGTGCAGGAGGAACGACACAGGACTAACATCTCCATCTGCCCTGTCCTAGGATAATACTCCAAACAATTAATTGTTCACTCTTGCACGTTAGGATGGAAATGGGACTCCTTCCCAGCAGGAGCTGCAGTAAAATCAAACAGTCCCTGGACACAGCCACGAAAGAGCTCTCCGTGTGCAGCAGCCCCATCTCCAGCAAGGCTCCTTTGAAAAGCTGTGGGCTCCAGCCTGGCACAGGCATTTGGACTGCAGGCAGGCAGAACCCACAGACACAGATCCACAACTGGAATTGCCTGGGAAGTTCTCTGGGTGCACAGATAAACTCCTGGAGCAGGATGTTTCTTTCTGGGCTTTTTACTCGCCTTAGCAGTCACAGTCCTGTTCAGACACCAATTGCACATTGGCAGGAAACCTCTGGCAAGGCTGGCCCAGCATCCCCCACTCCCCTTAACCCTGTGTGCACAAATCCAGTGTGAACAATGTCCCTCCTGCCTGCCCTGCTCGGCCACAGAGCCAACAGGCCCCCACTGCAGGTGTGGTGCCTGCTGTGCCTCAGCCCCCAAATCCATCCTCAGAGGCTCTTCATGAACAGGACACTTCCAGGGACACCAACACATGAAGGGGGACACAGTGCCACTCGGCAGCCAAGGCCAGGTGTCCAGGAGGGAACAGAAGAAAAGCAAAATATCTCCAGATATTCTCCCAGCATTGAGCAATCCCTGGCTTAGGGATTTCCTAAGAAAGAGGAGATACCTTTCTGCTTTCTGTTCCTGGTTAGATTTTGCCTTTAAAAAGCTGCTTTCTGTCTCCTTCAGCAGCCCTAAAGCTCACAGGGATGAGCTCCGTGAGACACCTTCAGAGAAAATTTACCAAATTTTGTGTGTTTTGGAGTCAGTCAGCCACGGGGTGTCTCTTGGTTCTTGCCAATGAAGAGAAACGAGCATTCCTTTCCATCCTTCTCCCCACAAAGCACTCATAATTTACAGAACAGAATTGGTTTGGACACAGCCCTGAGCACCCTGGGACAGTGGAAGGTGTCCCTGCCCATGGCAGGGGGTGGAAGGAGCTTTAAGGTCCCTTCCCACCCAAACTACTCCATGATCCTGGTTACATCCTACACCCACTCCATGATCCTGGTTACATCCTACACCTGCTCTGGCTTTACTACACCCAAGAGCTTTGCTGTGTTTAAGAGAGGAGGGAACAAGAACTGCTCAACCCATTTGACATCCAGAACCAGCACAGATTTAGACAGTCCCATAATGATTTTTCTGCTCAGGTGCCTATTCCTTTCCTAACGATTCCCACTGTTTCATTTGGTTTTTAAGACCTTGCATTTTCCAAAGACCTACATCTTCCAACTTCAATATTTATGGCCATGCCAAGCCCCAGGTCGGAGACCATGGCTATATTATGGAAACTGACAGAGCTGCATTTCCCTGTGTAATCCATGTGCAGTGCATTGAACTCCACTGTCATTTAATTACCTGGATGTCCCTTAGACCACAAGGTGTTCCCAAGGTTCTTCACCAGCACTATTTGTTTTCACAATCTCAATGAACTCCCCAAATCCCCTTTTCCACACTGAGCAGTGCAGACTCAGCTCCACTGATAAAAACAACACCTTATTCCCCCTCTAATTTCCTATGAAACAATGAATTCATTCCCTTTTCCTGCAAGAGGGACCTCGCTCTGACTCCCAGTGCTGGTGTTTGAGGCTCTTAGTGAGTGACACTGTCTGGGGAAGGAAGGGCAACAACATCCTGCAAAAGGTTCTCCATGGCAAAGTGTGGCTTTTTCCACACAAAATACACATGGATGGATTCAAACATCTATCAACACTGTATTTTAATTTTTGTCATTTTAACAGGTCCAGACATCAGATTAACTCACCCACAGTTTCCCAGATCTCTCCCAAAAGGCTTCTAAAACCCTTAAGTCACACTGGCCAAATCTCCTTATAGTCTGATTTTTTTCAGTCTGCTGATTTAGGTGCTAGGTTACACAGCACACTTGGGAACTCAGGATTTCACACTTCAGCTCCTCGAGAAATGTGGAGTGAAGACCATCTGGTCCTGATGATTCCTCACTGTTCACTTCAGGGGTTTGCTCTGAAATAGGTTTTACTAACACTGCAAGTTCAGGTACAGCCTCCCTGCAGCTCCTATTTAAAAAGACGCAATACAATTTAAGACAACAGTCTCCAATTTTGCAGAGAACACAGACAGCAGGAATTCACTTTTCTGCTTCAGGCCATCTTCTCACCCCTTTCTCCTCATTCTCCATCATGTGCTGACCCTGTGCTGTTCCTGGCAGATGTCCCAGCTCTGACAGGCTCGGAAAAAACTTATCACAAGATTTGTATGTTATTAGCAAATGACTGAAAGCTTTGTATTAATTTACTTGCAAATAAACAGGAGAATAATAATTCCTTTCTCCTGTCCTTAGGAGATCTCTGGGGAAGTTTGGAGGTGGGTTTTTCTCTTTCCAGGTTAACTTTTCACTGGTGTTGGGCACTTGCTGTGAACACAAATGCTATGTGCCCAGTACTTATTTAACCTCTTTGGCTGTGCCTTTGCTTTGTGTTTTTAGTAACCTTCCTCAAACTATTTTATTTTTAGTTAACTTCTATTACACAGATGGATACACCTCTGCAAAACTAAATGCTGATGGTGATGATGGATGTCACCACCCTCAATGTAAACTGATGGAACAGCCATCAGTTTACAGCCCTAATACCCTGATAAATTTTGGGTTTGAGCCTGGATTCTCCACATTTTCCATGACTACAAGGCATTACCTCTGGTGTGGGGTTGGGAGCATTGATGTTTGGGCAGCAGCTGATGAGGCCTGAGCAGGGATGGACCCTCAGTGACACAACAGTGCTGAGCTCCATCAGAACAGAGGAGTGAGGGAAGCTGGGGCTGGAGAACCTCTGTGCCCGTACAAACACACAAATCACCCCCTTTGCCTGTATTGCCATGAAGGGCTGTTCCTGGGGGACAAGCACACCTGGGGCCCCACAAAGGTGCAGGAGCAGGTGTAGGAACAGCAGAAGGAATTCCTGTGTGTCTCAGGATGGCAGACACCAGGTGGGTGCTGCTCCCACCCACAGTATCCCCATGGGTCGGGGTCGGGGGTGTACGATGGAATCCCCACCCACTCTGAGCTCGGGGGAAGATGTGTCAGAGCTCTCTCAGCTATTCCCTGCAGGGATAAAACACCAAACTTTGTCCAAGATCAGTGAAAAGCTGCTTTCACAACACTTTTCAGTGGTGTTCAGCAACAGGACGAGAAGCAATGGGCATAAAAATTAGATCACAAGTTCCACCTCACTGTGAGGAAGAAGTGCTTTCCATGAGGGTGGAAGAACCCTGGAACAGCTGCCCAGAAGGGTGTGGAGTCTCCCTGTCTAGAGACATCCCAAACCCACTAGGATGATACCAGATGGACTGCATGGTCTCCAGAGGTCCCTTCCAATCCCAACTGAGTCTGTCTCAAGAGTATTTGGCCCCACCAGTGTGTGTCTGTCCTGCACTAACCTAAATTGTGATGTTTTGCCCACAACAGGGAAACACACAAGTGAAAACTCCAACCATCTGTGGACTGAAGATGTACAAATTTATAGATTCCTGTTTACTTCTACGGGAGAGTTTTGGCCTCACTACCTTCTGCACTTGTCACCTTCCCTCCAGTGCTCCCAGTAAAACCCCTCCATGACCAAAGACACCAAAGTTTATTTCCTTCTTGTTCAGACTGAGCTGTCCTCTGTGGGAGGACATCTCTGAAAACCTGCAGAGGCACGGGCTGGGATTAACCTGCTGCTCTCAGGGTGAACTCCCCAGTTAAAGAGGAGCTCAGAGAACAGATGACAAAAGAGATTTATATATGGAAGTGAGATAACCAGATCACATGGAAATGCTTATCAATTGTAATAAACTAAAGCAGAGCTCACTCAGTGCTTATCAGAGGGTATTACTGATTATCATTCGAAGCAAGCCTTCCAAGCAACTTCTCGGGTGATTTTTAGAAGTAAAAACCTTAATCTGGGCATCAATAATGTAAAACTGTGACATTCATTATTTCTCTGTTTTACGAAGCTCTCCTTCCCCAGCCCTTCTAGGAGAAATCTCGCCTGTTTGACCCTGAATCTACTCCAACTACCATGGAAACATCCGAATAACAAGAACGCTCATCAAAATTTAAACTTCTTACAGCAGCGCCAAAGGCAATGAAATTTTTATTGAATTCCACAGCCCTCATTTTCCACACAAAGCCGAGCTGGAGAAGAGGCCTCAGACAGCCCTGAGCATGACAAGGCCCAGAGCCTTTAGGGTCTTGTTCACTATTTCCAGGCAAAACCCTCAATCCCAGTTCCCACCACGCTGTCTCTTGTGTCTGTTTTGATCCCTCCTGCCCTCTCCAAACACAACTCCAATAGGGATCCTCCATCTACCCTGGGACTATTTAGTGGAAGGATCTGCAGCACTGCTGCAATCACTGCGAACAATAAAGTGTTACTTCAGGATTTAGGGGTGTTTGTTCTGAATATACATGGTGGATATAGGGCCGAGCCCTCCCTCCACCAGGAATAACACCCAAGCACCTTGGTAAGAAGTGGTTTATAACTGAACAAATTGGGAATATGGCACATTTTCCACTGGTATTTTCTTCTTGGAGTTGTTCAAAAACTCAAATCCTAAATTTACAATTGTTCAAACAATTTTGATATGTGAAGATCAAAAAATAATAATAATAAAATTGTTGACTTAGTCAAAGATGACAGGAAAAGCAGAGAGGGACTGGAAGCTGGCAAAGGCACCATGAAGAGGGAATGAACGGTCCTGGACCTGACAGTGCCCTGGCATCCCAGGTGCCTTTCCCAGCCCCGCCTCTCTGGTGGGATTGGGTGGATGTTTATGGAGCAAATCCCATTTTTGAGAGGTGACTGTGGCCCATCAGCCCCTTCTCCAGGGCAGTCACAGCTATGAAGGGACAGATTATGAGACGCATATTTTAAAAAAAATCAATGCTGAAGTGCCTCACACTGGGCACTAAAACAGCTGGATACATTTCCTCTTAATTTTTCTGTGTCCCAGTCAATTTTTTAAATGGATTCAATGCCACTTCATTTCAGCAGAGAGCAAAAATACATTCATTAGTGGTTATAAATGATTCAGGTGCCATGGAGCTGAATACCAAAACAGGAATAAATATGGATTTGAACTGAGCATTATAAATAAATCATGGGACTATCCCCTGAATAAGGAAAAGTATCAAATATTGAATATTTTCTCAATAAAGTAGCCCTACCAAGTTTGTGCAGTGCACAAGGCAGTGAGACCCTGGGGAGAAACAGCCCGAGAACACGTATTTAGGAATTTCCTAAGTCCATCCCATAAGAAGGAGAAAGAGGACGTGACAAATTAAAGACAGCAAACCTTGACATCCCATATCTTTGAATATTTCCCAGTGCAGCCCTCACAGTGGGGGGGCTCATTTGTGTGCTGCAGACTGAGGAGCTCCAAAGGCCAGGAAGGACACACATTTTACAATCATTTTAAGTATTAAGCTGTTTGTTCACTGAATATAGATTGCCTCAGATCACTTGGGGAAAAGAAAAACTATGGCTGGGAACAGTAAAAATAATTTATGGGATCAACGAAGCCCCTCTCACGTTCACCAATAGCTGCTGCCAGATCCAGGCACATCCTGGCACTAGGAAAAATACGTTTTTCCTGATCAAGTTCAAAAGAAAATATAGAGAGTTACTGCTTTTCCATGTTTTTGTCTTGTAATGACACAAATTCTGCAGGCTGGCTTTACACATCAATTGCAATTCCCTTCCAGCTCAGTGAATGCAGGCCCATCTTCACATCAAAGTCCCTTCTAATTTACAAATCCCAAAAATAACCTTAATTACAACCCACTTCAATAATAGCTTCCATGTAAGGAACAAGCAAACAAGACTCTGCAGCCTGAAAAGAAACAACTCAAAGGACTCAATAAAGGCCTAGAAAAATATGCCTGGCATAGTGGGGGAATAAAGGCAGACTGGCTCAGACTTCTCCATGGAAGCTGGGAAAAGAAAAAAACAAAGAAATTTACCAGATTGGCATAAAATAAGGAAAAAAGGTGCTGTTCTTCTCAGAGCCATGGGATGAAGGGGATATAAGATGTTTACATGGGGGAGTGGGAGAGGAAAATGGAATAATAGAAAAGGAATCTCTGGGGGATTGATAAATAATGGAGAAACCACTGAGGAAACCCCAATCTGCCTGGAGAAAGAGACATTACTCAGGGGAAATAACAACTACTCTCGCCTTTTACTTAAATCCCCTCAGCCATCTGCCTCTGGACACTGTCAGAGCACAGGATCCTGCAGCATTCCCTGCCCCTGAGCCACCACGCCCTGCCTGGGTGACACCACCCAACAGGAGCTCTTGGGGTGCTCTACCAAAAGAGATTCTCATTTCCCTTTTACATTTTTTTATCTTCAAATGGATTCTAACCACTGAAGTACAGAAAGATACAAAATAAACTTGATACAATCTTTGTAAACTGTACCATTAATTGCACAAAAATCTTGTAATTATCTTTCAGCTTTCCAGAATCACGGAAGGTGCAATCTGGGGCTGTTTCTTCCCACACTGCACAGATACAAATTTGCCTTTACAATCTCTTATGTTGAAACCTGGCCCAGCATAGGAGACCAATGATAGCAGGAATTCAGAACGAGAATCCAGAAGCACAGACCCCAATAATGCTTTTTTTTTCACATAAATTCCAGTAATTTGGGTTCCTTAAGGTAAAAAAATTGAGACAGGTATTACGGATTGGATGCACACCTCAAATCCAAGAAGTTTTTAATATTTAAAGTTTGTGCTATTCTGGAAAAGAATTCTTCTCTCAAAGAGAAACAGACTGCAGAGCATTCGCACATTTAAACTATGAATTAGTAACAGTTAATGGATTAAGAAGGTCTTAAGAGTCTCCAGTACTCGGATTTCAAATTAATAAATTATACAGTGACCACATTAACAGAGGCAAAGCACTGGAGCCTCCCTACAAAAACACTGGTCAATAATTCTAAAAGACTATCGTAGAACAGTATTTTTGGCAAGGTGGTACAACAGTGGATCCCTACAAGGGAGAGATGCTCTTCCAAATGACATTTTACCCATCTGAGCTGTTCCAGGCAAACCAAAGAATCATTTAGCTTGGAAATGACCTCCAAGATTATCAAGCCCCACCATTAATGCAGCACTGCCAGATCCATCACTAAACCACAGCCCCAAGTGCCACATCCAGAATTCAAATATTACCTTTAATCCGTAACATTTTCCTGCATGTCCAAGAATTTTCTCTTTTCCTTAGAAAACAACCATTGACAGTTACAATCCCATGTGAAACTAAAGAAGCCAAGTTCCAGTTTTCCAAAAGAACCAGCTTAACATTTGAACCCACAGTCCTTTATCCAAGTACTCAAAGTCCTGATTTAACGTTACTGTGGTTGATGTGATGATGCAGAGCTCTGGCAACAGCACCAGCAGTTCATGGAAACCCTTTGGAGGCTCCATAAAAGCTTTTTCCCTTGTGCTTCTGCACTTGCTCACAGCCAGGGGAATTTCACACAAGCTAACAGGTTAATTGTGGAAACCCTCGCGTCTCCTGCTCGCAATCCTCTGCGTGTCTGCCTGCACCGTTCCAGCTGCAATCCAAAGCAGCAGCAGGGAGATCAGCAGCTCTGAAATCACTCCTCTAATGGTTAATCACACTAATGATCGTTTAAGCAAATTAGCAGTGTAAGAAGCATGCACCGTGCAGATGAAGTGTGTGAGTGGGAGCAAAAGCACAGCCAGTGCCAAGGACAGAGCCCACAGCTGCTCCAGCTCCAGAAACCTGAGCTAACAGAACTGAACCTCCTCCCCAGCTCCACAAAGCCTCCACTGCTTCTCTTCCCTTCCCACTTCATGCAAATTCCCAGAGAGCAAAGCAAAGTTTTGGCTAATTATTTAAAGCACAGTGATTTGAGCCTTATGGTTTCTTCTGTAGCCAAGAGAACGTAACAGGATGGTGGTCACAAACTCTCATTTTTCTACTATCTTCCCACTGGAAGCACTTTCCTAAAACACAGTTTCTTCTCTATGTGGCATCTTAGGATGTGCTACAGGAAACAGGCAAAAGATAAACACTATAAATCAGAGCTATGTTAGTGTTGACATTGTCAGTAAACAAAGTTATTAATTATACATGTACTGGGAAAGCTGAAGAAAAATTATTTGCCCAAAGGGGAAAGGAATGGCAAAATTGTATTTTAAAGATTCTCCCCAAAGCACGGCACACAGCTTATAGTAAATCATTAGAATTTAGTGAAATGTTTGTTCTGCAGCCCTGACTCAGCTCTCAGAGCTGTGAGCTGCTATAAACTCACCTCAAAAGAGACTTTCAGTACAGGAAAGTGACATATTTTAAGTTCTACTTCAGCCTCTTTGGTTCTTTTCCCTGCGCACAAAGCTTCCCTGAGCTTCCCAGCCAACACCAGCTCCATCCCTCTCACAGAGCCACAGGGTGGTGAGGAAGGGGCCAGTTCCAACCTCTTAAGAGCCCTGTCCAGCCTGGCCTTGGACACTGCCAGGGATCCAGGGGCAGCCACAGCTTCCCTGGGCACCCTGTGCCAGGGCCTGCCCACCTCACAGGGAAGCTGGTGGCTGCAATTCCTCAGCCACCCAGTGGCACATCCACCAAATCCATGACTCTCCAGAGACTGGGATCACCCAGGACAGGATCTGATGCTTTGGCACAAGCCCAGGCAGATGATTCCATTGCTCTTCCCTCACCCATCTCCTCATTTCCCTTGTGCCTTAGTGCAGTTTCCAGCAGGATCTGCTTCATGACCCTGCTGGGCACTGAGGTGGCACTGACTGCCCTGTGGTTCCCAGGGTCTTTCATGAACATTATTCCATCAGGATAAACAAAGATCAATAATTTGAGGTTGGAGCTCCAAAACACCACAGAGCTCACTGAGTTACAGAACACGTACAATTATTTTCAAAGGCTGCCAAAACTGTTGCATCTCCTTCAAGTCCCATTCCACTCTGCTGCATTGCTATGGAAAAAATACATTGTCCTGCCTCAGGGAACTGCTCCTTGTGCTTACAGATCCTGCTCTTGACTGACAAGCAGCACTTTTTGGGAAGGTTTTGCAACTTGCATGACTACACCCACTGGAGGCAATACACAAAGAGACATCCTGAGCAATCCTACATTCTGTGCATTAACCTATCAGTGCAGGGAAGGTTCCAGGCGGCCTTCCAAGCGTTGCAACTCAGGCTGAACACAAACCCCCTTTTATTCAAACTGTGTTCACAGAACCAAGCGTTTCACTGAAGCTAAAACCATCTGATGTGAGAGACACACAACCTGGGGAGTGGCACTTCCAGAGCACAGGGTGCTTTCACGTACCACAGTACAGCAATTTATATCCTCACCTGCACAGTGCTTTGTTCCATGTTATACTGAGACTACATTTAAGCTCCTAAGGATGTGAAAAAGAGAGATCATAGATGCAACCTTTGAGTCAGCACTTCAAAACAAACAAGACCAGCAGAGCTGCCAGAATTCAGGACTGGTTAGAAAAATATTCAATATAAAAATAGCATTCTGCCCTTCATTAACCATTAACCAGCCTGCTTTGAGCCTGGTTTCCTTCTGTGAGTATTTTGGATCCTGTTCCCATTTCCCTCCAGGCCTGCCCCCAGCACCCTTCCGGAGAGGGCACCTCGAGGAGCACAAAACACCTTTATGAGGCAGCTCACACCTGCCTCCAAGGCTTCCCATCTCCTCCAGAACACTGGAAGTGTTTAACTTCCACTGGCATCACAACCAAACCCTGTTTACTCCAGGAACCCAAATTCCACCGTGGTTTTCCTTTAAATTATTCTCACGAAGACAAACTAATTAACTGCAAGACTGCATAGGGAATCAGCCACCACAGATAAGAGCCCTCCTTCTTCCCACAAATTACGGGATTGTTTCATCTCTGCAACTTCGGGAGAAACTTCCCTGCCAAGGACTAGAGTTTGGATAATGAGACATCCAGTAATGGCAATAATCTGGATCCCATTAGAGAAATCAATTATCTGCTGGATGAGAGTCATCTTAACCATCATAAAAATTTAACTTGAAAGAAAGTCTATGTTCACTTTATGGTATGGGCTCTGTCTCAAGACTGATTGATGTGTGGTGTTCCTCAGCATTTCCACTTTAACATCACCCTCAGTTTTCATCACGAAATTTGGTGGCGTGAAAACAGTGCAAAAGTTTCTGCTGAAATGGAAAAAAAATTAAATCCCATAAATTCAAAAATTAAACTTGGAGTTGATTCAACCAATCAAAATGGAAGGATGACCCTGATGCACAGAGAAAAGTACTTGCCATTTAGGGCACAACTCCTATAAAAAGAGTCTCACTTAGAGGCAAAAGGCATTTTAATGAGCTGCTTAGTTCACACATTCACGTTTCTTGGAAGTCTCTGGCATGTGCAACTTAAAAATTACTACTGAATCTTTCAGCTTTTCGTTTGCAATTGAAATTCTGTCATCTCCTTTTGATGGGGAATAAAAGCAGTATTAATTTTTCTATAGTTTATCTCTAGTACATACATCTGTTGTATCCTACAAGCATCCAAGAGCACTTCGGACCATGGGCCAGCTGGGCTTACCTTTCCTACAGCATTGTATGAAAAACACACTGCAAAAAGAGTAAATCCTGTGTTGGGCAAAGCCTGTTCCAAACTAAAAAGCACATTTTTGCTTTGGAGACCAGAAAAAACCCCAAACAAAAACGAACAAACAAAAAAAAACCCAAACAAAAAACCACCCCTAAATATGAATCTAGGGCAAAACCCTGCATTTTCTGTAACTGCCTGTCTATGCCAAAGCACAGCCCTCAGCTTATTGTTTTAACAGCCATTTTGGGGGAAAAGGATTTCTGTCCCTAAACCAGTAGCTGGTTCAAACCCCTGTTAATATGATCCTCATTTATTAGAAACTCTGGCCGAAACAGAAACCAGCTTTTACAATTCCCTCAGTTCAATATCAGTTTCAACACCGTAGATATTTAAGACACTGCTGCTTAATTTAGTAACATTTTCATTATCCCCAAGGATTCCTCAAGAACATTTACAAGGAAAACCATTTGTGTGAATTCTGTGGGTTACTGATCATTTGGTTTTGTCTTTCTTAATGGTCTTTTTTATAAATATATATATCTCACAAAGAGAGGGGTTTTTTTAATTCTACGTGTACCTCATCTTCCTGGCATGAGCAGTTCTGGATCTTACCTCCCAAATCCACATGCCGTTCCATTATGGACACCCATCCTAAAGGATCTCATCCCTGTCCTCATTAACCCCTGCCCATTTTGGGGCTGTGTTGCAACTGTTTTTTCAGCGCCACAAAAATCCATTTGAAAGCTCTGCAGCACCTCTGTAACACAAAGACAACTTCTCCAGATATAATCAGACTGTCCAGGGAATTCCAGATGTTTCAAGTACAAGAACCTCACAATTAAAGGTTGTCAGGTCTTTGGAAAAGAGACTTTGTAAGAGGAAAAGCCTCCCTTGCAGCAGGAATATCTGGGGCCTGCACACCCCACGGTCCTGGGGATGGTCCGTAGAGAGGGGCTGCACATCATCCCTGTCCTCACCACCAGGATCATCCCAGGATCATCCCAGCCTTCTCCTGGCCACAGGGATCCCACTGACCCCACACACAGCACAAGGCACACACAGCAGCCGCCCCTGCTCAGCCCCAGCCCTGGGAAAGGTCGGAAAACCTTCCCAGCCCTGAGCTGCCGAGCGCCTGCCCGGAACATGGCAGTAAGGCAGAGATCATGGCCTGGCAGGGCTCCCCTGAGCTTCTCCTACAACACATTTCACTGTTCTCTGACACCACCACAGAATGTTAAACATCTGCACTGCTACCAGAGAATCCTCCTTTAAATTCCACCAAAGCTCACTGGTGACTTTTGGAAATACAACTAAAGAAAACAAATGCTGGTGCTCCCATTGAGAACCATGGCAAGCTCTCTTCCACATGTCAAGGGCTGCACAAATGTTGCTCCTGATCTTAGAAAAACATCAAGACAGATCAAAAAACCCAGAAACTTATAACAGTCCAGCTACAGAACCAGATTAATACACTGAGCAGGAAAAGCAGAGGTTCTGCTGAGCCCAAGCCCTGTGGAACAGAAATCAGATCTCAATCTTGAACACAAGAGTAGGACTTTTGCATGATGCAAAGAATATTTTATTTTTGGGGAAGTTTACCTTTAGTACTAAAAATTACACCTCTCCTGAAGATGGGCTTTTCTGGTGTCCCGGTACAACCTGAACAAGTGATGTAGCCTTAAAATAACGCTCCCCTGTCCTTGAATATCTGTTTATAACCTTTCCACCAGCAACACTCACCTTGAATACAAATGTGAGAGGCAAAAATTCCCAGTTAGTTGAATTCACAAGTAAACTGTGTATTCCATTCACATTAAACTACACTAAGGAGCAGCAGTGAGGACTTTCAGGAAGCCTTTTCAGACAAATAGTGAAGTGCAGTGGTAGAGACCCAAATTCCAGGGAATCCAGCTCATCCACCTTCCCTACACCAGACTCCTGGACTCACTGCCCTTGTTTGCATCACTACAGAAATAAGGTCACTAATTACTCA
This sequence comes from Picathartes gymnocephalus, assembly GCA_013390045.1. NCBI lineage: Eukaryota > Metazoa > Chordata > Aves > Passeriformes > Picathartidae > Picathartes > Picathartes gymnocephalus. The sequence goes on from WEKY01033670.1 coordinate 324,229, forward strand.
TTACATTTTCAGGGCAAGAAATAACTCCTATGAAACCAAGGTGTTGTTTTTACTTCCAAGAGCTTCCTCAAGCAGCTCCGAGACCCCCAAAAAGGACAGTACTTTGTCCCCCACATGAGCCTTTGACAGCTTCAGGTTCATGCAGCATCTTCTGAATCTCTTAACTGAGGGGTAGCCCATTATCAAATACAGCACTGAGCTTAATTAAAAAGGGAAATCGATGAAGATCATCTAGAAGGTATGAGAAAGGTCTGAGGAATTTTCAGTGATGGTTCAAGTTTCTTCCCTGGAGTTGTTTTCAATAATAATGACAGCTTAATGCAAAAATAAGAGTTACCCAGACATATTATTCTGCTGCTGCAGGACTTAATGTGCTTTGCAAACAGCTACAGTTTCTGGGGCAGGGTGGCATCAGTTTTATCAAAGCAGCTGCCCCAGAGAACCCTGGAAAACAAGCCCAGGGTTCTTCACATTCAGGCTCTTCCTTCTGCAGCTGTCTTGGTTTTGTTTTAGAGAAAGTCTTGAGTTGCCTCACACACCCTGGCACACATTTTATTTTAATAACAAGTAATATTTTAATAGATGTATAATCACAGCTAGTTTTTAAGCCAAACTCTTTAAATAAAAAAAAATTAAATAATTACCAGCCATGAGTAATCAAAGTACTAGAGACCCCATCCCAGCAAGAGCAAAGGGAACAGGGAAATCAAGGTGAGGCATTCCTGCCAACCCCCGCAGGACACAGAAATCACTGTTCCCTCACACTGCAGGACCAACACTCCAAAATACCTATTTTCTGCTGGAATAAGGCTTTGCCATTGCTCTAAGCCTTGTCAGCTCTACTGAAAATACCTCCTTCTAAAGCACAAAGTGGACAATTCCATCAAAACACTTCTGTATTTTGTTTTTTCCATACCATTTGCTCTGGCAGCACAAACGAGGCCATCATCAGCCAATCGCCACATACAATCTCTGATTTATCACTACAGATACCCCAAAAGAAGACTCTCTTGTTTTATTTTTAGATTTAGTTACATTAACACAGTGAGACATTTAATGCATAATACTTAAGATACACTATCAGACACTGAATGCTGTCCTAGATAACTCAGAAGTTGACTTTTTGCTATTCCAAAAACTAACTGAAAGGCAATTACAAACAGCAGCAAAGAGCAACTCTCACTCTTCTCCCACAAACACAGGGATTTATTTATTTTAGAGGCTTCAGACCTGCCATATCAATTTTATACGAGAATGAAAATGGAATTTTTTTTTTTTTTTTTT
>WEKY01033670.1:325554-338718 GCA_013390045.1 Picathartes gymnocephalus
TTTTAGTTTATTATTTCCTGGTTTGTTATTAACTGCAGTAAATATTTCAACAGGGAGGAAAAAGTCCCCCCAAGCTGCTGGTCCCCACACTAGCACCAAGGCAGGCCACAGGAAGCCCCTGTGGTGACCTCACTCAGTCCCAGCCCCTGCACAAAACCCCCGAGGTGCTGGGCACAGTCATAAATTTGAAATACTGCCCAGATGAAGGCTGAACTTATGACCTTCCCAGTATTTAACTGCCACTCTGGCTCTTCCAGCCTGAGCAGATTAAATACAGTAACTACCTGTTTCCCCAGCTCTGCTGTCATCGCTTCCCACTCTTATCTGAGGGAAATGCTACAGATTCTTTCATGGCTGGGGAGAGCAAAACAAATTTTTCCAGTGCTCTCAATTCATTACAGGTGTTGTAAATAACCTGGCAGCAGCATCCACTGTGAGGGGAGGACACTGTCACTACAGCCAAGAGAGAGGTGACTTTTCAGGCACCAAATTCTTGCCCCCACCATTGGAAGTGTCCTGCCCTTGTTTGGCCTGGACTGAGGGGGCAAACTTTTGCCCCCATGGAAAAGCAAGGAGGTCCCTTCTCCAGATTCTGTGACATTCTGGGTACACAGGTGCAAACACAAGGTGTTTGGCCTTAAGACCACCTCAGCTGTGAACAGGATTAGGCTATGTCCAGCTTTAGGGGCTGGGACTCTCTCAGCCACAGGTTTTCCCTGGGATATTCCCTGTTCTCTTCCACATGAAACCACTTCTCATATGCACCAGGCAAAGGTTCAGTGTGTGACCAGTGGGTCCATGAAATCTCCAATCTGCAGACACAGAGAATTACTGAATGGCTTGCTTTGGGAGGGACCTTACAGGTCATCACATTCACCCCCTGCCATGGGCAGGGACACCTTCCACTAGCACAGGTTGCTCCAAGCCTCATACAGCCTGGCCTTGAACACTTCCAGGGATGGGGCAGCAAAAACTTCCTTCCAAAGTTAAGGAAATTTCTTGATTCTACCTCCCAGATACACAATGCAGATAAAGAGACTGAGGACAGAAATATGTGTAGAATTCTTCTGGACACTAGTACCTTTCTAGCCAAGTTAAAGGTCATTTTCCAATTCAGTCCTTCTGTGATGTATGTAGGGAAACAAATCCCAATGATTTTTTAAACCCAACATTAGGACAGTAGCACCTTTAATTTATGACACAGGGGTTCATCTATTTCCAGGTACGGGAAACTGGTGATATCCTTAAGTGTCACCAATAGGATCTGAGTAACTGTACTGAAGGTACCACTTACCCAACTGAAAATGGTGCCAAAAGTAACAGAAAACACCCCAGGAACTCCCAGGATTGGTGGCTGTACAGTTCCATATCAGTTGGAATAAGCTTTCCACAACCACCTTCCTCATACCTTACACAAACCCACAGTAAAACTCAGGTATTTTCCTGCCAGCTGAGCACAGCCTCAGTGTGACACACCTGAAGGCACCCTCCCTCCAGGGATGGTCAGGAATTTCATCCCCACTGCCATGGAAGTATTCCACTTGTTTGCTTGCAGGGTTTTGTATCCTTGTCAGAGGACACAGAAAAGCTGGTCAGGGAGCAGAGTGACCTTTAAGAGCTTTCCTTTGAGTCCATGCACAAGTGGATAAAGCAAGTTGTTTCTGCGTATTTCAGTCAGCCCATACCTGGCACTGCTGGGAAAATTTCAGGCAAGAGGCAGTCACAGATCACCTCTCCAGTTTCACAGCCAAGCAATGGCATCACCCCCTTGGCACAGAATTCCATGTCTGAACTGCCATGGGGAAATGTTAATAGAAGGAAAAAGACTGGCTGCCTGAGCACAACCCCCAGTACCGAGTGAAATCTCTTAGAAAAAAACAAGGGCTTCGAGGACAGCTGCAGAAACATACAGAAGGAAGTTAGTACCAAAAAATGGATTTCTTGTCTGAAACGCTGCCAGACTAATTTCCAAGAATGGCAGAAAGAACTTAAATTAAGCAAAATCATACTGTTATTAGGTGGGGAGAGATGACAATTTCTCTGGTCTAGAAGAAAATGATCCAGGGATCGGGTAACAGTTATTCAAGCTATTCAACCCTGCACCAAATTACAGTAATGCAGAAATACAATTACTCCCTATGGTGACCTCTCAAGGAAAGTAGAATTAAGATTAGAACTAAGAAGTAAAATCAGAAATGTCACTATCTGAAATGCACTCTGTAGAATCTTTAATATATTTTAATATTCAAGCATTAAAGGATTTTCTTTCCACTGCCAAGTGTATAACAAAAAACTCAGCATGGAAGAACTGGCAGAACACATTTTAAATCTTCACAACCAAGTGAAGAAATCCTTTACAATGGTTCAGCTAAGAAGCAAAAGAGTTGTGTCCCGTTCACTTTCATCCCCAGGTGACCTGGCTGAATGCCCTGCACTAAGGTTCCTCTCAGCTTTATCCACAACCTGCTTAATTGCATCACATCATTAATGTTATTAATTGCTGTCACTGCCCAGAAAACACTAAACCAATTGTGTAAAATAGGCTGGAACTGAATTAAACACAGCACACAGTGAGCTGTTTGAAGCCATCATAAAGTGCTCTGAAGTCTCAAGCTTGGAGGTATGTCCAAAGCCAGAGCACAAATTCTTTTGGCCAAGATACAAGGTAAGAAAAATGTGGGGATTCCTGCATGAACAGATGGAGTCCGAGCACTCTCTTATGGTCAGAAAACCCTTCCTTTTGTCTATAGAAAACTCTTCATTTTTGGATGTTCAGCGAATAAATTTCTCCCCTCAGAAATACTTTTTAGACCAACTTTTTAGCACCACAATCCACAGTAAACCAAGTCAGTTAAGCTCTTATAAGGACCCTGCATAGGCCACGAAGTTCCAGAGAAAGAACTGGAAACCCCTACTAGGGTCCAATTAATAAAAAAAGATTTCCCCACGGAATGTAAGAAAGGCAAGGAAGCCAAACTTCTACCTGAATTTTTTCCCACTCCTTACCAAGTCTATTTTCTTTGCTTACCCAGTCTGCTTTATGTACTTTTTTATGTATAGTAAGATGCTTTTAAAACTGCATTATCAATATTTCAGTGCTTTGTCTAGTAAAAATAGCTTGCAAGAGTAAGCAAAACAGTTAGATACACAATAAACCAGCATATTACCAAACATCTCTGCTTTTATCTTCTCACAAGCTCATTGAAAACAACAATGTATTTAAGGATTATGAAAAATGCATTAGAGATGTGCCTTCCAAAGACAACCAGGTTGCAGTACCACAGGTTGACTTTCAGACAGGATCAGCCACACTGTGGCATTAGTCCTCCTTCAAGCATATGACATCAACCACATTCAATATTACAGGAGCAGACAGAGCAGCTTTTAAGCACCCTCAGGTTGTATATATAAGCACATTGCTCGTTTGGCTATTTAGGAAATTATAAGCACTTTGGATAATAAATCAGAGTAAAAATATTTATAACAGTACTTGAGGCAGCTTGGTTTTTAACAGGGCACAGAACCGATCACAAGATAAACTTAGTATTTAGTCATCTGGAGAAGTCTTCTCTATGAAAATTAAAATCTCTGACCCACCTTGGACTGCCAGCTCTGCCTGGGCCTCCACGGTGTCGTTGCCGCTCTCGGCGATGCAGGTGAAGGTCCCAGCGTCGGCCTCAGCCACATCCCGGATCTCCAGGGTACCCCCAGCCAGCAGTTGGAACCGGCCAGACCTGCACACACGGGAACAGGGTCATTCCAAGGACACAGCCGTGGCCACGTCCCGGATCTCCAGGGTACCCCCAGCCAGCAGTTGGAACCGGCCAGACCTGCACACACGGGAACAGGGTCATTCCAAGGACACAGCCGTGGCCACGTCCCGGATCTCCAGGATACCCCCTGCCCAACCTGCACACACAGGAACACAGTTATTCCATGGACACAGCCGTGGCCACGTCCCAGATCTCCAGGATACCCCCTGCCCAACCTGCACACACAGGAACAGGGTCAGTCCACGGACATGGCCTCAGCCACGTCGCAGATCTCCAGGATACCCCCAGCTAAGTAGCTGGACCCAACCACACCTGTGCAAGCAGGGACAGGGTCATTCCATGAATTCCGTGATCATTCCGTGGACACAGCCTCATCCACATCCTGGATCTCCAGGATACCCCTGGCCAGCAGCTGGACCTGGCCAGACACACAGTGACACGGTCATTCCATGGTCACAACCTTGGCCACACCCTGGATCTCTGGGACACCCCTGGCCGGACCTGCACACACAAGGACAGGGTCATTCCAGGGACACGGCCTCAGCCATATCCCAGATCTCTGGGATATCCCTGGCCAGCAGCTGGAAGTGCCCAGACCTGTACAAACAGGGACACGGTCATTCCATGGACACTACCCCAGCACTGTGGGACACAGAGGAGTTTTAATTACACCATCACATCTCACATTGAAAATTAAGTTCAACCCTATCAATTCCACAAGAGCAGCTCATCTTGTTGCACTTGCAGCATCACTTGTTCTTAATTAAATGTGATTCAAGGTATTTAGTCAAAAACGGCCAGAACTGAAGAAAAGTGAGGTATTGTAATCACATAATTTAAAGGCATTTTGCAGATCCAGCTGGAATGCCTTACTGAGGGAAGTACAACAGGAGGGACTGTGCCTTTGCAAGACAAGGACAGCAATGCACATTATACAATGTACAGGAACTGAGTTCTTCTGAAAAGGTAAGCCATCCCTGAGATGAAACACTTGAGAATAAGATACATGTTAAAAGAAATTCAAAATACAGATTCATCAGGTGACAAAGGATCTGTACTGAACCTGCCCCTCTGACTTGGCAAAAGGCGAGGAAGGGTTTCTAACCCAGCCCTTACAAACTATCTGCTTTTGTTGCTAAATGGGGCAGATAAAGGTGGCACTTGAAGCTCGATGCAGCACCCTCAGCCTCCAGCCACATCCTCCTCCCACTGCAGCCATCACTGCCCTTCACCTGATACAAATTTCTACAAGACATTTCCAAGGTCCTTCAACACTCCAAGTTTCCACATAAAATACCAAATAAACTTTCCAATAAAATGCCAAAAACCCCAAGCCAGGACAACAAGTTGTGCCTGGATGCTGACCCAGAGCCATTCTTATTTGCAGCTGGAAGAGTCTAGGGGAAAGGGAAGGGAACCTGCTGGCTTCCTGACTGGCACTCTCAATCCGTGGCTTGTGGGCAGGAAGGGAGTGAATTCTGTCAATATATGAACATTACAACAATTGCCTTTTTTGGTCTCTATGTGGAATGGCCAATGGACAAAAATCAGCCTTGTGCTTTCTCCCTTTGAAATTTTCCAAGAAGTACATCAGTAGGACCAATCCTGACCTGCTTGGACAGGTAAATTGTTGGGACACAGACTTTTGCCTCATCTCACTACTATTTATAATGTAAATATTGATTTATGATCCTACTGTAACTGCTGATCAAATTTCTGGTTAATACATTTAAAAAATACATTTAAAAGCAGAGCAAACAAAACCATAACTGGCATTAAGCGTTAAAAGCATCCAACAAGATGTCCCTATCCAGGTGCTCTGTAAGGAAAGCCATCCTGTTCCCATGAGAAACACCAGGACTACAGAAAGGTTGGCTTGGAAGAAGTGGAGGGAATTTGACTGAAGATACAAGTTTGAAAGATCATATTAAGAGCTTCCCAAAGTTGGGAAAAATGTCCCAGGCTTGTGTGGGAACGGCACATCAGACACACTCTGAAACAGGGCCTAAACCAGAGTAAGACAAGCCTGGACCTTAACACATCCATCCATGAAGTTTTCTACCTTCTTTTACTATGCAAAAGAGCTGCTTTGACTTTTTGTTCTTGCAGCAGGGAATGTGCTGAGGGCTGAGATGAAAGCAGGGAGCTGGATCTGCGTCTGCCAGGGACAGCTGGACACGGAGCAGGGAGGGAGCTGTGCCCCAAGAACTGCGACTGTCACATCCTGAAGCAATGATCAAAGGCCATCAGCATGGCCGTGGCATTTAGAGGACATTAATACCCTCTATGAGCAACACGTGCTTTAGGATGCTCCTTTTCCCACTGCCAGCCTCTGGAAAAGTTACTGACAGCAGTTAAGATGTTACTAAAACTATTAAAAATGACTCCTCGTTGTCACTTTAGTTTGTCCTAGGGGATCTCACAAACTACTTGAAGCATGGGAATATTTATGGGAATTCTCCTGTTCAGCCATCTCAACCTGTGCTACGTTTATATTCCCTTTGATTATCTTCCTCCAGAAAACCCAGAGTTGAGTTCAATTTCCCAATAGGTGATTCAGTGGAAGTTTAATGGAAGAAAACAATTAATCTGCCAGACTCCTCAGTAACTCCCTCTATATGAATTAGCCGTGGAAAAATCCTGGTCTTAAAGGAAAGCTGCTTTTGTAATAAAGCAAAACATCTTAATTTCGTAAGGACAATGAAGCGTTTTCACAAAAGAGTGAAGCAATCGCATTTCAGACACTGGAGACAAACAATCAGCTTAATATAAAAGTGATAACATAATTTGAAGTGTCATTAAAAACAACAAAGATTGATCACTCAGATGTCAGGGAAGAAGAAAATCAAATTCCAGCCTTTTATATGCATTCCATACAGCCCTCACTTGCACCCCCATAACACACAATTACTGAGCTCCTCTGGATGCCTCACTCACAGGCTCTTTGTGTTTCATTATCACAAAATATAGTGAGCCTTCATTAATTTACTGTAGTCAAACTGTCAGTTATACCCTGAGGTTTGGGCTTTTTTTCCTTCTTTTAAATTACTACTCCCCAAACATATTATAATCTATTTGCTGTCTCAGTAAAGTACAGCAGATAAAATTAGACAGTAAATTAGATTATTCTGTGGGACCTACTACCAGAAAAATCTCCATAATTACTCTGCTATGCTTAACCTTTCCCAAGCTGGGCAAGTATAATTCACTTGGTACCAACCACTCAGAGCCCTGCAAACAGAAATGTGTAATAATAGGAATATCACACATTTGTGGGAAGCACTAAGGAAAACCCTGCATTAGGGATGTGATCATACAATCACAGACTTCATGTGAACACCACCAGCAGAGCAGAAATGAACATGGCACAAGTGCCCTCAGCTGTCACTCCCTCACTGCAGGAAAGTATTACCTGTACAACCATGTTTCTGCAGGAGTTTTTCAATTACACGAAATTTTGCTAAACTGAACAGCCCAAATCTGCTGCAGAGCTTGCTGGACTTTACAGACTTTTAAAAATGTTATTGCTCAAGACCTTTCAATGGTTTACCTTCAGATGAACCATCTCATCTACTGCAGTTTTTTTCAGAACCTGTGGCACCTGCATTTGTTCCTTCTCCCACAGAAATGTCTCAATATAAATGAAGATACACAATATATGCAGCTGGAGCACATACTGATCCACACACTGCAAAGTTTTCAGAGCAGATCATCTTCCAGACATTTCTCTGTGCCTGTGTCCCAAGCTCTGAAAATCCACCTGGGCAGCCACCTGGAACTTCTCTTTCCAAGTTAGGAATCGTCAAAAGCACGAAGGGACTCCCGCACTTGCTGAAGAGCAGACCCTTAACACAGCAGGATCCTCAGCCAGACTAGAGATTGAAATAAAAAATAGTCACTAGATAAGAAAGGCTTCAAGTTGGCTCAAACCTGAAGAGCTACTCAGCCTGAATACAACACCTCCATTCTAACCTTTTGTACCAATCAATGTTGACACTACGGGAGATTTTACTTTAGGAAGTTTTCCATAAAGGGTCTAAGATTTATTCCAATAACTTCATACTTCAGGTGCCTTCCTGCTTCCTTCAATTTCCCTCAGCAGTCTCCACATTCCTGGCAGAGATGACACCGACTCGGAGTCCATGGAGCCAATCCAGCTGAAAAAGCAGGAGGATATTCCCAGTGCTGAGCCCACGGGTGATGTCTGTCCATGTGCCAACAGTAAAGACCAACCAGGTGCCCACTTTGCTCCATGGATCACACACGGGGCTGGAGCATTCCTTTGCGTTTTGGAGCTCTAAATTGGAGCTACATCTCAACCCAGAGTGGGGTTTACACTTTTCTTTAGTTTTAGTCTTTCTTTACAGACAGTGGAGCTTTGGGAAAACTATAAAATACGAAGATTACAAGTTGGACCAGTGAACCAATTCAAGGGAAAGCTTCTTAGTATTCAGTGGTATTCTTTATGGAGAACCAAGAAGTCAGCAGTCTCTCCATCAGATTTCTTTAAAAATCTTCAAGTTAATGAGTTCAGAAGGACTCCCTGGAGTTCTAACAGCCTTGTTCCAATGGAAACTTGGAGCACTGAGTTAACTTTTGTTTCTCACCCAACACCCAAAGCTTCCTTCTCTCACATTCTAATTAATTTGGAAAATATTTTATCACAGTAACTAATTTCACAATGTATTGCATTACAGGCTGTCTGAACAACTGCCAAGGCTGCCATCACTCAAGTTTACTCATATTTATCCATTAACATAAATCTTATTGCAGTCTTCAACAAATAATCCATCAAATTTAATCGCCTTCCCTTTTCTCCAGATCTTATAACAAATATTTAATTCCAAAACCCCACCACTCCCTGTCCTTAAAATTAATCTATTTTCCTATAAATACAGGCTTCTATCCATATTTTCCTTAGGAATACAGCTTGAAAGGCAAACATTCAATTTTGTATAAATTAATTACCACAGCGACAACAAAAGTAAAAATAAGGTTTTGTGTAAAACCCTTTAATAAGGGGCAAAATTAGGGATAACCTGCCCAAGCTGTCTAAGTTCTGTTTCCTAAGCCCAGACACACAGAGAGAAATGCCCTAATATACATGGCTATACCTACATATATGACTGTTAATGTTTAAGGTGGGGATATGCATAAACAAATCCGGGATTTCAGAGCTCTTCCCAGGCAGAAGGGACATTAAAACCTACCCAGACAAAAAGAATAATTTTTTTTTCTTGGGATAAAGAAAAGCCACGCTAAGAAAGTCATACTTTTATATCAAAAGGGGATTTTAATACAAATTAAATGTGATTTAATTTGTAATTACATTAGCAGACCATGCATAACAAGCTAAGGCAGCTATTTAGCAACAGTAACTGCAGGCTTTTCTCCAACAAAGAATCTTAATTTCTGGAGATTTTCCAGTTATTCTATTCACACCAATAACACAATAGCTGGAGGGTAAATGGAGTTTAAGAGGTTTCTGTTCTCTGCTCTTTGAATCTCTGCCCTGTTCAGCCACAGTCACAGGCAGCAGACTCGGGAGCTTTGGCTCAGCTTGATCACTTGAAGGAACAATGAAAAAAGTTTACCCCACAGAGGGGAAAAAGATCAGATTTCCACCTTTACCCACCTTAAAACTCAAGCCTACAATGAGCACACGTTTCACTTTAAGAGCAGCTAAGTGTTGCAAGAAGAAAAAAGTCAACTGGAACCTATTCTTGTAACAAAGGGCCAAAACACTAAAAACTAATGCAAAATATCCTGAAAAATCAAGTTAGACCTGGTTCAAATTGTGTACATTTGAAGATCAAGTATATTTGCTAATGTTATGCCCCAGCCCTCCAGAAAAATTTCTCACTCTGAATTTTGAGAAAAAGAAAATACCTGTGAAGCCCTAAGAAGTTATCATGGCAACCTCATGGAACAAGGGAAGCAAATTCCAAAGGGAATTAACAGCACTGTATTCAGCGGTGGGAAAATCTGGGCTTTATGTCTCAAAAATCGAGAAAATAAAAGGAGAGCTTTAACCTCCCTGTGCCCTAAATGTGCCACAACCTAGAGAAGGATGGGGCAGCAAAACTTCCTAAAGATGCAACATGACATCACTTTACACACAAGAAAAAAAAATTCAGATCTTACCAGGCACATTTATTCTGCCATTTCATCCCATTTGATTGTGCCGCTCTAATGAGTCTGTACCAGCCCTCGTAGGAGAGTGATTTCTTACATTTATAAAAAACCCTGAATTTAAATCATGTGGCTTCACACTGACACAGCACCATCTCTCAGGGGCACGGGGCTGTTTGTCATTTCCCAGAGCAGCCTCTCACCAAAGACAGTTCAAATTACCAGCCTCTGGATTCTTTTAATTTAAGAGTTGCCAAAAAAGAGATATATTATATCCCTGGTGCTGCAGAGACTGGAGCATTGCTCTGGCTGCTTTCTGTGTCAACCACGCCACAATTTACCTCTCCTCGTTCCATGATTAACTTGGGTCCCCCATTAATCTCACTGCTGACTTTGAGGGACACGGAAAACATTCAAATATCTGTTTGCAATCCTGATTCTAGGAAGTATGTTCATTACATGGACAAAAATGGGCTTTATAAGATTTGTTCTGCTTTTTTATATAGATTTTCTACCACATTATTCTGACTGACTACGCCAGCAATAACAACGTGTAAGTTTTCACTCAATGCATCTCTGTAAGCTCACTCATTCTTTGCCATCATGCCTACCATTTTAATATTCTATTTTAATGAGAAAATGTGTCATTTTGCTTTAAACACTCATTCTTCAATTCCTGTGGGACATTCTGACATAGAGTGGACATTTTCACTGCAGAAAGAATGACTGCAGGGCTTCACACTCAGAACACCCCCAAGTCATCCTCCTTTTCCTGCAGTGTCCTTATTCCCTTAATTTCTGTTTCTACTCCAGTGCCAATCTAAAAGTAATCTGTTCTTAATTACCTCCCTGCTTCAGACAAGATTTCTTGGTTTCAAATGGCTGCAAAAAAAAAAAAAAATACCCTGGGACTGTTCCAAAGTCTCCTGAACTACCTCCCTTGTCCCAGCACTGAGCCTTGAAGCCCTCCAGCACCGGGGATCAGCCTCTGCTCTCCAGGTTTCAAACTCAAAGGAAGGTGTGAACTAATCTCAAATCCTGACTCCAGCTGGATTCCTGCCACCAGACAAGGACAGGGCTGTCAGCCATTACTCACCCATCTGTGGGAAGCTCCTCCTCATTCCTTGTCCACCTGATGAGGGGAGGTGGGAATCCCGCAGCGACGCAGGGGAACACCGCGCTCTGCCCCGGCAGCCGCGTGAGGGAGGAGGGCGGCTTCAGCAGCGCCAGGCCCTGCGGCTCCTCTGCATCTGCAAACAGGACACGACACAGCTGGCACCAGATGCAAATCAGAAGACGGGCATGTTAAAAACCACCAAAAACCCCCAGAACCAAAACCCAACCAGCCAAAGAAAATCACAGATGAAACCTCTAATTCCTTTCCTGCCCCTCCACAGGATTCCATCCCCACCTCACCCACAGCCTCTGTCAGAGCCTCTCGCAGCCTTGTTACCATTTCCTCCAGGCATGGAAAGTGATTCCCCACTTTTGGGATTCTCACTCTTCCAACTCCCTGGGAAACTATTTCAGCTCAAAACTACAGCCCTGAAACTGGAACTTCCACCAGGTAGCAGAGATTTAGGAAAGAAAGGTTTGAGTTTGTCTAGCAAGCCTTGGGCTTCATCGGGGAGCTGCCTGAGGAAGTGCTTTTACACACTGGAAAACTAAATTATTGCAGCAGAGACTGACCCTAAGTAAAATACAACAACCAAGGAACATGCATGCTGAAGTAACATAAAACAAAAATGCCCACAGCCTTCTATCCTTACGAAAACAGGGAATCCTCTGGAGCAGTGTTACATTGGATTAGGCTGGATGGAGAGGGGTTTGTTCCTTTTTCTCTCCCCGCTTAAGAAGAAGCACAAGCCAAGTGCACATTTACTCAGTTCCTACTACACTGTGTACCCTCTGTCTGTGTCCTGCACTGTATCTAGAGGAAATGAGTTCTACAGAGCAGCTGCAGTTTGGGCTGAGTTGCCCCTGCTCACCCTGCACTAACTCCTGCATTCCCGGCACTCTCAGGGGTGTCTGGAGATGTTATGGCAGCAAAGCTCCACAACTGGACAAGCCCTCAAACTATTTCTGGCCACCTAAAATGGGGACAGAGCATTCTGTACCTACTCTACTCCTGCTCCCTGAATGAAGCACATTCTGTGTCTCATCCCACACATATTTGGCTGCTCTCTCAGTTGGGCCCGAGGTGATACTCACAGGGATTTCTGGAAGTTTTTGTTTTGGTGTTCTTCAGCTCAAAACACTAAAAATAATACTGAGTGTTCATAGCACTGAGCTCAGGGCACACACGAGCTCCAAAGCACAACACAAGGTGGTGCCAGGACACTTGGGGGAAGCAGAACAGGTGGAAATCCCATGTGGGAGTTGGCACAGGCAGAGGCAGCCAAGCTCTGAGCAGTCCTGGATCAGCCAGCCCCATCCCTGCAGCTCTGCCCGCCCTGCTGTGCACTGGGGGATAACGAAGTGACAGGGACCTGGAGCAGCACGTGGAGCCAGCCAGGCTGCAAAGCAGGGATACAACACCTCCAGGCAGCCATCCTTACACGGAGAGGAGCCGGGATGATTCCCTGGAGACAACTCTGACTGTTCCAAGCTCCCACTGGGGAGTTCAGCTCACAAGTAAATGGAAACTGTATCCCAAAATTAAGTGACATTTTTCCCTTGCAGTCCTATGTTTGAAAGCACCCACTGTGAAGTGGCAGAGCTCAGAAATGCATCCTCCTGCTCAGTGGCAGCCTGGTATCAGACAAAGCAGAATGTTTAAGCAGCAGAACATCGTCTGTGGATACAAATCCCTGGGATGCAGGACTATGCTGGGTGTGTTTCAAAGCCTGGGAAGCAGTGTGGGTTCACTGTCAGCCACACATCAGATAACCATTTAAAAAGGGAATAAACTGAATAAAGAACAGATTAATTCAAATCCTTCTTTCAAATACTTCTCAGGCCAAACAATCAATTACAGGGCTGCTCAAGACTAAGGGAGCTTTCTCTTCAACAGCTTAATCCCACTTTCTAAAAAAAGCCTGCTGGGAGGGATTTTACCAAACTTCACTATATCGATATTTTCGGATTCATGATGGAGCAAAGAAACAGCATCATTTGAATTCCCTAACACAGCTTTATTTCATCACTTTCAGCAAAGCATTACAAAAGCAAGGAAACTACAGCTGGAGCCAAAATAATTCAAAAGATCAGTGTAATATGGAAGTTTTCAAGAAATCTTCCATTTCAAAAAAAAAAAAAA
>WEKY01033670.1:338747-408638 GCA_013390045.1 Picathartes gymnocephalus
AAAATCCTCGCCATTTAAAGGGCTGCAGAAACATGAAGGCAATCCAAGCTACAGGAATTCAATCAAGCATCTTTTCCAAAGTGCTTTTCTTCAGACCCTGTATCCTTAATTGGAGAAGAGACAAGGCTTTGGAAAGGCTAAAGAACTGAATAAAACAGTCCTAAGCATGATTCATTTCCAACATCCCAATTTCAAGAGAGCTATAATTGTAAAAATTGGGGTATTTTACAGAATAATTTAGTATTTTAAGTAGAAAAGGGGCATAGTCACAAGAAACAGAACTCTTCCTTGAAAGGGACCCCTGAAGGTGCACCCCAACTGCCTCAAGTCCACCTGTTGCCCACACCGGGTCAGGCCAACCACGATATTGTCCAGGCTAACCCTGAGAGCTTCCCAAGATGGAAACTCAGCAACTCCCTCCAGCAGCTCTCCAAGAGTAACAACTGAATGAGAATTCCAACATGGAGACTTAACCCAGAAGAGACACCTCTGGGAACAATTAAGGAACCTCATATGAAACACAGCCTGCATTTCCCTAGTTTGGGAAAGCACGACCCACATTCCTGTCCTATTTTTGGTCACTTTTCAAACCTTTGTGTTAGAACAGTTGGTGGTGCCACTGGGAACAGAACACACTAAATGTGCCAACAGTTTACATCAGCACTGGACTTCTGTTCTAACAAAAATATCTCAACATTTCAGCACAACAGGCAAAGCTAAACCTTTCAAAATAAAATGTCGCCCCCTCTGGGGGTTGGAGACTTCCCAAAGGGTCCCATTGCTTAGACAATCAAAATTCCCAGAATACTGGGACAATTTAAAAGCACCTCAGCTTAAGCATCCCAAGAGTGACAGACTAAGCACCAATTTCTTCGTGAAACTTCCACAGGGTTTGAAACAAGGGGTTCAACCTGAGAAACTTAGAAATCCCCAAACTTTTATACTCACAAGAACGGTCAATTCCCTCTTTGTATCATGTCACAATGGAATTATATTACTGGGGTTTTTTTTTAAAGAAGTCTTTCCCCAAAATGTCTTAAATGCTGAACCATTAAATATGGGAAAGCAGCCTGTGTCTCCAGCCTGTCCCAACCATTGTGAAGAGCTCAGGCCCTGGAGAGAAAGACTCTGAGTTGGAGACTTCCCCAAAGGTCCCAATGTTTAGATGGTCAGAACTTCCTGAATATTGGAAGAATTAAAAGCACCTCAGTTTAAGCATCCCAAGAGCAAGGTGGTAAGAACACCAATTTTTTTTGGGAAGCTTCCACAGGGCTTGAAACATGGGATTCAACCTGAAAAAATGGAGAAGGCCCCAAACAGCTACACTCAAAGAAACAATCAGTTCCCAATTTGTATCACATCACAACGGAAGTGTATTACTGGTGCCTTTTAAAATTTTTTTCCCCAAAATGCCTTAAAAGCTGAACCATTAAACATGGGAAGGCAGCCTGTGAGTGTCTCCAGCCTGTCTCCACCTCTCAAGAGCTCAGGCCCTGCAGCCCCAGGATCAGCTCAACACAGAGCAGCAGCGGGTACCTGGCAGGACTTTGAGCTCGGCCTCGTCGCTGTACTTGGGGGTGCCCCCGGCGTCGAGGGCGCAGCGATAGAGCCCCGCGTCCGTGTCCGAGGCGTTGGTGAGCAGCAGGGCCCCGCCGGGCAGCTGCAGCACGTGCCCATCCAGAGCCAGCGCCTGGCGGTCGCGCTCCCAGCGCAGCAGCGGCGCCAGCTCCGCCGTCACCTCGCAGCCCAGCACCGCGCTGCCGCCGCGGTACACGGAGGTGGGCTCCGGCTGGCTCGTGAACCTGGGCAGACCTGCAAGGAAACCAAAAGAACAACACATTTGAGATGTTCTGATCATGCCACCAAAGCTTGGAAGTTGAAGTCAAGACTCAAAAATGTAGTTTATAAAAAGTTAAGCTGCTCTTCAACTCTTTAAAAACATTAAACATGGATGGTGTAAAGACAAACCAAATAACCACAGAATCCTGGAATGGTGTGGGTTGGAAGGGACCTTAAAACTTATCCAGTCCCATGCCCTGCCATGGACAGAGACAGCTTCCACTATCCCAGGGTGCTCCAAGCCCTGTCCAGCCTGGCCTGGGACACTTCCAGGGATAGGGCAGTCAGAGCTTCTACAATTCAGCCTACACAACACCTTCACTTATCACCTCCAGCTACAAAAGCCTCTGTACAGCGCCATAGGTAAATATTGAGATAAATTTTATTGAGATAAATATTTGCATATGAACATTCTCAGTGTGGCTGAGACTGGAGTTTCTCCAGGGCACACCACAGAACTGATCCAGCAGCACTGCACTAACCGTGCCACCTTTTCCATAAAAATGTTCTCCAGAAATACCCAGAGCCCACATAATGGCTTCACAGTTGGGCTGAGGAGGCCGCACCCTTGGGGAAGTTGTGGGAAGAGGCTGGGAACACAGTTGGAGCTGGTTCCATGCATCCACAGCTGAGGCAGCCAGTGAAGCTGGGGGCACGTCCATGAAGTAAATCGAAGACAGGAAAAACCACGGGACAGCAATGACCAAAGTGTGAGGCACAGCCCTGGAGTGGGCAGGTCAGAGGAGGAGCAGGGAGAGGAGGAAGAGCAGCTTTGGATGTTGCCCTGGGGAGACTAGGGCAGAGCACGAGGCTGAAGAATTGGGAATGAAGGCAGGGAGTTGAACCTGGAAAATGGGGAGAGGTCCTTTAGTTTGGTTTTGTTTTCTTACCACTCAAATTACTTTAGTTGTCAAGAAATTAAATTAATTTTCCACAAGACAAGGTTGTTCTGCCATTACAGTAACTGGGAATGATCCCATCTTGACTCAGTAACTTTAATCTGATTTCCTCTCCATCCTGCTGAGGAGCAGAGTGAGGGCACAGCTGCATGGGCAGCCAGCCACAGCCACCCCATCCCAAGTATTCTGCACAGGGAAATGATCAAATCTGCCACAGTTCAACCCCTTATTTTCACAAGTTTCACTTAATACTTATCACAAATGCACCGGGAATGAACCTGCAGAAGGACCAATCCTTCAGGACAGACTGAATCCTAACAGAAGAGATTCCTAACATAGAAATCACTTCTGTCCTGTCAAGTTCCTTCCAGAACCCTGTACAGTTCATCTCTGTTACATATTTTCTTCCCTCTCAGAATCCCACCTGGGGACTCCTTCCATAACTTCATTCCTCTGAGAAACTTTGTTTCTAGCTTCCCCTCCCAGTGTACTTCCAAACAACTTGTAGTCCTTTGATCTTGACCTTGTTTTGGTATTATTTTGCATCTTTGATATTTATCCATCAGTCCCTCCAAGGTATTCATAGGAACAAAAAAATCCAACTTCTTTCTTTCAACTTACCTTCTGCTTAATGAAGCTACAATGTTTAGTTTCTCTCCCTCGTTCCTCTAACATCCTATCCACCTTTAAGGATGCAGAATGGCAGGAAGATTTGGGAAGAAAGGGACCCAGCCAGAGCAGAGTCAGCTACAAAGTCAGTGCGGGTTACTTAGGGATTTGTCCAGCCAGACCTCAAAAATCCCCAAGGGTGAAGACTGCACAACTCTTCGGCAACCTGTTCTACCTCCTGGAGCAGAACTCCCTCCTTAAACGCAATCAGAACCTCCCTTGCTCCAAGTGACCCCCAATGCCTCCTGCTCCCCAGCAAGCACCCCTGGCAAAAAGACAAACCCCAGTGCCTAGAGTAATTTAAGATCACAAACATCCACAGAAATATTACGAAACTGCTTCTCTGTCTATTGAAAAGATCTTCCCAAAAGATGGAACCATCTCAGTGGCTCTGCACCATCAATCCTAGAACCCTAGGAACTTTTTCTGCTCCTGAATCACCCATTCCTCTGTCCCAGCACAATCCCAAGGTATCTCTGCACCTGCCTGACTTTGCACACTGTGCCCAAAAGTTCCATCATTAGTCAGTCTGGAGCACTATTTAATTCTCCCTGTGAGACCATGGAGGCCACAGCAAGGGTAACAAGGTCTCCTTGTTTGCCACACTCACTAATTCAGTGGGTAAACAGGTTGTTCTTACAGCCGATGAGGCTGTTAACCCTGAGCCTCTGAACTCCAGTCTCTGAGGCATCTGTCCTCTCTGAAAATCTCCTCCTTGACAGAACCCATTAAATGTTCATAATTACCTCTGATTCTTATCGCTCTCAATATTCTCATTTATTAAGAGTCCTGCATATTAAGCCAGTTCATTCCCCAGCCTGAGAGGGAATCCTGGGTGACCTCCTTTTGCCAGGTGACTCTGTGACTTCTGTTTTTACCTCACCTGTTGCCATCTCTTTGCTCTCAGCAGCTCCCACTGGTACAACCTCATACTGGCAACTTCAAGCACAAGTGAGAACGTTCCTGGAGGACTGAAGCCCTGCAATTTCTCACATACAGCTCAAATGTGCTTTAATTTAAATCCCTTACAAGTACTGTTCATTTCCTGGACAAGACAGACCTTGTGCCTTCTGCTGTGTGCAGGTGCTCCACTGAGGTTAAATAAGCTTTATTCAAGATGGTTTCACTACTCACTAGAAATGAAATTATAGTTCATTTTTCAAGTGATCTTACATGCCACTAAAACATGTATTTTGTCATAGTCCTGTGTGGTTTTAAAATACACATTTTAACTCAGCCTGTAATTTTGTCCTAAAGAGTAATTTTCTCTTATTCTACAATTATTGGCAATTTGCACTGTTTAAAAGCCTCCATTGTGGAGGAGGACCCTTTGCTTTAGCCAACAAACAACCACAAAACAATCATGATGCATTATAAAAAGCATTCCAAATCCAGGCCATCCTTAATTATTATTAATTTGGAGATCTCTCTATAAATCCAGGAGCAGGTTCCAGAGTGCTGGCCCACCTCCTGCAGCAGTGAGCCACTAGAAAATACTCTTTCATCTCCCAGCTCAGAACCTTTCAATTACAGAGCTGCTCTCTCTTCAAAATATCAATTATCAACTCCAAGCCAGCATTTCCTGAACTTTTTATAATTGTTTTTAAAGGCATTACCATGTAAGCCAATTCAGTCTAGTTAAACTACAAACACTTAATAAATAATTTTTAAAGCCAACTTTTTAAAAGTTGATACTTTTTTCTCAGTGGTTTGTATTTCCCAAACTTCAATCAAGGCAGCTGAGCAAGAGATTCTAATGATGAGTAAAACCCCAGAATGGTTAAGGTTGGAAGGGACCTTAAAGCCCATCTAATGCCACCCCCTGCCACAGGCAGGGACACCTTCCACTATCCCAGGGTGCTCCAAACCCTGTCCAACCTGGCCTGGGACACTTCCAGGGATAGAAGATACATTCCTAATGAGGAAGCAGCCCCCACTCCTCACCCATGTGTTGCAGGGCAATCAGTTGAAGACATCAGCCCATCTTTTGGTAAATGAATGTCATGATAAATGACACTTTGGGCTTCTGACATTGAAGACAATTTTTTCATGTTTGTACACACATTAATCATTCTGTGGCAGTGCACATACATTAGGTATCGATTTTAGGACACCAAAGGAAAATACTACTGACCTAGCAAGAATGCAGGTTAATAAACTCAATTTAGGAAGGATGATTTTCCATTTGGAATGTTCTCTAAACACAGGCAGGAGAACACATAAGCAACAGTGCACTCACGTGCATATAACAGAGATTAGATGCATCCCAAACCCTCATTTCTGCTAGGACAATGCAATTGGCAGAGAAGGGGGGGAAGTCAATGCTGTCCCTCTTTTCTCCTTCCCTTTTGTCTCTCCCTCCCCCTCATCCAAGCCCAGAGCAATGGTAGGAATGTGAATGAACAATCTATTAATGCAAATGTGGTGCATTCAATCAGCATTCCCAGTCTCAGCGTTACTGAGATTTGTGGCCCATTGTCTCCATTTCTGAAAAAGATGTGCCTAGAAGAGCAATAATTCCCATGCTCCTGGAAAACACAGATGGTTAAAATTCTGGCTGTAGTCTCCTGCCCTCAATGGAGCCAGTATTTCAGCTCCTGGAGTCTGCAGAATCAAGGAGTTCAATGCCCTGAGCCAGATGCCAATCTAGTTCAGCAGCCAACCTGTGACTGCAACCAGTGCCAATCATTTCCTAGGAGACTGAAAGTAAAAAACCTTCATTATCAACCATTACTAAACAACTCGTTCACCTGAGTGCAGTAACTCCAGAGTCACACCTGCCTCTGCTCTGCAGCCTGCCAGCCCTGCTGCAAACGCTGCTCTGTTTAACGCGGATGCCATTGCCACACACACCCATTTAACCCCCACAGAGCCCTACCAACCTTTTGCGACCCATCTCACCAAACCAACACCACAAAAGGGAAGTGGGAAAAGAGAACCGTCTCCTTTTCTCTACAGAAGAGAAAGCTGGGGAGGAATCCCTTTTTCTTGCCTGTGGCAGGGCTGTACGAGGGGTCACAAGCCTCTGTGAGTGTTTTCCTCACGTGTGTCCCCTCTGTTGCCACTGCTCTGACTGGAATTTAACATAACACTTTGTATAAGCATTAAACTGCTCTAAACACACACATATCACATGTCTGTGCAATTAACATTTTCCCTAAGTTGGTTTCAGGCCTTCTTGTGACATCTCGATGTGCTCAGCAAATGTTTTGTTTTTTCCCCCCATTTCTACTGCAATATGGAAAAAGTAAAGCACAGGAGCAGCTGGCAGGTTTTCCATCCTGTTCCCTCCTGGATACCATCTGTGAAAAGCCTTTGCTGCCCAGAGTTAACTTTTACTCAAGTTTCTCCTAGCTTACCCACCTCTAACTCCAGCAGCACCAGCTCCAAACATCAATCTGAAATTCCACTCTCAATCTGAAATTCATCCAACTGGTCTGTGAATGATCCCAGAAACTGCTCACAGTTTTCAGCCACTTGAATTTCCCCCCATTCCTGTCTGTCTGATCGAATTTGAACTCGTGACAAATCCATAACTACGACTCCTTTCCCCAAACAGCCTCTTGGGAAGCGTGGAGATTTCAGCACCACAAGGAGGTGCTGGAGAATGGGAACACGATCCCCTATTGTTAGGACAGCTCCAACATCTGCTACCCTTCAGCGACGCAGTGGATCACAAAGATGCCGTCTATTTTGTTAGTGAATCAGCTCCTCACCCCAACCCTGCTAAAAAATTAATAAGTCCAGCCATCTGTGGACACTTCATTAAATTATCACAGCTCCTTCTCTCCAACATTATTCAGCATCATTTGTTGGAGTGGCAGAGGTGTGAAACGGCTTAAAATACACTCCTGCTAATGAGACATATTTCATGGATCTCACTGGCACATGGAGCAGACTTTGTAATTACAAACACTCCTGCAGAACACAAGTCCAGCACCACCTGAATTAGGGGAAGGCTAGATGCTTCCAGTCCTTGCTACAAACACCAAAGAGCACATCATTCTTCCCCCTTGCTTTAGGCAAACCAGACAGGGGAGAATACAACCAAAAATCCAGGCAGGAGACAGTTCCTCGGGGAAGGGAGGAGGAATTTTACAATGACTGTAACATGGAGAGAGGAAAACCTACCAAATATCCTTGCTGGCTAAATAGAAGCGGGAAATACATGGAATACAGAACAGAAATGAGAAATGTCAGTGTATAACCAGATTCCTAACTTGGTTAAACACACCTGTGACAGCATGGACAACATGGCATGTGCTGATTAAAACCAGTGTCCCTTGGCCGGAATGAAGGGAGAGAGGAAAATGTCACTGGACACATCAGTAACGCACACGGCCACAGGTCCTGGACACATACAGTGACACACCGAGCGACCTGGTGGCACCGCAGAGCTGTTCTGAACAAACAACTGAACTCCAGATAACCCAAGGCCCCTTCCAAGCTCAATTATCCAATTACACGGGGAAAATACACAAAAAACCATAGTGAGAAATAGCAAAATATTACACAAAATATTGTTCAACCTGGCCTTGGACACTTCCAGGGATCCAGGGGCAGCCACAGCTTCTCTGGGCAACCTGTGCCAGGGTTTCACCACTCTCACAGGGAACAATTTCTCCCTTATATCTACTACACATCCAAAAATTTTAGAGGGTGTTTGGACAAGGAAAACACATCAGCATAATATGATGTTCTACCTGGCAAAACAAGCAAATCCAAATTCTACTCAGGTGATATCAAGAAGAGATCAATACATTATTCCAGGAATGAAATGGGAGCAACAAAATGATTGAAGGAAGATCTTCAAAAATTCAGAGGTCACTGCTGACAACCACAACTACAAGAAAAGCAGTAGGGGTGAGGTGAGGATGTCAGTCCATAGCACATGGTCAGGCTCAAGAAGTGCTGCAAGGAGTGGCAAAGACGAACAGAAAAATAGATCTGCTGACGGAGGAGGTGAAATTGTACCATGAAAACTGGAGACAGGACTAGCAGTTCAAGGGCCAAACAACACAAAAGCTCCAGCAGCAGCAGCAGGAAAAGCTGCAGCAGCCACAAAGAATCTGATCTCTATAGACATCAAGAAACAGCTAAAACAACATTCTAATGCCAAAAAAAATGAATTCAGGGCATGCAAACCTTGGAGTCATTTATTTGCTACTGTTGAAGATCATTCTAATAGCAAGGCCAATGAAACCCCGTGGGACTTCAAGAGAAGCCCTAAAGATAAGGCACACAGATTGCCTCATTATTTAAGGAACTTCAGGTCTTCATCAATAGACTACCCAAAAATAAGAAACCCTACAGGCTCACAATTACTCTTTCTAAAACAAAATCGAGAGCCATAACAAAAGAAGAATAAGATCCAAGGGTTATGGTGAAAGAAAAGAGCTTGACAGGTTAAATAATTTTAGTTCCAGGCGAGGCTATCAATTACGGAAGCTCATGTGAACAAGCTATTCAAAGAAGATTAATGCACAGAGAGGACTGTCAGGATAAATTTATCACAAAACTGGAAGAAAGGCAAGACTTGAAAAACTTTTGCAGGCAACTCTATAGACAGTGACAAAGACAGCTGGTACCTGACAACAGGCATTTAGAGACAGGAAATAACCAACAATCTCACTGCAAACTCCTTGGGATGCGTGAATAGAAAAGAAAGCCTGCAAAACCAGAGTGCTTGAAGGCTGACAGAACAGCAGACAAACACAAAGCACAAAGAACTTCTACAGACACAAACATGCAGCTCAGAGAGATGTCTGGAGACAACACGGCAGGATAAAGGCAAACATTAAAAGCCATATAACTGCAAATTATCCAACACAAGCACAGCTCAGGTGGCATCAGCACACCACTGACCCTCCAGCAGCTGCTGGCCATGAACCTTGGAGTATCAGAAATCTATTTTTAGAGGTCTCTCCACAACGGAGCCTTTCTTTGCCTAATTTTGACTCTTTTTGTAAGAGCAGACGGACAGTGTATCTAAGTCAGGGTTGACTTCAGAAGCTATTACAGAAGGAAGAGCAACACCTTTACAGAAACATATAAATTATTTAGAGACATTTCCCCATGCTCCCCCAAAACAGGGGTTTCTATATGCAAATGAATAGGGCTTGGAGAGGTTTTAACAATTTTTAACATCTTTATTTCCAGTATATTTATTTGAATTGTGAGACATACTCTATGCTTTTAAGAATGTTACTGAGAACTAACCTTACTGAAATCAACCCTAGCAAAAGTCATAACCTAATTTTTCCTTATTCAAAACAATTTTCCTCCATTTTGTTTCCTTTCCAGGGTTATTAAACTTCACCTTGAATTTTTGTTACAGAAAAATAAAACATTAATCAGAGATACCCTTATGCTTGACACTTCTTACCCTTGCTGCTTTTGTGTCACCTTTCACTTGGGGCAGTACTACAGGTTCTTACCATTTTCAAAAAGCAATATTCAATCATTCAGAAACCTGAACAATGTCTGCACACAGAGCCTTCACTGTACACTAATAAAGCTGAAATCTCTTGCTGATTCCACACTGGAGCAGGCAAGGAGTGAGGAACACAGGCTGCAGATGTAACCATCACTCTGCTGACAGCTCGGGATTCCGAGCAAGCTCCGTGCAAACTTGTCAAACAGAGTTACACAGGGATTGCTGGTGCAGAGCAGAAAGGAAAAATCTGAGTCAAAATATTAACAAATGAGAATCCAAACTAAACAAAGTTCAGCCAAGCTTCTTGTTTAGGGGTGTTGATGCACCATCAGTATGGTGTCACTGTGTCCTTGTCTCACCATCCAGACCCCTCAGCCGACTGTCAGCCCAACAGGTTTCAGGGATTTGGGCCCAGCTCCCTTCCACAGAATTCCTGCTTCTCCACAGATTAAATCTATCACCTGCCATATTTTCAAAGGCAAAGGTCAAGATGGAACCTATGCTGCAAAGAGCTCCCATTTCTTATGATTTACAGTAAGTTTATATTATTCTGAAGTACATGAACATAACTTTGCCCACGAACTAAAGGATATTCCCTTTGCCAGTTACAAGACTTGCATTGCACTGGACTTGAATTTCACTCTAGAAAACACAGGAGTTTTTTTCTGAGCAGTGCTATTACATCATTACTAAAGCAGGAAGCTCAGGCACGAGTGCCACACATCTCCGTGCGCCCTCTCTGCTCCAGCTTCAGTAGAGCATTTGTCACCCTCCAGCAAGCACAAATAAGCTTTAACTGGCTCACTGACCCACAGAATTCGGGACAGGGATAGTATTAGTCACAATGAGCTGTTGGATTTGGTTTGATACAAGGTGAAATAAACTCGAAATACAAAAGCTTAAGAAAACCTGTGCTTTTCAATAGGAACTAGTTTTAAGCAAGCAAATTAAGAGTCTCTTCACTTGGGCTCTGACTGATGCCTTGGAGTGGCTGCCTAGAACAGAAGCTAGACAAGATCAAGAGAATAAAGGGGTATTTATTAAAGGCCTTCAAACAGGTATACCTTGGGCAGTCAGAAGCCTTCCAGAGGCTACACCCAAGATTGGACGATGGTCACGAATTTTTCAGATAGATATAAGTTTGGTCAATCTACGTATCAGGGGGTAATCCTCCAATTACAGCTTCAGATAATGAAGTCATATACCCACCCCCCCAATTCACTTTTGTTTATACTTTTCAGGGCCTGAGGCTATAGGGTGTCCTTGAATCTCAGGCCCAGAGGGATTGTTTTGTGTGACCGAAACGTGAAGAGAGCTTACTAACATTCTATATGTTAGTATGTGTTATACACTAACACAGTACAGGATTTGAAAAACAGAAAGGCTAAAATCCTACAGCATCATGACTTGGTCACTGAATGTCAACGAACAGTTTCAAAATAAGTAGGTCACATTCCCTGCTGTGGGCTTTCCTCATGATTCCAGCGGTAATCCAGTTGCAGGCAAGTCCTGCTCTTCTCTGCCCTGGACATGGCAAAAGGCTCTGGTATTAAATCCCAATCTGAGACTAAAAATTTGTAATAGTTTTGAAACTGGACACTTGCCTTCAGTCCAAGAACCAAAGACCAGTTCAAAGGCTCACATAGATTTTCTTTGCTACTTTAACTGGACAAACGTGGGCTGCAGGAATTGAGAACGACACAACGCAGAACATTTATTGTCTTAAATGTCTAAACTCTCACACTTTCAGTAACAGCTGACAGAACCTGTACAAACTGCAGTTGTGTTAAAACCACCTTTCCCATTTATCTGTCATGAAGAAATGCATTTTGATCTGAGCCAATTTATGAAAAA
This sequence comes from Picathartes gymnocephalus, assembly GCA_013390045.1. Lineage (NCBI taxonomy): Eukaryota > Metazoa > Chordata > Aves > Passeriformes > Picathartidae > Picathartes > Picathartes gymnocephalus. The sequence continues at coordinate 350,445 of WEKY01033670.1, forward strand.
CGCAGATTTTTTTTCATAGGAAAAGATACTTCTGCACGGAAAATTTATCACCCGTGTCACTTACTGGCTAAGTGCTCTTAAGTAGCCTCCTCTGAAGTGTCTCTGCTCTGAGGTTTTTTCCAATTCCAAGGTACAGAATGTTTTTTATTCATAAAAATCCGATCAAGATTACTTCCTTCTCCTTGATGTCAAAGAAATGTGCAATCCTGGGTAAAAATGTGCTATTATTTCTAACTTAACTCCATCTCTGAGGAGCTGGGACAGTTTGTCTCGAGCTTTGCTCTCACCCTTTAGGATGGCACAGACAGAGTCCAGTGAGAAATGAAATACGGCTCGGCAGCAATCTTTAAAGCTTGGCAAACTTCTCAGAGGACATGAACAAACAGAACCAAACAACCTGGCTACTTCCTTGCAGTTCCTCGTAATTATGGCAAAAAGCAAAGATAAAATTTCAGCTCAAATTAATGTTTGAAAAAAATCCTTATATATTCACCATTACTGATACAGAAATAAGTGATTGATATTCAATAGCTAAGCAGTCTAACACCCCAGAAGGAAACACCTCTGCTGCTGGGCTTTGCAGAGCGCTACCTTGAACGGCAAGCCCACATCCCTCCAGGTCCTGCTCCCTCCCACAGGCTGTGCTCAGGCCTGGATCATCATTTCTTGGCCATGACTTCACCCACTGCCTATCATCCAGAGTCTGTAATGGATATAGAATTCCTTATCCCTACCTACCCTCCTCATTTGCAGCATCTTGGTGCATTATAAAAAGTAATACTTTAAATTTATCAGAAAGGAATGCTTTATTAAGCCCATGAAGAAAATGCAAAGTGTGGAGATCTGGAGCTGGTGTCATGAGCTGCACCAGACACAGGATTAGGCCCTGGCACCTCCTGGCTCAGAACTCAATTAACTCATCTAAGCCACAGGAACCACCACAGCCCATCCAGGCCTCCTACAATTCCAGGGCCAGCTCTCCCAGCCATCTGCTTGGAAGCCCCAAGATGGACACATGCAAGAAGCAAATAAATCTTGAAAAGGCCAGGTGGTCAGCCAGCTACAAACTGGAGCAATTTCCCAAGTGAAGTTCATTCCCTGAATCTGATGTCCAGAGGAACTCTCAACAGCGAAACCCAACCGAGGGCGGGGCCCTCCTCCTCGTGTGACACAGGGTCCGTGTGACACCCAGCACAGTCACACCGACCCAGGGACACCCGACCCAACACACAGAACAGCTACAGGGGCTTCCAGTGCACTTGTGAGAGCACACATTTTGTCAGTGACCCAGCCCCAAGCCCTGTGCCCTGGCACAGCAGTCCAGAGGAGCCATGGATGAGCTGGATGAACCAGCAGGAGGAGGGGATTTACCCAGGTCAGCAGAGCAGAGAACATTGTGCTCAGGAACAAAGTGCTTGACTACTCCTGGAATTAAACTCCAAATCCTTCTTCCAAATATGGGCACGATGGGCCTCAGCCCACTCCAGCAGCCCCAGTTGTAAGTGGAAAAAGCAGGAAGTCTCCCAAGGTTTCAACACAAAACAACACATGAAGCTTCACTGCAGCATTTCTAGACTGACTTTTCAGGAACATTCTCCTCCTGGGCTGTGCTGCCCCTGCAATGTGCTCAATGGTTCCAAAGGAGATACCCCACTTTTACTAAGTACATATCAAATCTTCCTGGATCCTGAACCATTTTAGAGTTTGATGTTACATGGCAGGAGCATTTCTTAACAGAAGTGATTTGTCTGTACTTTTCCTAAACGTAATTACAAAATGAAGGCTTGAAAATAAAATTTCTGTGAGTATTTAAATAGGAAATAATAATTCAAGGAGATTATTTAGTTGAGGTGAGAAAAAACAAGTCAGAAGTTATAAGCAAGTGCTCTTGAATTAATGAAACTCAGACACACCTGAAGTTTTTACCAAGGCAGTACCACAGCTGCCTCATCACAGCCAAGCAAATGACACAAAGCTCAAAGCCAAGAATTATCAAATGCAAGGACAAGTGGAAGAAGAGGAAGAAAAACAGCTGGATTCACTTGGGGAAAGAGGATGACAAGAGGTGAAACAAATAATTTAGTGAGCAGTCTTTAAATGGATTTATAGAGCAAATAAATCTTCATGATCAAACTCAGTGCTCCTGTCACACTTCCCAACTTTTAGATCCTTGTGTATCTGTTCTCTCAATAAAAGCTTTAACTGAGCCACAGTAACCAGTAACTGGGGAAAGATCATCCTGGGAATATTTTCAGCTCATGTTATTACACTTTTCATTAAAATACATACATATTTATTTTTCCAAGATGAACTACAGACACAGATCTCCAAAACTTTGTAAATCTATTTTTAATCCATGTTTTACAGCAGCTTTTTTAAACTCTCTACCCTTCTTAAGATCTAACTGGCACTTAAGTATCAAAGATAGATTTACATTTCAAAAGCCAATTAAAAAACATACTGTACCAAGGCACTGATTAAAGTGTTGTGGCTTTACATAAATTAGGCAGCTCCTTTGACTTTCCCTACTTCAAATCCATCATAACAATGGGAAAATGCTACACATTACATGGACTGTACAACCACCACACCTTCTCCCTCCACTGCCCTAAGGAACCGGTGATGACAAACTCAACCTTCATTTGCTTGAAGGAAACAAACTGTGGAGGCTCACCCTAAATGGGAAAGAGATGCTCACATCCCCAAACTGCTGTTCACTGAAGAAAACTAACATTTCTTGCTGTTTGCAGTTCCTAAAAATCAAGGATTTACTACTACAAGCCTGGTAGAACAGCAAACACTTCACTACCAAGGTGGCAGCACACAATTTCAAGTTATGGACTAATTCAAGTGTTCTTCACAATGGAAGATTTTATCATATCCTCTGACTTTTTTAAATCTAAAGGCAGCAAAGATCAGTTTCTTTAAGAGGCTCAGTTGCTACAGAACCTCTTGATCCCCACACCTCCAAAAACCCAAAGAGCAAAGTCTTCTCATGGATCATCAGGCACAGAAAAGATCCTTTAAAGGCACATTTCCAAGTGCACAGTGAAGCTGCCACGATCCACTACCACAGCATGTTCAGAGCGGGGTCAAAGACACAAATTGATGCAAACCCCAGCCAGTCTGTCTCCAACACAACTCCTTCAATCCCTGACCCAGCACTCCATGCCCAGGCACTCACAGCGTGTGGTTTGGGTTGAGTTTTCCATACAGTGGTTCACTAAACAAACCCCTGTCACCCTACGGCAACAAAAGAGCTTCAGATTCCAAAACCCGAAAATTTTAGATCCCTCAAACTAGAATATATAGAAAGTCCTTTAAATAACTTGGGAAACTTATCCAGATTTGGTCACCTTCCTGCAGGTAGATTGTTCACTGTCATCCACCGGCCATGCAGTTCCAAGACTGAAAATTCCAACTCTGTATACACTTGATGGAACATAACATGTTTTTACTGGCTTTTTTTGCCCTGGCCTCCATGACTCACCAGAACCTGACATTTTCAAGAGTTATTTCATGTGTAAGAAGCTGTTAAAACATGCAACCTACACTTCATAATGCTCCCTTTTAGAGATCAGGTGCATGGCAGCACCACACACACATAGCAGAGGAATCCCACATACCACCGCTCAATTAAGAGGGGAATTAGCTCCTTCCCACTGGAATTTTGAGGCCAAGGGGAGCCCTTACTATGTTAACAATGCCCAAGCTCACCACAGCCCGAAAGCTGCCAATTAAAACAAAGAGGGTGGGCAGGAACATTAAAAACCACTGTTAAAACGAAGGGATTCAAATGAGGACAAGAAAAGCAATAGGCTAAACCAGAACCTAAATATTCCACCTCTTGTTCCAAAGCCTTTAGCAACCAAAGTGCCTTTCCCTCTACGAGGGGATTAAACGGCATGGTTTTGCCCAGCTTTTGGCACTTGACTGGGGTGGTAAATAGGTTTTTATACACCCGCATCTGCCAAAGCTTCTGCAGCACTACAGCCAGAGGATGCTCAGGGGCAAGTTTCCAAGGCACAGGATGGCAAAAGGCAACGCACAACATGTGTCACCAGCATTTCATCTAGTTCTGAGCAATAAAAGTACCATTTTTATTGCATGGAATTAATAACCTTAATACACAGCTGTCAGGCCAATGTGTGCAAATGGGGCAACTGGTTGTTTGGGGAAGGTCCTTATTGTCTTGGGCTAGACTGTATTTGTTCTGTTCTCTAGCTAAGCTTGTTTGGAAAAAACCTCACCACAACCACACTGTTGTTTGTTTTGGGTTTTTTTAAAGTAGGCTCTTAGGGCTTCTTTTTTTTCAAGTACTTGGGTTCTTTTTCAAGTACTAAAAGGCTCTTAAAGATTCCATCATTTTAGAAAATATCAATTGAAATAGTACCTTCTACCTTAGATAGGAGAAAATGGAAGTGGAAATTCGGCAGACATTTCGGCTTACCTTCATTTTTAACCCCATTAACCTCACCTAATGATCATATAGAGCAGGCTGATGGCAGAGGCAGGAGGCTGAAGGCTCTCATGTGGAAAACAGCAGAATTAATCCCGACAGCAGCGATGCAAGGAGGTGGTAATTGCTCGAGAGAAGTGTGGGAGAACTGCCTTTATTGTCCTCATTGCCAAGAAGCTTGGAAATCTATTCCTCATTAAGAGATTCTCAAAGTCACTCTTGTAAGGTATAAAACCCCAGTTTTTCTATTTCTGACATTGCTGATGTTTCACAAGTCAAGTTAATGGGAACAACACCCGAATACAAACGATGGAAGCGGCAGCTCTGGGAGATGCAGGAGCACCAGTCAGGAAGAATTCATTACCCTGAGACATTTATTAAGCGAAGGGAAAAAAAACTGTTTGAAAAAGGCTGGCAAACATCATTAGAGAAACAAAGGAAAATTGCTTCACAGGCTTTTTTCCTAGTTACAGTGCCTTAGTTTACCTTGGTCTTTCCTTTTGGTTGGTTTTTGAAGTCTCACCCTTAGTCAGTAATTACAAGTCTCTTCCTGCTTTACTGTTTACAAGACACAAACTGACAGTCCCAAGCCTTGAGAAATAAGCAAATGACATAACAGACCACTTTCCCCAGCCATAATCTTTATTTTTACCTGCAAACTTCACTCCCTCACTACTTCCTACCCCCAGAAATAAAGCTATCACATATCAAGTGTAAAGGGTACTCAAAACACCAAAGCTGAGGTTATGACTTGGGCTTCTCAGTAGAAAATTTTATGCATTTGGTTGGGTGTTACTTTTCAAACTTCCTTGTTCACACCTGATAAGAAACAGAAAAATCCAACTCCCCAGCACTCCATTCTCTACCCATCTCCCAGTCCTGCAGGGATTGTACACGCTGCTGTTAGGAGCTTCCCAAATGTTTCAGATAGAGCAGGTAATTCGCCACGTACAAGCACAGAAAGTTACTTTAAGGTAATTTATACATAAAGAAAGTAAAATCCTGTTTTCTTTCCCCTTCTAAGCTGTGGTAAATCTCCATTGTGATTTCAGACACCTGACACTTCCCTTAATCCATTCATTGCAGCTTTCCTGCTCTCCAGCATTTCCTGAGAAAAACCCACATTAAGCTGCTTACAGGAACAGAACACATGCCAACTCCCAGCCAGTAAAATGAGAGCCACAGTCCCAGTTTTCCCAACAGCTGATGGAACCAGGTGTGTTTCTTGGGAAGCACCTTCCTGTTTTTCCAAGGGCAGAGCGTTCCTTTCCATCACCATGTTCTCAGCCACACTCACAAACCAGAGCCTTACCTGCCACGGTGAGCTTTGCAGTCCTGCTCACGATGGTCCCCAGGCTGTCCACAGTTGCCACGCACTGATAATATCCTTCATCAGGTTTATTATGCTTGGAGTGCACCACAGTGTTAATTAATAAAGATCCATCTGGCAGCAGCTGGCGGCGGTCATCTGACACCAAGTTCAGGAAAGTGCCATCCTTTTTCCACTCGATTTTGGGAGGGGTCTCGCAATGAGCCGAGCAGTTCATGATCACCGATGCTCCACGCACTGACAGCACGTCCAGGGGCTCCACCAGGAAGTAGAAAGGAGTGAAGGTTCTCATGAGCGATTCTGTAAAACATCACAGAAACTCTGGGTTAGTTTTCCAGTTTTGAATGTGAAACGCACCCTCCTTCAAGATAGAGTAACAAGCGCGAGAACTATCACCACTCACATCCCTCCCCTGAACGGATCAAACCAGCTTGGTCTCTATGACAGTGTTTTCTGCTTTGACTATTCACATCATAGACCCTCAGATGCCGAGACATTTTCATCCCTCAAATGCATTTCCCTGCTCTGCTCTCGGCCTCTGTGGTGTGGGTGCTGTCTTATGATTTGTGGAACCAAGATTGGGAACTACCAAGAACAATTCAGCCCTCAAGAGAAAGTCTCCCATTCTGAGCTTAACATATCTTGCAAGTGTCATAAAGTGTTTTTTCCATTCTAGCCCAGGATAAACATGATTACTTTTCCATTTTAAGTATTCTCCAAAGAGTTCTGTAATTAACATCTAGTTTGCATTAAGAAGTGAATTTTAATTACTGTCTTTCTGGTGTATTTGGTCAAGCAGAACGATTGTGCGTCCATATCACTTTGACTTGTCTAACCTTAATCATCCGTAGAAAACAGAAGACAAATTCTTCTTCTCAGGGAAGAACAGTTTTCCAATCAGCACAACATTGGGTTCAGGGAAAAGGGCATCTTGGTGTTTAAAGCCCACCTTAGAAATAACACTCAGATAACAATAACAAACACCTGCACTCATCTCAAAATCATTTCATCTCCCACCATTGACCATTTCATCTCATGGTGAATGAAAAATTGCTGAAATATTTTAAGACCACCTTAAAGGCAAATATACATTTAATAACAAGATTTGTTTAATTAAGTCACAGAATAATTCTGAGGTTTGAGGAAAAAGCACAAACTCTGAAGGTGACCTTTACTTGCAAACAAAGGCTGTCCTGAAAGCATTGCAGCTTTTCCCATTGCTTGGTTGTTTGTGGGGTTTTAAAAATCGGATCTACCTTCTAAAATGACCTTAATTAAGAAATTGATATGATTTCCTCTATCACTGAACTACACAGTCCCTGGTCTCCAAAGAGCCTCCAGCTTCCCCTCAGAGGGATTCCAGCCTTCCAGCACGGAGCCCATTGTCTGTGCTATTCACAATTCACAGCAACTTGGAGATAAGGCAGGAGTGGTGTGAAAGAAACAACAGATAAATGACGCTTTGGCAGCTGATAGCGTTCAGACGCTCTCTTACCTTCAAGAACTCAAAGAGGAAATAAAGGAAAACATTCTAGAAAGACTAAAGTTTCCCTAGCAACAGGGTCAGGCTGGAGACCTGTTAGGTTGGGATCCAAATCCTTGGGATTGTCTTTCTTGAGGATCATAGATACATCCCAAAAAAGACCCCCAAACGAAATATACAGAAAAACTTAAATTTTCTAGGAGCTGCTTATGTTACTCTGGTTTGTACAAGGGCACCTACGTGTGAATGTTCTCGATTCTCTGTGCCTCTGAAATCCTGAGTGTCAGCTCTCACGCAGCAAAAAGCAGAGCACAAACAAGAGCCATGAGCAGCAGGAAAATCTTTGACCTGTTTACCTCTATAATCTCTTCCAGTGCCGTAGACACCTAAAGTTCTTAAAATTAAAGACTGAGCTGCAGAGCCCCTGGGTTTTCCAAGGGAAGCAGATTCTCAGCCAGGCTTCAGAGGTACCAAACTCCTGCCAAGAGCCCTTGGAATACACAGCACCAGCTGCTTCATATCCTGGGATATCACTGTGCTCCTGCACTGAACGCAGCAGGGAGAAAATGGCAAGGGTAGGTGAATAACTCCATTCCAGCTTGAAGCAAGTTAAATCAGAATGGAGACCATTCTTTCAGAGGATCTACAGTTGGGGTTTGGGGCACACTGCAGCCAGCTGAGCTCGTGCTGCCTTCAGGCCTCAATTTGGCACAAAAGGGTTTGTACACACTTGACCTTAATAACCTTCTGTTTCTACCACAACGAGCCATTTCTCCCACTCCATCAACCTACTGATTACTCAGCTTAATGACAGCATCTTATTTTGGGCAGAATGGATGTATTTGGTGCAGGGAGTCCTTCCCCTTTCCACACACTTACATACACAGGCGAGCACACACCAGTGCCCCTGTGCCAACACTGGTCCAAGGAGCTTATGCTAAAGCCAGACCAGTCTGCCTCCCTGCTTGGAAACAGGAACAGGTAAATCTCACTCATTCCCACCAGGCTGGAGTTTATTTCTCCCCAGATCTGCTCTGGAGCACTAGGGAGCCAGATGTGCCAGAAGACAGAGTGCCCTGGCACAGACAAGATCTCCATGAGCTACTGACACAGAGTCATTTCTCATGTCCTGGAAGCTCCACAACTCCCTTCCTCAGCCCTGCCAGAGCACAGGCAGCGGGCTTCAGCACTCCTGTGCCCAGCCCAGAGCACAGGCAGTCGGGTTCAGCACTCCTGTGCCCAGCCCAGAGCACAGGCAGTCGGGTTCAGCACTCCTGTGCCCAGCCCAGAGCACAGGCAGTCGGGTTCAGCACTCCTGTGCCCAGCCCAGAGCACAGGCAGTCGGGTTTAGCTCAGCAGCGTGGCACTGATGTCTACATCGCTACCATAATCCCAAGATCCTGTTCTTGGAAGCCGCTGTAAGGCTTGGTACTTTCCATTTAATGTTAGACTAGCTGATTATTCCTGCCTAACTGTATTAACTTGCACTTGGCTCCTCCAAGTTTTTCCACCTTCCAAGGAACAGTTTACCAAATTTGAAGTCTAACCCTGCCCTCACTCTTCCCTAAGTAGTGTTAAAAGGTAACAAACACAGTTTACTTCATCAACCACTCTGGGAGTGAAAGACAGCAAATGCAAGTTTATCTAGAACACACAAGTGCAAAATCCCCACAAAACAGCCTCCAGCATCAAGATCAGGACATGGAACTGCTGGAGAGAGTCCAGAGGAGGCCACAGATCTGCTCTGAGGACTGGAGCCCCTCTGCTCTGGAGCCAGGCTGGGAGAGCTGGGGGTGCTCACCTGGAGAAGAGAAGGATCCAGGGAGACCTCAGAGCCCCTGTCAGTGCCTGAAGGGGCTCCAGGAGAGCTGGAGAGGGATCTGGGACAAGGGATGGAGAGACAGGACACAGGGGAATGGCTAAGGAATGGAAAAATGCAGGTTTAGATTAAACATTGGGAAGGAATTGTTCCCTGTGAGGGTGGTGAGGCCCTGGCACAGGGTGCCCAGAGCAGCTGTGGCTGCCCCTGGATCCCTGGCAGTGCCCAAGGCCAGGTTGGACACTGGGGTTTGGAGCACCCTGGGATAGTGGAAGGTGTTCCTGCCCATGGCAAGAGCGGGGACTGGATGAGCTTTAAGGTTCCTTCCAACCCACACCATCCCAGGATTCTGCGACTCCAAGTTAGGGCAATAAAAGTTTGTTCACCTCATCCAATTTGCCCAGGAACAGATGCCCAATTGACTACTTTTATACTTTCCTACCCCCTACTATTAAAAATACTCCAGGGTGTTCTAGTCCTCCTTGTAGCTCCTCTCTACTCTAATTCGCATAATTAGCCATCAGTTCTGACACTGTTTCATGCAAGACAAAACCCATCACCCCAAAGTGATGTGGCAGTATTTAACCATGAAGTGCTTCCAGCCCATCCTGCACTATTTTCTGTGCAGAGGTGCACCTTTGTAAGGCCTCAGGTGAGCAACATGTAGAACAGTAAATGCCAAGCAGCTGCAGAAGTGGGAAGAACCTTCCCTTCGTTATCCAGTTAATTTCTGGAAGACACAAGCACTCCAATATCCACCTTAAATCACTGAAATGTGTCCTTTAACAACCGCCTGCCATGAGCTTGTCAGAAATTACAGCACTTAGGAAAATAACTCCAGACAAAACCACTCTGATCTCAGACCTACTGATTCCACATAAATCACCTCAAACTGGTGCATGGCAATCTGTCTTGAGATTTTTACCACAGATCTGACTTGGATTCAGTGCTGCCACCAGAACTGTTCAGCGGTGATGCTCTCGAGGACGAGCAGCAGCTGCAGCCCAAGCACAGGGCTCCAACACCACATTTCGCTTCACTTTGGAAAGAAATCACATCCCATTTTACAAGGACCAAACACAACCACCATCCAGAAGGAAAGTGTGAAGCACAGGCATCATTTCAGAACTCCTTGTTCCAAACAGGATGATAAATTAAAGCAGCCAAACGCATCTTCCATCACAGTTAGCTGACTTGAGATGAGCGATACACCAGGCCTTGGTTTGGAAGGAGTCAAACCAGAGCTTCATGAAGAAAGATCACTCATTGTTCAGAGCTGAGGAATGACGTGGGGTGATACCTGTCCTTCTGACTCCAAGGCACTTTAGGAGTATGGATATGACACCCTTCAAGCTTGACATGTAAAACAGAAGCATCTGATAAATCCTGATCAGATGGGCAGGATCTGTTAGACAGTCCCTTCTCATATACTTCAAGTCAATGATAAAAGCTCCAAGCTCTCTGGCTGCAGGATTGCACTTTTAAAAGGTTTTTCCCCAGATTTAATTAATATTCCCAATGGCCTCTGTAATCCTAAAGACAGTGTCACGCCCTTCCTAACCCACATCATTACAAAAAGCTGCCTCCAGAATCAGCCAGATGTAGTTTAAGTGAAGATGTTCCCCACACCATTCCCTGCAGGCTGCCAGCAGAAGCTCACAGGGAACTTGTTCTGTGGTTTTGTTCACATATTCATGGCTAAGGAGCACGTTATCTATGTGGGCAAATTGCTGCATGTGGTAATCTCTAAATAAATGTAAATATTACCAGCTTGGTAATTTATTTTCCTTGACAACATCAGAAGCATTCTGCATTTCCCCAATAAGCAAAATTTATCTATGATATAACAACGTACCAATGTTTAGACAAAGATGTATCTTCTGCTTAATATTATATTAAGCTTCTTATATTGCTCTTACAGGCAATAGCGATTATAGACCATCTGATCAAATTAAATGACGACAGCAATATACACCAGCCAAACATCTTTTGATTTTACTTTCATAAAGCATTTCCAAAGCCCAACCATACACATGGTGCCTGGCAAGTTCACCACACCCAAAAACCAAGGTCACATTTCTAAACTGTGATCTACAAACGCCACTTCAGCTCCTGTTTCACAAAGACTCTGCAATCCACAAATTACACCAGACAAAAATTAAAAGGCCCTTAAGCATCAAGAAATAAAAGAGGGAGTGTAAGAGCCACCCCTGACTGCCGAGTGCAGTATAAATCCTGCTGGTACTTCCGTAACTCCAGCAGGGCTGACAGTGGAACCCGGCAGAGCAAGTGACAGAACATTGTAGGATAAGTAATGCCTTGTACAAATCCAGACTTTCCCAGACTTAGTAGATTCCTTTCTCCTTCAGCTCAAGCAGATTTCCTCCTCTGATGATTTAAGACACTGTAACAAAGATATCCATCACAAAGAGTAACTCCCCCTCATCCCAGCATGGTTGGGAATTGTGGGTTAGGAATGGTGCTTGAGGAATGCTGTGGTGCCTCAAATTCCTCCCGCCCACAAAGGAAGGGGCTGTTCTGAAATCCCCAAGGGAGAGAGATCCTTTCAGGATGGAGGAGGACATGTGGAAGAAATTCTGCCCTGTGAGGGTGGTGAGGCCCTGGCACAGGGGTCCAAGGCCAGGCTGGACAGGGCTTGGAGCATCCTGGGATAGTGAAGGGTGTCGCTGCCCATGGCCTGGGGTGGAAACAGACAATCCTTCAGGTCCTCTCCAACCCAAACCATTCCAGATTCTATGATGTTACTGAGCTGAGAAGGTTTTTGACATCATGTACCAACAAGAACACAAAAATCAAGACACTCACCATAATTATAGCATTATTGTAACAGAGAAAGAGGTAATACAGTTCAGGATTTGGCCTTTGCAATTCGGGAGTATCCAGACAGCACAGTCAATAAACAAAGAACCAGTCCAGCAAAGTAAACCATATTTTGCAACAGTGCCTTTAGAGCTTTGTTTATATTTCCAGTTACCTTTTATTTGTTAAATAACATAATATTGTTGTCTTAAACTTAACTGACCTTCTTGATGGCTCTCAAGCACAAAATTATATTTTAAAAAATTAGCCCATTAAAAAAGCGTGCATGAATAGAATGCACAAGTCTTCAAATAGTGTGATGTGCCTGCAGTAAATCACTGCAAGAAAGCATCCTTGCATCTACTCCAACCACTCCCTCTGTAAGTGATACCATCACCTCATATATTATTAAATAATGGCAAGAAAAACACGATAATGATCAGCAGCGAAATCCAAACACAGATTGTAATCTCCAAGATCAGATGTCTGTGGAGATGCATTTATCTGGTGTTCAGTTCCATGGCCTTTCAAACACCTCGAGAGAGTTGGGCATTTTTACCTGGGTTTGGAACACGTGGAAGTGATTTTATTTACAGTTAATTGTCCCAGGTGCTGGGCCATGGGTCCCTTCAGCAGCTGCTCCCAAGCACTGTCACACAAGGTCACAACCTCTCTGTCCCTTTACTGTGGGGCTGCAGTTCTGTTCAGCTTGAAAAACTGCAGGAGAAAAGATGGCACCAACTCCTCTTCCCCTAAAGCAGGACTCACTGGAACCACTTCTCATGGTACCCTTGTGCAACTTGTCCCAAAAAAGTCCCCACCAAGGAGGTGCTCCTCATGTCCAGTCCATATTCCCACTCTTGAACTGTTTCCTACTCACAAGGATTTATTCACCTGTCTTAAATCCACACTCAAAAAAAGGAAAATAAAAAGCTGCCTACCAGCCGTGCTTCAAAAACAACTTCTGGTGCACTTTTTGTTCCTCCTGGTGTGCCAGGAAAAAAAAAAATCCTTCATAAGCACTAAGCCCAAAAATGTGGATTTCTTTCAGGTTGTTTAAAAATATCCTTGGGTTTTATAGAATTCGCACGCAGAAGCTGAGCCCCGCAAACCTCTCACCTTGTGCAAGGAACATTCTTTCAAGGCCATTTTGCTTTTATAAATCAAAGGAAACACAAGGTGGACCATCTAACACCATGTATTTGAATTAAGCCAATGAGGGAACCTCTCTGAAGGTCCTAACTTCAAGAATTCCTTCTCGTAACCATTTCAGAAGGAGAGCTTAAAGGATTTATCCACATTTTCCCTTTATAGAGGTACTACTAAAGCCATTTCTCTCATTTCAAGCAATACCAGTTTTTAATATCAGCAGTGGTTCCTTCGAAAAGCACCTCAGTCCCAGAGGACCAGAGCTCCATTATTTATTTAATTTTTAATTCTGCCAGGGATTGTTTTCATTATTTTCTCCACCTGGGTTGAGAAACATCCCTCCAGCATTTCTCCACAAGTTTACTAGAGGGCACTGTAAAGACACCTACAAAAGAAAGAAAATGCATTTCTGTTCCTCCCGGTGAACAATAGTACTTTGACTTTTCCCCAGAAATAGCTCCCAGATGTTGGCTCCTGACAATGCTACAGTTGTTACAGCAGGTGAAGAGGAATTTCCATTTTTCCTGGAGTAATGGATTTCCTCTCCCAGAGTTCCAGTCTTCTGAGCACTCAGGCACCTAATTTACCTCTTCAGAGAGAGATGTGGAAGAGAGTGGCTTTCTGAGGGTTAAGGACAAACAGAAAACCCACTTGTAAGGCTCAAAATACACATTGCACACAATGCAAGGAGGTTTCTCATCCTGCCCTGCTCCCCCTGTCTGGGCTCCACTCAAACCACCCTGCTCAGAGCCACAGAACTGGTTCCCCAAACCCTCCCAAGGCCAGACAAGACGCTGAGCTCCCTATGGAGATGCCCTGATGGCTTGCAAAGCAAGCCCAGATCATCAGGGAGCAGATTCCTTGCTTCAGACAGGGTGGGTTTTTTTGCCAGACTGGTATTTCAAAAATGGTTTAGAATATAAATACAGAAAAAAATCCCCATACATCACAAGAGAATTATTTGCTGAAACCAATTACTTAAATATTTCCCAAGTGTAAACACGCTGCAGCATCCAAGAACTGTGCTTCAAGGGGAAAGCAGTTCTACCACTTCTCAGATGCCAACGAGGTTATGGGGCAACCAACAGATGTAATTCAGTTTAAGATGCTCTCTAAGTGAGGCAAGCTTTGCATTCAGTGAATGATCTCCCTCCCCCAGGCCATCTCTTCAATCCAGAGCTCCAGGGGGACCACAGAGATGCCAAGGGGTGCTCACAGGTGTGAAGGGCAAGGAGAATGCTGTTATCAAGTCAGGGGGCTCCAATCACAGCAATGGCCAGAAAAGCCACACAGGAAGAAATATTGGGAGGAAAAGAAAAAAAACTTGGTTTCTATAGGAAGCATAAAATGAAAAGAAAGATGAACATGAAAAAAAAGATGCAGGGAAGAATCAAGTGGAAAGTTGCTGAACATCATTTCCAATGACATAGACCTTTGTCACACTTCATGAAAGAGAGAAAAAATTCTTAACAAATAGCTTTAATGTCAGATCAAGCAAGGAATATCTAAGAGTACCTGGAAACAGAACAGCAGCATTGGATCAGAGCAAAAGGAATCCCTTTAACTCAGCATCCTGTGGAAGCAGCTGACAGCAGATGCTAGGGAGCACCCAAGGGCAGAACCAACAGCGGCAAAGCTCCGCAGAGTCAGCCCCAGCACCTGCCTCTCACAGCCCAGGGACACCAGGGTTTGTGCCTTGGCTCAACAGCTCCTGGAGGAAAAGCACAACCAATAACCTCTGCCAGCACCTTGGAGCTGCCTTGGGGGACAGAGGGAAGGAGGGAGGGGAGAGGGAAAACAAATACGGTTCAGCATTTGATTCGAGGGTCCCTAATTTAGGGGACTGGTACAGAAAGAGGATAATCAGTAAATTCTCTACACTAAGCTCAGCTAATTGTAGAGCCCTTCCCTTCTCTGGTTTCCTAGCAAGTACTGCCCAATCACACCACTGATCCACAATATACAGAAGTATAATAACCTTAGCAGTGTGTCAATAAGGGTTTTATTAATCTTTTCTACAGTAGAAAGGTAGAAACGCTGCACTACACACTACTACAAATATGCTACAATGTTACCAAGAATCTTATTTTAAGAACATATTTACACCAGTTTTCTATGCTATAAAATTCAACATTATTTGCGGAGTTCATTAGGTGCTGTTGTGGTTTAACCCGTGGATAAATCAGGTGCAATAAAACCTGCCCCTCATGAATTTAACTTGTAACACTCCTGTAAAAGTAAGCTGGCCAACTAGAGAGCCCCAAATTGAGACTTTTTTAGCAGAAAGGGATAGAGTGGGATGACAGGCACATCACCAGTCGCAGGAAAACAGGGATGCAGCAGGTGCCCTCAATGACATGGAAAACTGTGGCAGATTTTAGTCACACCAGCACCCTGGGGAAGCTGAGGAAGTCAGAGAACTAGCAGTATCCCCAGTTTTCTTGGATTCCCACAGAGCATAAGGGTTTGTGTCTATGTTTGAGAAGCCCAAGCTACAAGTTTTAGAGTGCAAAGCTAAAGCCCTCAGAGATGCCCACTCTAGTCAGTGACCACAGCACACCTGTCCACCACAGGACCCTCTAAAAATTACAATACCCATCAAAAATATCAACCAAACATCTTACTTGTATCATCAATGAATGAGCCACATAAAAGAAATAATGTGTAACAAGGCTTACAAAACCAGTTACTGCACCAGAGTTCAGGAAGACTTGGCAAATCCAGAACTGGTAAAAATGTATATGATATTTAAATCTGATATCCAGATCAGCTCCAATATTCAGATGAGCACCATTTAAACTGTGCAAGTAAGAAAAAGAAGCAGAGAAATGACATTCCAGACCTGAGCCTACCAGGAAAGAAGTTTAATCAGGAACTGAAACACAAGTTGTGGAGTCAATAGCTCCTTCAAGTTACTCAGTCTTTACTCTGAGCAGTGGATAAAACCCTCCCTTTGTGCCACCTCCACAACAAACCGTGGTTTGTTTGGCTTTTTCATCCTCTCAGCTGTGAACTCTGCATATTGATCCTGAAGCATTTAATGCCTTTTACACACTTTGGCTGCCCCTATTCACCAACGCCACAGGCTCTGCCTGGCCCAGCACTCCCTCCCCGAGGAAATATCTGCAAATCTTCCTGACCCTTCATCATGAAATGCACAAAAATGATCTGGAATAAAACCCAAAATGGTACCAAGTCTTATTTACCGCAACTTAATTATTTCAAGTATAGTGAATGTACACGGAGTAGAGCAAATTACTGGATTTTTGTTTATTGTTTTCTATATAAGAAATCAAGCAGCTACACTTCAGGAAGGCAACTGCAGCCTATTAACAGTGTATTTGTATTCTAAAAAGATCTATTAAAAAAATCTAATTGCACTAATCCTTTATTGTAACTTTGCAGCCATGTTATTTTACCCAGCTGACATTTTTTCCGTAACAGATTCCTACTAAGCTGTGAGTGCTCATAAGCCTCATAAGCCAAGAAAAGCTATAAGAAAAAGAGACAAATGCCTCAATTTAACTCCTGATCCTCAGTGTCTCCTTTCCCCCAAGGGGAGTGGGTGGTACACAGCTATCTCCCCCTCTCCGGCAAGGAAAGGGGCAAAGGCAAGCCCCAGGGTATCACTGCCATTCCCACACCATCCCAAAGCACTGGAGTTGTCTGTCTGACTTGGACGGGTAACACAACCCTGGGCTGTAACTGGAGCGTGTGGAACCTCCATCCCTGCCCCATTTGATCTCAGTTGAAAGTACAGTAAAATGAAGTGAAAGAGCAGTTTTAAAAGCTTTACACAGATTCTTGTCTCTCCTCAAAGAGCATTAATGAAAACACTTCCTGTGGCAGTGTGTGAAGACAAGCTGCACCTTTCATCTCCCCTGTTTACTGCCTTCACCTCCCCGATTCCCAGGCATCACTGGAGCTTTGATTGGCGCAGCTTTTGTCAGAATGAAAGAAAAAGCTTAACTGCAGCTTTGCAAATATATTAGCAAAAACATTTGCAAGTATTAGCTTGGCAAATGTTTTATAGGTGTGAGGTGAAAAACACAGATTTATCTGTTTGTTTATATAATACGGATTATTTCAAAGTGGGAACGCATGTTCCAAAAGAACTTACGTAAGAGTGGAAATACAATTATTGTATGTATTAACTGAATTATCATATGATATGGGTATTACTGGATCCACAGCTCTGGATATACTGCTTCCCTCAGCCCCTGCTCCTGCTAATCCTGGCTCTGCTATGGATTGGCATGCACTGACAGCTACCTGGGTGGGTATTTGAAAGGTTCCTCTGCAAGGTTTTGCTCTGCTTAACATGAAGCAGAATGTTTCAGCTGAAATAATAACATCAAAACAGGCCCCAGACCTGCACTCTGTGCATCGCATCAGAGAACAGCACTCCATTCACACTGCTTCATTCCTAAACTGTTAAACAAACAGACAGACCTGACGAAATACTAATTTGACTAATTATGGCAACAGAACTCCAGAAGGAAGTAACAAGTCCACAGAAACAGAGCAGTACCTGTTGGCAGCAGTGCCAACTGCCCAAGTCCCAGACATGTGGCAGATGGCTCCTGATGCTTGGGCACACCGTGCTGGTCCCAGCCTTGGCTCACCTCTCTCTGGCTGGAAGATGCAAAGGCTCACCCGGGTAGGCAGAGCCTGTGTGTGAGCTACTGAACGAGGCTTTTACAGAAAGACAGCACACAAAGCATTTACCACTCAACAGTTCTTCCAATTCATAGGCTGCAACCAAATTCAAAGTGTTTTCACAAAAGAAACATTTACCTTTATCCAATAAAAAGTTCTTCAATCTGCTTGGACACCAAATGCAAAGTACCTGGCAACTCACTGCCCAAACAAAAAATTTTGGATGATAATACTTCATAAATCATCATTTGAATGCAATTCTTTGTATGGAAAAGTCTTCTGGAGCTCATTAAGCCCAGCCAGCTGCCCCAAGCACATCTATTTAGATCAGGTTGCTCAGAGATCTGGCCAGCCAAGCTTCAAACTTCCCCAAGGAACAATTTCCCAATCACGGAAGACAGCAAGAAGTGTGTGAGCACCCAAAGCAGCAAAGCATGGTGAGATACACCACCAAATTGCCTTTTCATTATTTCGTTCTTGACATAACGTAACTGCAAGCTTTGGTTAAGCATATACAAATTAAAAGTCCCAAAGCCACAGTAATGGCAACATTAAGAAAGATCTGTTTTGAGGAATCCAGCAGAAAAAACTGAACGAAGTGCCTGGTGTGTCTATCACCGTGCTTAGAAACAAGGACAAGGACACAACACCCCCCCACACTGTGAAAACCACACTTTCCAGGTGATCAGAGGGGCGAGAGAAGGACAGCTCTGATCCCCGCTAAACTGCCCAGGCCCATCAGCCCAGGCATGGGTTTCCAAGTCTGATTTGAACAAAGCAACAGCTTTGGAGAAGCTGAGGAGCTGTGACACCTCACCCAACCTGAACACAATCTCTCCACTGTGGAGCTGGCTGACATTGCAATAATGGATTTGTCTGTACTACCAACCACATAACCTGGGCTGTTCTGACTCCCAGAGCCGAGCACACGAGTCCAGTAACCAAGAGACACACGAAGCCATGGCTGAAGCTTGACCTGGAACTGTTTACTGCCATAGTGTCCCACAGCATCCCCAAACACCTCTTCACTTCAGCTCCCAACTCCAGTCCAGCTCCAAACTGCACAGGCTGATCCCACTCCTCAGCTGCACATCCGGGGAGAGTTGCTACAACTTCTGATGTGACTGCTCTGTCCCAGGTTTGAACAGTCATCACCACCTGCATAGAACAAGGACCCTTCTACTGCTGTCTTTGGTTCATTACCTTTAAATCCAACCTTCCCCATATTGCCAGGGCAGTATACCCTTTTTCCTCTGCTTGAGGTCCCTCTCAGTGTTAATGTAATGTTTTTGGCACATCCTTCCCATTGGCATCATGGTCAGCACCTGCCACAACAAACTTTCTATTTTAAATGCTGCGCGTCGGTAGGACGGCATTAAAATACAAAGTGTTTACACAGTTCCAGAAGACATAATGGCACAGCTTTTCCCAGGCTCTATCAGAACTCCTGCTGTAATTTGTCCCAGTCCCCAAGCACCATCTTTCAGAGAAGGCCACAAGCGCTGGGAGCCGCAGGGCAGAGCCTCCACAGAGCCACCAGACACCATTAGAGAGAGCTAAAAATTCCTTTGGTCTCATTTTCCCTGTCCCTTCCAAGGGTTTATGTAAATAGCTTGCACAGCCTTCTGAGAAACCTTCCCAACCTAAACCTACCTAAATCATGGCATAATCAGGTAATTAGATTGTGGTCCCTCTAAGTCTGCTGTTAGCACTTCCAAGCTATGTTTAAGGGGATAAAAAAGCTTTATTTCAAGTAATTCACAGCACATGATGACTATCAAAAAGGGGAAGCTCTATTTTCTAGCAAAGTAATTTACACTTTCTAAACAGAAAAATTCCAAGAGAAAAAGTGTCATATAATGTATGCTGGGGTTTTTAGGTCTAATTTTTCTTAGTGGGGTTTTTTGTTTGCTTTAGGAACTACAAGTAGAAAACAGAGCTATTGAACCAGTTCCTTTCAGCTGTAAGAAGGGTGAAATGCAGCTTTCCAGGAGAACCAAGCTCTCCTGTCACCATCAACCATGAAAAAGTCCCAGGCAAGAGCATGTAAAAACATTGTATCGGCTCCGTAACAGGAACATCCATGCTACAAATGGGATTATGAGAAGAGGGGGGAAAACTGAGGTCAGGAACTGGTCACAAGCAGCAGCATCTGTGAGGTGATGCACTTGAGCAGCACAATCTGCAAATACAAACAAAACCTGAGCATATTCACCTTTTTTTTTTTTAATTCAAAACCTGTTAGGTTGGTGTAAAACATTGTTTTTCTTGGATTTTCTGGCTTTGTCTCAATACCAGGCACTACTGAGATTCTCTTTGCTTTGCTGGTCTATTACCTTGCTTGCACATCAGAGGGAATATAAATCACAGAATATCAAGCAAAGTAAGATGCTTTGCCTTTATTTCACTAGGGTTTCACTACAGCACAGATTTCTTACAGCCAATATTAAAACGTAATTACTTGGTCTCCCAAAGTTTTCAAATACATGACTTGCATATATAGAAGTCGTTTTTATCTGTGTAAACACAAAGTAAGAGAGGGTGGGTAAAATTACACTTTTCTGCTTAGCAGTTTCAGTTCTAGCAGCACCTCCTCCCCAGCCACAGCAATGCATGCACAGCTTCATCCCTGCTTTGGCTGAGGATGAGGGGACTGTTAAATATTTGTCACAGGAGTTTGTGCCAATAACAAAAATGAAGAAACCAAAACCAGGGCAGGCAGATGGGCCAGAGCTCAGCGAGGCATGGGCTGAAGTGTGTCAGGAATCTTATGAAATGAGACGTTATATAACAATATCAAATCTGGGCATCCAGAGCTGGGTCACCTACATCTCCCCAGCTGCACACAATGCAGACAGCCCAAACCCAAGCATTTAATATCTTACACTGAGTTACACACTGACTTATTTTTATATGCTTATATATAAAAGCATGTACATCAGCACAACCATGCAAATGGATGTACCTGCTGATTTCTAAAGCAAAAATAAAGCTAGACCTATTAATAGGGCAGCTGATAAACCTACAGGCTTTGATAAAGCATAGACAAGATCGTTTGAGACTCAACCAATAATGGCATTAGATCCACCTCGGCATCCAAATTAATTTTGCTGCTCCAGCAGTTCGAGTGCTCCTCATGAGCCTGTTCAGGGAGGTGGCAGCTGAGCTGGCAAAGAGCTTCTCAGCACAAAGCCCCACTTCTGGCATGTTTGCAGTCCCTGGGGTTCATCTCCCCACTTAACTGTTAACAGATACAAAGGTAACTGGATACCAGTGCCACCTCTTGAAACTGGTAATCTAAGTGAGCTATTTTTGCCAGAGGACATTTAATCAGAGATCCGAGAACAATAATTATCTAGAAATACTGAAAATCTGGGGCTACGCTGCAGGAGCACACAATGGAAAAAAACACAGAATACAGAAGGACACTGTAATGAGGGCTCTGTTTGGAACACATGAGTGAGAAAAGCAAGGTCCCACAACCACAAGGCACAACGAGCTGTCCCAAGTTCTTCCTGCACCAAACCCAACAGTCTGAAGGGCTGGGGACTGCAAACTACCCCACCAAACCAAAGCCCAGCAGATGTAACACTCACGTCCAAGTTGCAAGTTGAGAACATTGCAAGAGTAGCTCATTAAGTTTGCAGAACTTGCTTTTAGTTCATAGGGGAAAAAAATCATGGTCAAAACTTACTATTAGACTAAGGTGTCTTTGATATCTCATCGATTAAATTAAATATCATTAATTTTGCATGCAACTCATAGATCATTCCCTAAATGCTATGCCAAAAATCTAATTGAGTCTTCATTAAGTGATCAGATGGGAAATGGGAGCTCTTCCCCCGCTACAGAATTCAAGGTTAAAACTGCAGCTCACCAAGGACTGTTACGAACTGCCTCAGACTCTCACTCTCAGTCACCACACAAAACCCCCTCTATTTCATTCACTCCAAATTTCCCCTATTAGCCGGCTCCTCCTCCCAGCTTACACCAGTAACCTTGAAAGGAGGAGAGGTGGAGCTACTAAAGGAAGACAAAGGGACTTAAAAAAAGGAGATTATTTCAAGCTACAATTAGAGTACCCTACCAGACTACACTACTTTGAAGCTTAAATTTAAATTAAATTCAAGCTGCATTTTTAGCTACACTCATGTCATTACCTTTCTGTGATTGCAGTGTCAGGACAAAACAATTCCTAGGCTTATCTCCACCACCAAGTGCCACGGCTGGATTTGGCCACCCTTCTGTTACTTTTGGGTGGCGGTGGCACAAATCTACCCTCTGGAATTCCACGATTAACAATGAGGCTTTAAAAAGTGGTAATTTAATACACAAAGACGCTTCTGGAATAAAACAGTAAAGCAGAAGAAGCGATAGGGTTTATCTCTTGTGAGAAAGGTGTGCTACTGCTCCCAAAGTCTGGAAGATAATGTTAGGTCATGACTGTAACCCCCAGGATGGAAAAAGCCCTTGGCTAATGCTGGGTAGCCAAGCAGGACTGCAGGGATAGGAGAGGTCAGGCAGGAATCCAGGCAGGCTCCTGGCTGGCAGGGGGATGTGGCCACAGCCCTCTGAGACCCATAGGGAAAGGACTGGGGCCAGAGAACAAGAGCAACTGGGAACAGAGCTCCGTGTTTGGGAAAGGCTTTGGAGAACTTCTCTGGTGCTTCAGGTGAATGGGAGCACCGCTCTGGGACAGGAATACCTCCCACCTGGCTGTTCCTGGAGGTTCAGGGCAGGCCTTTTTGACTTCATCAGTTCAAGAAATGGACAGCTGCCCTTTGTCTTCACAGCTACCTTGGTTCAGTCTTCTAAGTACAACCTTGAGTTCTGTGCCCATTACAAATTCTGCCCCCTTTGCTGTCACACTGCAGGAGAAGGAATACTGACACAATCTAAGTCATAAATGTTTTCCTCTTCACTCCAAAGCTATACATTCAGATTCAGCACCCTGCCCTGCAATTCTGCCTCAAGCTTCTTATTAAGATCCTTTTTTCAGCATAAATGGTACAGCCATAAATACAATTTTTTTCCATGGGAATTATTTTGCACAGGTGGTATTCTGAGTCTCCCCCAATCATTGATCCAGTATTGAGTCAAGCTAAAAACACACTATCAATTTTCACTGAACTACTGATCACGTGAGGTCAAGCCTAGCAAGATTCACGGAGGATCAGGACTCTACAGGCACGCAGCTGGAATGAGCCATGGTATTTCCGATGCCATACATGGAAAGGAACTTAGAAAATAATATTTAAACAGCTTGCTGGAGTGCAGTCTGCTTGTAGGAGAACAGCAGCAGATCGGGTACTGATTACAGTGAAAGAATGTGATCCCCACTTGTAGAAACAAAGGTGATTTTTGAAGCCTGCTCCCTCAGCAGCAGGCAGTCTGCCCCAGCTCCCCAGTCTGAAAATGAAAATAAACTTGGGTTATCTCAGTTAAGGGGTGGTACGGATGGCAAGGAGTCAGGGGAATTAAAATGTTATGGATAAGCATGAAATCCCCACATTTGCTTTGCCAGTAAGGCATTGCCATTTGCTATGGCAAAAGAGGAAAAAAGAATAATTTTACACACACGTTCCTTCCCAAGACTGGCACTGCCAGAAGTTCCAGGGAAGCTTTAACAGACACCAGTGTGATCTCTAAGTGCCCTGGACACAGCACTGGCTCAGAGCTGGGCACTATTTCAATTACCCACCCGCTCTCTGAAAAAGCTGCTTTTTTTCACTTGATTTTCTTATTCCCTGCAGCCTCGTTTGCGAAATGAAAACAAACCCGAGAATAACCTCCCCTTGTAAAAATCTTGCAAGATATAACTTGGGCTGTCAGTTCCCTTTGAGCTGCTGGGATCTGCTTGGTTTTCTGCTGCACTCCTTTAGAAGAGCCCATTATGAGATTTGTATAGGAAATCAATGCTGAGGAGCTGCAGGTAGCCCTGGCCTCCTTTTGTGTTGCCAGCACATGGGCCCGGCTGAAGCAAAGCGGTGCCGGCCGCCGGTGCCCCGGCAATCCCGGCTGCGCGGCCCAAACAATGACATCACTCGGCTCCACACGGCATTTGGGCAAGGTAAAAGCCTTGCCATTCCTTTTAACCATTATTACAGAAACTATAGCTAAAATGTGAGCCTTGTCCTGTCACCAAAGGGGAAATGAAAAGCAAGACGGGGCAGAAGAATGGTCTCTCAGTCATGCCACTCCAGCAATAATGTTTTTTCCAATGAAGCTTTCAGCAGTCAGAAATGGGAAAGATTATAGACACAGAGCCTGCAGTTCCATTCAAAAAGATCTTTGTTAGCAGCAGCAATGAAAAGAGTGAAAAAAGCCCACAAAATTCCTCCACTTAAAGCTCAATCTCAAAACATATGCTTACAATCCTGGAAATCTTTGGGAGATTCAGGGTGTCCAACAGCTGCAGCTGAGCTTACAATGAACATTGCAAATAAATGCTAATGAGATGCTTATAGATCCTGAACAAATTGATTTACTGAGATCTTGTCGAGTGTCTCCTATCAAGGGTTTGTCAGAGTAAACAACCAAATCCTTATAAACAGAAGTGACTCATTCATTACAACTGGAAGAAGAAAGGCATAATAACTGAAGCTATAGTCCAGGAAGATGATAAAGCAAACCACACACATACACACGTTATGTACCAAAAAGTAATAAAAATTATGTTCTTGAAAACACCATTAGAAAACATGTACAGGTTAGCTCACCAGAGAGCTACAGATCAGCTTGCAGTGCTATGAGTACATTAAAAACCACAAGAGTTATCAGCACAAGAAGTAACCATAATAAAACACACTTGAATAAAGCTTTAGGATAAATCCACGTAAAGCAGATGTATAATGAGTTCACACTCATGCTGAATTGTTTTATTGCACACTGTTATAGTACAACCTGTGTGTGTAACCAGTTCCTTGGAAATCAAATCGGGAGCAAATCCATCCTCTCACAAAAAACCTTACTGTTCATAAGGTTACGTATGATTATGAACAATAAATTATGCAGGAGAAGCAAGGTAAAGCTTGAGAAGCTCAATATCAGAATAAGAAAAGATGTTTCTAGTTCAATTAAGCTGAGGTGATTCCATACTCATAACTGTCTAGTATAGAGAATTCTAGGAGTCCTTTTTGGCCAGTCACCTATAACATATGAGCGTTTAATGTTCCATAATAGCAGGCAGGGAAGGTGGTAACATGTATCCCCTGACTGAGCACAACCAGGGAGTTTCTCTTACAGAACATTAAGAGCAAAAAAGTGCAATTCTCCGAACCGGGACAAAAATCAAGGGCCACTTTATTAACACTAATGGACTTTGGGGAGGTTGCCCAAAACAAACTCTTTAATAGGAAAAGCAACAAAATGCAAGAAAAATGAATCCCTTCATCTTTTCAGTCTCTATAACTCCACTTAGTGAAATCCTGGCAGCAGCTTTTAAGGGAAATCCAATTCCCCCCCCCCCCCCCCNCAGCTGGAGCAGCCCCAGCCCCACATCCACGGCTGTGTCTGGAGGGTGATTTCCAGGAGCTCCTTGTGAAAGGCTGATGTGCTCTCCTGTTACTACACCCTCTGCCCTGCCTGCAGTTCCTCACAGCATCCCTTTCCCATAGGAAGCGCAGGGCTGGGGGGAGTTTCTCCCTGCAGTTTTAACACAGATCTCGAGCACTTTTTGTATCTGCACAAAGCAGAACAGCAGTTGACATTCCGAGAGCAAATTCCCTTGGAAATAAACAAACACAATTCCTCTGAGGTTTGGGATCCTTCACTGGGATCAGGAGAGCATATCCAAAATAAAGCACAAGTCTGCAGACTTCCTATGCTCCTCATTTTAAACAACGTAAAGCAATTTCAACGTGTCTCACAGCAACATTAGAAGAAAAACGGTGTTTTCCCCAAAGAGGCCCAAAGCTCCCAAGTGAGTGACAAATACAGCTCTAGCGACTGCAAGGAGGAAACAGAAATCTACCCTAGGAATTCTCTTGTGGGGAAAAATACCAAGTTCCCACTGCCATGTCCGCAACAGGATTCTCATCAGGGAAGGTCCTGTTCCTGCCCCATGACATTCCTGCAGAGATGCACCAGTGGCACTGGCTGCTCTCCTCTGAGCCTCTCCTGTGTGCTGGTGTGTGAGTACAGCCTGCTCCGGGTCAGGAACAGCCTGGCCTCCTACAGAGACGCAGCCATGGGAAAGAGGGAATTCTTTTCAGACCTGAGCCATTCAGGGGCTCAGCGCAGGGATGCTGCAATCGTCAGGAAGCTCTTCTCTCTTCCTTGGAGCACTTCACAAGCCACAAGTACAACACAACAACACAACACAATGGGCTGAGCCCTCTGTGAGGAATGCCCGTCATTCTGCAAAACGGCTCTTCAGAGGGGAAAAGGGTTCTGGAAACTGCCTCCCCCATCCCAGCTGCGGGACTTAAAAACACAGCAACTCCCTGTTACAGACACAGGGCCACCTGCAATTTCTGTACATTGAGCCCTCACCAGATTGATGGCGTTTTATTATTTCTGGGAGGCTTATAAGCTGAAAAACATTCGGGAATGGGGGTTATAGATAGGCATGTCCCAAGACACTTCAGTTGACAAAGCCAAGTATCTTCAGGCAGTGGCTCTCATCATCTCTTGCCATGCAGGTCTCCGAGAAGTAATCCTACTTTTGAGAAAGGCAGCACTGAGAACGAGGAGAGACACGACAGTGTCAAAACAGGACAAAGTAATTAAATACTTGACCGAATTCCTGTCTCTCTCAAGCTGAAGGCAGTAGTCAAAATTAAAACCAGACTTACTCAGAATTTTGTAAAATGTCAAAGGAAGCCCCAGACCACAAGTTCTAACAAACTTAGTGTGCTCCAGATGAAAACCGACATAGTCCAGAGCAATACTGCAGCTCCACAAAGGAAACAAAATAAGGTCCACAAGGTGAAAGACGAATGGATTTGGACAGCAAAGGTGCTGAGGGCAAAGTCTGGTGTATGAAATCAAGGTAAACACAAAACCAGTTCAGCTTAGAAACAATTTTTCCCCTCCCCTACTCTTCTTGGCTGAGTCACTCAGGATGTTCCAGGGCCAGTAAGACTGGATGGAAACTCAGATACATCCCAATTACTGCTGTGGAAGGCCACCGCTTTAAGCACTTTAAAATAATCAATCTCCCTTTCCAGTGCTGGACAACAATCTCCTTCCCCCGAGGTGTGAGCAGTAAGAGAAGAGGCTGCAAAGAGGCAGCACTTGCACTCCTTGTTGACAGCTGCCTTCCTACAGATACCAACCTATAATGTCCATGTTTGCTTTATCAGACTTTCCCCTTCATCTGCTTTATCTGGTGGATTTATCTGTCCCTCTTTCATCAGGTTCATTCCAAACCAAACGATTTGGTTTGTTGGATTTTTTTATTTAAAAATAAAATTAAAAAAAAAAAAACTCTGGGAAAGAGACAGAATAAAACAGTTATTAACTGAAGTAAGAGTAAGAACGCTCTTAAAAAGATAAAGCTTAGAGTATTTTCCATTTGAAATTACATTTATAATGATATCTAGCAAGTTCAACAAGTTTATGTAATTCAAATAGTATTTTTAAAAATGGGGCTAAGCTGTGCAATTTCAAAAAATGGAAAAACATAACAGATTAGGAGATAGCAGCAGCAAGCTTTCCATGGCAGGAGTTTCAATAATGGGGTTTTGGATACTTTGCTTCCATCCTCCACGGAACAGTGATGGGATTTTAACTGTATACAGAAGGGAACTGCCAGATGTGGATTAACAATACCACTACACACTCAAAGGAAAGTGATTTTTCAATTCTTGGGTGCAAGTTGATGGCTACTGTGAGCTGCTCGTTTTCCCAGGATGCCAGTTTGCCTTTAAAAGAGCCTCACTGAAAAAGCTCAAGCTATTATTTAACCAATTTTAGCAAAAATCAAACTCAATCTAACAAGTGTTCTTAAGCCATCTGCAAAGATGGGCATCACCAATACAAACGGCATTAATCTTCCACATCCAGGAAATAGATATTCTTGAAGCTTGAGAATTTTGTAAAATGAAGTGGCTTTGTAATGTTGCTGTTGACAGGTTAATCTGGTGTCAGCCAGAAAGACACTGCTGCAGGTCACATATTTCCAGCTCTTT
Source organism: Picathartes gymnocephalus (assembly GCA_013390045.1). Lineage (NCBI taxonomy): Eukaryota > Metazoa > Chordata > Aves > Passeriformes > Picathartidae > Picathartes > Picathartes gymnocephalus. Next base: position 378,297 of record WEKY01033670.1, read on the forward strand.
CCAAGGCCAGGCTTACCTTTCCCAGGAGCAAATCTCCTCTCCAAACTCAGCTAAATGTGTCCCTCAAAGATGTGCTTGCATTAGGGTCCCCCAAACTAACCCCACACTCTCCTTTGAGTCTCTCCAGTTTGTCCCCTAAGTAGAGTAAATTCCTCCCCACCCCAGTATGGAAATGTTTGGTCTGGAACACTCAGTCCCATAAGTCTGTTCCTACAGTTGATCCAACTTCTTCTCATGCATTTCAGACCTGCGTGTTCTTTTGTCCCTGCAGGAAAAGAATCCACCAAAGCCTGAGAGCGAGCTTTTCAAGAGCAGAATTCCACAGCAATGTGCAGCAGGAACAGTTGGAAGTTTGTCGGGTTTTCATTTTAATTTGTGTCTTCAGGGGAAATTTAAATAAAAGCAGCAGACGTCATATCTACAAGGCTGCACCAGCCAACACAAAACAGCCAGATGTTTATACAAAACCAAAGGCATTTTTCTAAACATGAAAAGGAAGGATTTGGGTGCTAAACTCTCCTGTACAACTTCAATGCCTTTCCCAAGGCCTATTCTTTCCTTATTTAACTCTTCAGCAGGGGTGTGATGTGTTCGCACCATGCAATTGCGCCCTGTTTAATGCAGCCCAGCCTTAGCTGCAAATCTATCCCGTACTTCAGAATAAGAACACTGGTTTTCCTGACAAAGAGACTGCTCCCCCATGGAAGTGGTAGTCCTTCAGTGAGGTCACACAGTGGGTAATTCTGCCAGAATTCAGAATTGACTCCCATTTTCCTCCCCTGTAGGAGGGCACGCACTGAGCTCCCCTGATCTACAGCTGGGTGTTCACAGGTGGTCCTGTACCTCCCATCACTCCGAATTCTCTAAAGTCTCTGTGCACGGAGCTGAACACAACTACCCCCGGAAAACAAGTTTCTTTTCATCCTGGTCTAGATGTAGAAGTTCCATTTTAAATCCACCCTGTTATTAGTACCAATCACTGGAAATGTATCTTCTGCTCTCAAGGACACTGTGCACTAAGCACTGCTCCAGGCTGGAACTGCTCCATTCCAGATGTTCCTCACACCCACCTCGGTGGCACACATTGAGCACAACTGCCACACCTGCCCCCCTCACAGGAAAAACGTGACAGGCACTTCAGCCAAAGGCACTGTGCTATCTGCTGGTGTCAGAGATGATCCCTGGCTGATGACAGCCCTCCCACCAGCTTCAGCTGTAACCTTAGAGCCCTTGGATACCAATTTCTCATTCCTCAGAGATGGGAGCTCTCTGATACACCTGGCAGTGAGAGACTCTAAACACCTTGAAAAGGGCATAAAATAACTGCTTTGTGATTAAGACAAACACAGGTTTCAAATATTTAATGAAAGCATGGCCAACTTTTCACACCTCTCCTCTTATATTAACTTGGAGAATACAGGCATCAATCTGCTAGTGCTCAAAAAACCTGAGCAGCCATAAAATCATAGAATCATTTAGGTTGTACAAGACAGTTAAGACTGAGCCTAACCTAGCACTAAACCATGTCCCCAGGTGCTGCCAATACAAATGGAAATGTTATGGCGTGTGCCATAACCCCCTCTACAGTTACACCACCACAAAAATTTAACATGAAATATGAATTCTGCCCCAATATGGGTAAAAAATTATTAGACATCTAAATTCATAGACAGCTCCTTCAAGAGAGGCCAAACTTACAAACTGAGAAGTCAACACAAAAAATGCCTAGAAAAGTCAGTGATGCAGGAAGCCCCTTTGGCAAACCTAATTTTTAGGCTGAGGAATTCGAATGCAACTCAAAAGCAGTAGCTATTTGCACAGAATGATGCCATAAAACATTAAAATGTATTTCAATTCTTTGTCCATAAACGTTAATTAGAGAAGTCCTGGTTTTAACACACATAACTGACCACTTGACTGGATGACCAACAAGTGTGGAAGGCTCTCCATCACTGAGACAGGAAAGATTCTCAGGGATGTATCTGCCATCATAGAACACCCTACATCCTAAAAAGGCACACTGGTTTAAAGTTTTTTAGAAACAATCATACATAAATCCTGTAACTGCTGGTTAACAGGTTAACTGGTTAACTGAATGCAAACAGACTGTAAAGCTGAGAGCATTATCAAAAGTTCTCAGTTCTAGTCAGGAAGAGGAGGGAGTGCCACTCCTGTTTTCTGAGTGATCCAGCACGGCAGTGCACTAAGAAAAGAGAAAGCATTCATTGCAGCAGACAACCGGCACACTGGGGCACAACAGCTCCGCAATTTGCAAAACACACAACTCCAGAATGGAGAGATATAGAAGCAGTATCACAAAAGGATGCAGGGAAATGGATGAGAACCAGCTGGAAGCTTAATTTTTATTTAAGCAGGATGCATTTCCTAGAGTTGTCTCCACTTTAATTAAGAAAACACACATAACACCACACACTGGGTGAGACATACAGTTCAGTTCCAGCAATACAACAGCAGCTTTTTTCTATTACTGCTTTGTAAGTGAAGACACCAGAGCCTGACCATTTGTCTGTAACTCATTCCCCTTCCACTCCTCCAGTACCTACAGCTGACACACAGAAATTGCTGGGGGAAAATCACTTTCCAGACTTCTGCTGCCATTCCTCACCACCCCCAACCCCTCTGTCCATCTGCTCTGGGCCTCCCATAGCAGTAAGTTCCAGAAGCTCCATCCTCACTGTGGGATGTGGTTCTCTGTAACTCCTCCTTAACAGAGCTATTGGTTTCACTAAGTGACTCATCCCACTCCAGGGTCTACCCTAGGCTGTTCTCCAGGCCTCAGCCTGACAAGAGAAGGAAATTGGTTTAAAAGCTACAGTGAATTATATGTGGTGCCCAAGGCAAAACACCTCCAAACAAAGTAACAGGACAAATGCTGTCAGATCACAGCAATTAAACATCGACTGTCTTTTCTTTTGTATAATTCAGTGCAAACTACAATAAAAAGTTGTGCTAACACTGAAAAATAAAAGCAGTTTTGAGATGACTGAGCTGTTGCAAAGTGCTCCTTTAGTAACCAGGCAGGAAACACTAATGCTTGCCACTCCTTCCCATAAGCAAGGCCAATAGCATTGCTCATTTGCTGGCCTTGCAAACGGGAAGATGCTTTGAAACATCTTTACATCTTCTGAAATTTATGGCATTTCCAAGACATAAATCCCCCATCTACCTGCACAGTATGTTCTTCCTGGCGTTTCAGTGCCTGAAATAAAGTGCCTGTGGAAGAAAATTGGACATTTTCACGAACATTTAAATCTGTGATCTAAAGAAAAGTGATTATTTCCCACAAGTCCAGAAGCATGGTCCAAGACTTAGAAAAAAAGAACCAAAGACAAGTGAAGAATGAGCGTATTACAGTATTATTATATAGATATACATGTTATACGCATATCTATGTCTTTGCGTCTTGGGTAATTGCTAAAATGAGATAAAGAACGTAATTTCACACTTTCTTCAAATTACAAAGAAAACACGTTCCTGAAAAATAACGTGACAAATGTGATAGAAGCAATCAACACCACAGGCCTGGGGGATTTGGAGAGGCTGAGGTGTGTGTCTTGTGGATTTTGTTTTGGTTTGTAACAAAACCAACCTCTTAGGACTTTAGAATTACCTAGTTTGTAGCGACTGTTTCATAAAGTATTAAAGTATCGCAAATTACCTTAAAAACAGTACACAACTTCACTTTATGTAAGTGACTGTCCAAAACCCACCCTTCCTTGAAGTACACCCCATGAATCCTTTTAAATAGGACCAACCAGCAGTATTTAACATTACAGTGGGAGGTTTTATGTGACTTTGTTTCAAAATGCAGAGTAATTCACCCAAAAAGAAAACTTACTAACTTAGTATGCAACAATTTCATTCAACTTCAGCCATGGAAGAGAATTTTGAAGTGAAGCTGCATTAATTCCTAAACACATAAAATGAACAGCATATGAATAATTTATTGATGGCTTTTGCTCCATGTCAGCAGCTTTGCTGGAGGAAGTGATCTTTATGAAGTCCCCAAGGACACCAAGGAGTTAAAGACAGGCAGAGAGACCGTACGATACCGTTCTGTGAGGCACCAACATGACTCCAGGACACTGGGTGGTGTGGGTGGCTTACAAACACCAGAGTTACACAGTGCCTAAATTCATAGGGCTGGGAGAGGAGGTAATATCCCAACCATATCACCATTCCCACCACTGATAAGCAGGAACTGGAACTTTCATGTATAACAGGTGTTACAAGGGGGGGAAAAAAGGCAACCAGGGATGAAGACTGAGAATCGAGAACCCATGGTCAAGAAATGCATCACAGCTCCTCAGCAGGACCATGCAGCAGCAGCTCCAACACCCACTCACCTTCTCTTTACACTTCCTGGCACAAATGTATCTCTTTTTTCCCCCATCACCTCTTCAGCCCAGGGCAATTTCTCTGCACAGCACTCCCTGTCCAACCAGCAGCATCTCCTCAGCACCACAGCTCCCACACCAGGTAAGTTAGGTCCTTAGAGGGCAAATAAGAACCTACTCAGGCACCTGGAAACAGCTCACTTCCCTCAGGCACCCACCAGTTCCACATTAGAAATCTAATTTTACAAAGAACTTCAATAATGGAAATATCATTAAGACCAAATCAGTCTCCCCTAATTTGCCCAAATCCCTTTGTAAGATACAGAATATACAGTCTGCTTGCTTGACAGCCTCTACAAAAAGCCTTTTTTTTCCAGATGTGTGTTGGATGTTAAGAAATGCTTTACATGGAACAAGGGAACTCTCTGAAATTCATATATAAACAGAAATATCCTGCTGTTAATTTAAAACCATAGGTGACAGCTCTGTAGGAGCTCTTACAAAGGTAACAGAAATGACTGACCAGTTTATTGTGTATCCTGTACTGGGAGTGAGTGTTTATTCAAAATGAAGGGCACATTAGCAGCGAATCTATAAGACGGGGGGAGGAAGCAAATTAAAAAGTCAGCAAGAGGATAACTGATTCAGTGATGCAAATTAAGTGTTTTAAAGCTACTGGGACTCCGGAACACAGCACAGCTCAACAGAAAAAAAACCCAAGGCAATGCAACCTTCCAAATATAATAAACCATTTCTCTGGAATGCCAAGACTCAAAACATCGTATTACCTTAACTGTGACTGCTGATGGCTGCCCTGAATGGCTCTGCAGCGAGCACCAAAGTTGATCTCTGCTGGAGAATGTGAGCTTTGCTATGGACACACCACTCCAGCCCAGGCTGAGCCTACCCCAGACTTACACCCAACACTACATCAAGCCATGCTTCTGGCTTCAAAAATATGGTACTCACACATAGAAAGACTCAATTTTCATTTTCTTCTCTACTCACAGCAGGCCACGGGGTAAATTAATGCTTCAGCCTGCAGTGATTTCAGATTAGGCCAGTCTTGTCAATAATTAATACAGCTCTGTAGAGCAAAAGCACAGCAACAAGCTAGATTAACCAAAATCCCTTCCTCTGTGACACCAGCTTTTACCCCTGCTGAACGTGCACACACAGGACTTAAGAAAGGACAAGATTATTTATGACCTTAATGTAAGAGTTCTGAACATCAGGATTGGGTTTTTCCTCCCTTCATTTAAAGAAATGCCTTATAAAAATAAGCATTTTTATTGTAACAAGTCAATAAATTGCAATAATAGCAAATATCTTTTATAACTGGTCTCTAACTTATTTAAGGTCTTAATCACAAGTTCTTTTCAAGCCTTGGAAATTTCAGAATCCTAACACACGCCATGGGAAGCAACGAACAAAGGCAGCAGCCCTTCAATTCCATGGGCTTGGGCATTGTGATCCGTCTTCCTTGGAAACGAGGGATGAGGCAGTGACAGCCCCTCCGTACACCCTCCACACAGGGATTATCCCCGCCACTGAGGCAGCGACCAGTTACAGAATATCCATCAGATGGAACTGCCACTCCTCGGAGATGGCTATGGACAGCCACAGACAGCATCTGGATGCTCACCCCATCCCCTCTATGTTTATATTGCTGTCACTGCACACCTATTGAAGTTACTAAATCTGCAAAAGGCTTTGCAATTCATTTGCAAATTGGCAGATCATTAAAAAATTGTTTTAACAACTCCAAGTATCAAACAATGAAATAAAATGCAGACATGCAAAGAGCCGGAGCCTAAATTAATTCCTTCGTAAGGCCATTTTTCTTAAATCAACCCCCTCTCCTGGATAATCCTGGATTTCAGCTGTTTTGTTCAGCGTGCATCTTAACGAGGCCACAGTTGCTGAAGGACATGACCCGATTTCTTTCGAGGTCAATGGTTATCAGTAGAACTGGAACAATACAAATTTCCACCCTGAGACACAAGAAAAGCACTGAATCTGAAGTACTTTTTGTGGGTTTTCACATCTGATGCCTCATTTTGACACAAAGTTCTTCAGCTGATAAAGCCCTCAATTTTTGCATGACCAAATCGAACTGCTTGACATCACTGTCCACCTACTGATTTTGGGGAAGATGCTTGCAGCCTCAAGGAATGTGAGATGCTGCAGTCCACCCATAACCATGCAACTGCTACAAAGCAATACATAAAGTTTCTTTTTTCAATCTTCAAAGCAGATGTTCAGACTGTTTTTATTTTCCTAGATAATAGCAGACTTCTCGTGGAGAGTGAGATAAAGACAGTTCTGGTACTTAGGGCCGGGCAGCAAAGTATTAACTTAATCACCGAGCCCCCGGTGAAATAAACACATTTCTATTGTGCTCCTAGAGCCGTGAAGTGACAGACCTCACAGCTCTGGCTGTCCTTCCAGACGTGTTTTCCACCCCTTCACTCAGCCACAACTCCAGCTCCCCTCCAAGGTTTGCTTCCCCCTCACATCAGCTACAAGAGCAAGGTGCAAGGTCGGACCTCTCTGTGCATCACACACGCAGCAAGAATAAAGACCTGACCAATTCTTCTCAGTTACCTTCAGGTGAAGTGAACTCAGACACTAGGAGGGTGGGGAATTGTTAGATTATTTGCATTTGTCCATTTTAATGTTCTTCATGGTGATTAAGAATAGTACATAAGGATAGGCACAATCCATATGTGATCCAAAGGCAAGCCACTATTTCATGGAGAATCCCAAGACAGACTGTTTAAAAACATGCATCACTTCAGGACATTTATTCAGTGAAATATGTCATAAATAAACAGTTTGAAATAACTGAATCCATCTGCCTTTGGTGCAGCTCAGAGAAGCTACAGCAGTTGCTTGAGGTTTTACAAAAGCACCTTTCCAGGGAAAAGGGCTCCCTGCCCACCTGACACTGTCCCTGAAGTGCTGCTCTTTCAGGAGGACATCTCTTGCACCATTCTAACATGGAGACACAAAAGGACAAGGTCCTAAGGAGAATCCCCAATACTTTCAAACAAACTGCTACAAACATGAAGAGGGGCTTCCAAAGGGGCACAAAGCTTGGAGGAAAACTGCAGACTAAACTCTTACACAGAGACAGGTGGAAATTTGAAGGAATTTGGGGTTAAAATTTTGGAAACCAACTAAAGCTTATCTCATCCTCATGGAAAACTTTCATAATCAGCAATCCCAACGCTGGCACTGTTGGGAACCCAACACATGGCAAACTTCAGCCCAGTGGTAATTTAAAATAAATCCTGCACAGCAGGGAGTCCTACCCACATACCATTGGAGACTTTGTTTAAACACAACTAGAGTCTGCATTTAAAATTTCCCTTTAGGCTGAAATTTGCCTTTTCATTCAAAAGCCTTACCCCTGCCCCAAACTACATTTAGCCAATATTTACCAGACTTACAATTGAATAAATCGAAGTCTTCTTTCTTGTGTTTACACCGACAGAGGCTTTACCAGCAAATTCTGCTCCAGCATTGGTCCATACAGGCTTTAAGCCAGAGGAGCCAGTTTGTTGCAAAAAAAAAAAAAAAATTCAATACATAACCACATGGGCCGCATCAAAGTAATTTAGCATAACCAGAAAGCATGCTAAGTCAAATTAAAGCCCAATGCTTTCATTAGGGCATGGGGAAGCCTATTTATGCTCAGGCATTCTCTACTTCAGAATTACCAAAAATAGTCCTGACAAGGTTTGGTGCCCGTTTCCTCAACACTGGACGGGCGTTGGCAGTGCTGCCTGTAACACAGCCAGGCTCCAAGTCACCCAAGGACACCAGAGCCATCACGACCTGACAGTCCAGGGAAATACAGTATTTTTCTATGGGGCACATCCCAGGGAGTCTCTGCTGGGACTCAGCAGCTTCCCCATGGCCCCAGTGATGCCCTGGCTAGCACTCACCAGCCTCTCTCAGCCTCCTGATGGGTTCTAGGTAAGCAATACTTTGTAATAATTTTATGAGCAAAGTACCAGAAAACTGATTGGAAAATACTTGGCAAATTTCAATCGTGAGTCCTTATTCCCACGGGGAACAGTTTGGGGACTGGGTGAGGGTTCCCATAGAAGCCAATCCTTGACCAAAAACCAGATCCATGCAAAGATGAATCCATACATTAAATACATCCGAACTTCCTCACTTTCAGCCGACAGTGGAGCCATCACCTCAGCAATACAATACTAAAAGCACTGACTGCCCCAAAGGAGCAGGTTCAGCAAGAGACATCAATGTGTAATATGATTTAAAGATCAAGCAGGTGGGTTTGGGTGAGTACAAGAATTCTCAGCCAGAAGTTTCACCTGGTCTGTAACACCCTAATTACCTTTTCTGAGCATTAATACTGCAGGAACAACAGCAAAATTCTGAAGCAGCAGAAAAGTATTTCCAGTAAAAACAAAGAACCAGACAGAACAGGAATATGCAAAACTCTCACTACTGAATTCTTTACAAAACTTTTCTTGAGGACTCCACAAATCTTTCAGCTTTAAGAGATTACTAAAAATGTGGATTTCAGCCTGTTCTCATGAGACTGTTCTAACTCTTAGATAGCAGAAATATATAAATATTGGATCAAACTCTAGCACTCTTTCATTATTAATTTTAGAATAAAATACTGTCAAAGTTCTTTTATCAAATCACTGTGAGAGGGGCAGGGAAGACAAGATCAACCCTGCACATTCAAGCTTAAGCAGCACTTACACTGCACTGTGCCTGAAGGCCTCAATGTTTGGCTATCACTGAATTTGGTGCTACCCAAAAAAAAACTTCACTGCAAGTCCTGCAGTTTCCAGTTTATACAGGAAAATGCACAGAAGGAAGGAAAAGAAACAAATTAAATGACCTTTTAGAGTTCATTAGTGATGTACTTAGACTTCTGTTCTCTTCAGAAGTAAATCAGTTTAATCAGACCCCAATTAGTCCAGTTCCAGCAGGCAAGGACAGCTACTGTGAGACTGCAGAGAACAACACTGAGATTTGCTAACTCATTCTACATGCTGTTAAAAATGTTCAAATCCACTGAGAGGCCAAGGCTAAAAAAAAGAAATGTGCCCCCCCCCCAAAAAAAAAAAAAAATCAATGCTCAAACTGTAACTCAGTCAAGCAGTGAAAACAGTCTGCATGTCAGAGGTGGAAATGGCAAGTCCAAAATCCTTCTGTCCACCAAACAGCCATATTTGTATCATATTGTGGCTGCTTTTAAGTAAAAAAAGGCTCATTTTGTACATATGTACATTAATTATGTACACCATTATGTACATTTACGTTACATATGAGCACACACAGTCCCTACTTGCAGAAACTCCAAGTCTATTTGCAGATCTTGAACACATTTGGCAAAGATCATATCAAAAAAGTCCCATAAATGAGTAAAAACTGAATCAAAACAAGGAAGGATTTGCTGCTTTCAAGATGAAAATGGCCACAACGTCACTTTTTAGGCTATGAAAATATCCACACAACATTTTCATGTTAATTATAAATGTTCAAAAAGTATTCATTCCATGGCTTGTAGAATTATTAATTACTTCCCTCCTTCCTTACAGAGTTGTGTTATAGAGGCAAAAGCAAGAGGAACGCTGAAAGCTGCACTTTGAAACTGTGACCACACCCCGACAGTTCCCCAGCAGAGTGCCCAGGACAAGAGCACACGGTGGTCAGTGCTGATATGGGCTCTACCGTCTCATTTCCTGAGGGACAGCAAGTCTGCAACAACCTCGGACAGCTCAGACAAGTTCACTTTCACCTGTCAAATGGTGACAGCACTGCCACAAAATACACATTAAAGTTCATGTTAACGTTTTTCTTTCAACCCTGAGAACTTCTCAAGCCTTTCAGTTCTCCTCAAATTTTCTCAAATTCAAGAGACAATTTTATATGTTATCAAGACTTAGGAAAAATCTGAACTTAAACTTGCTCAAGTTTGAAAATGCTCACAGTTAAATACAAAAAAGGTATTCCTTGTCTACATAATAATAAGGCAGGAGGACAGACTGATTATACACTTTTGCAGCAGTTGCTACCCAATCCTTATTCCACCTGGGACTATGTACTTACATACTGACAGGTCTGATTTACTTTAATAACACAAAAAAAAAGAGCTCATGCCCATTACAGCAGCCAAAGAACACATTTCATCACTTAAGACATTCTTTATCCTAACAGACTTCAGTTTAAAAAAAAAAAAAAGTGTTTAATCACATGAAAGGAATCTCCTCTTTTAAAATCCATGTGATGTAGTGAGGATAAAGCTCACTTGGACAGCAGGCAGCAGCACAGGGACTCCCACCCGGCTGCAGCCCAACCAAGGCTGGCTGGGAGGTGAAACGGGGCAGGGAGAGGGGAAAAACCAGCCACTGATAAAAAGTGTTAGTGGAGAAAGCACAATACAGGCCTCCACTGTAAGGCTGTTTCCAGATGAATGAAGCTCAGGTAAGGAAAAGCAGGGGGACTCTGTCAAAGCAGGTGTCACATACAGTAACGTTCATTTCTGCCCCTTCTCTCACCTGCCTCTCCCAGTACACTCTCCTTGGCTGTTTTTTTCTGGTTTGCCTATTTTTCCGAGACAGTAGAACAGTGAAGTTGACAAGCTAGTGTTCAAAACCAAAATTGGACCAACAAGAAAAATAATGACAATGAGATTCCTTTCTCTCAGCAGTGCAGAGTCCTGCATGTTGCAAAGATCTGGCAGGAGCTGTTCTTCTCAGGGTGGTTACAAACCTTTGTAAGGGCCTGAGCTTAACAGAGCCTGATGTCACATTTCTGACACCTGGGCTACAAGAAAGTTTTCTATCACTGAAAACAGCTCCATTTCCCTGAGCTGTGTGGCGTGCAGGCTGGTGCTATTGAAGTGCTCAGCTCTCAGAGCAAGCAGGCAGGAGCAGAAGTTCGCCTTTCCCAACAACTTCCTGGATATTTTACAATTGCTTCCCCTCAGGAAGTTGATTCAGTCTTTGCAGCTCCAACACCAACAGTTCTTGTTGAGAGGCAAGTTGTCCAAGAATATTAAAAGCACATTCCTACAGCACACACAGACTCATTCCTGGCTCCCTAACAATGGGTTTTTCTTTTGGCCAAACCTCTCAGTCCAAGGAGAGAAAAGGAATGAACTGGTCAGGTAATGGCCAATGTCTCCCCCCGGCTTTTTAAAATTTGTCTGTAAGCAGCAGGGCACCGATCACAAATGGAAAAGCAGGCTGAGGAACAAGTCTGAAAGGAGAAAGGTAATATGGAGTAAATCACCACAGTCATTCTGGGGAGAAGGATTTCCTTCACGACACATTTAACCCAATGCTTCATGCTCCAAACCCCTGTTTTTCCCTCATCTTCAAGTCCAAAACAGCCATGTGTAACAGCACGTGTAACAGACCCTTTTCATTCTGTTTTTACATAACAGTTTTACCTGCAACTGATCTTACTGTGTAATGTACCGGTTACTTACTAAAATTCCATCAGACTTCTTTTCCACAGACATGCTACACCTGAAAGTAAAACAATTAGATCACCAGGACCTCAAAGTGAGGATTTCACAGGTGGTGGCCTTTCAGTGCTTAGTCAGACTAAAGAATTGATCTATTTGGATCAATCTGTTCATCCTGTTACTCTAAAAAAACAAGAAAACAGTTTTATTGGGTCATCCCATCCTCTGATTGTTCTAAAAAATCATCACTCTGTTATTACAAAGCTCCTCTCCCTCAAAGCCAGGCTGATAATTTTCAAGATGATAACCCATAATCACAGCACCAAACCTTAATCTTTGGAGCAACAAAGATATTTTATGTACATCAGACTGCTTAAAACCCATCTGTACTACTTTTCACATGTGATTACATTCAAAAGAAATATTTATGACATAAAATTACTTAATACCAGTGTCAAGCTGCTTTTCTGAAGAATTAACTGGAATGCTGTAAACACAGGGAGAAGTTGTTTGGGTGTTGTTTGAGTCTTTTTAAACAGCACACATTAAAGGCTCCTGACTCCTAGTTTTGCCGTGTTGTGCAGATGTGAGATGTGTTGAACAAAAGCCTCTCTGGTTGGGAGCTGCAGAGCTTTGATCACGAGGTGCTGTGATCTCCACTTCCCACACTCTCCTCTTCACTCCCAGACTGGAGCAGAAGACACAGTTGCCCAGATTTTCCTGTTCCTGATGAATATTTTAAGGTTGAGTGAAGTATCTACTGAACTTTCCTTGCAGCAGCATAAAGCGTGATGTCTGTCAGAATCCAGCTACTACTTAAACTCAACTGCCAGTGCTTATCCAGTGACTTCCCCCTCCTACTCATATGAATTTCTTTTAAATGTCAGGCTTGTACTGCCAGAATATTTAGTTATGCATTAATATAAATGTTGACTTTAAAGCAAGCTCAACTTTAAATATTTAGCTTTTATTAAAAAAAAAAAAATCAGCTATAAATGATAGCCTGTGTTTAAATAATATTTTAACTACTTGGCCCGAAAATATTCAGATAAGATTAAACAAAATTTCCAGGAGCTAATGGGTCAGGAATTGCTTGAAAATGGCATTTTGTAAAATGGGACAACAGTGATAATTTCTAATAATTTTTTTCCAACTTGTTCTTGGCAACCAAATCCACAAGTGAAAAATCTCCCGACTAAAGGTCTTTCTTCCAGCAAATAGCTAGGGGCTATTTTGCCATGGATGTTACCCGGGGCATTTATCAGTTTGATTAACTCAGCCCCAGGACGAAGGCTGCTTATCACCTTTGTTAAGGAGCTTTGAAGATGTCAAGTACTGCAACCCTCAGGAGTTCAGAGAAAAAAGATTATCCTCTAGTCCCATGTCTGAATAACTCAGACATGGTGGTTTCACCATCAGCTTTAACAAATTCTCTTTGGTGAAACGTGGAGAGCAGGAAGACTCTGCTAAATCAGCATTAGGAAGGACACACATTATCTCGACATCCCATCTGAACCACAGAGGCACTAACCCAGATAGATCCCTGTTCTCTCCTCCCAATAATCCCAGAACAAACCTTGCTGCAGCTGCCACTGGAACAAGCACACTGAGCGCACCTGGAGCAAAACTGGAGCACCCAGGATGGAGCAGGAGGGACAAATTGAGATGTACAGAAAAAGCACAGGCCCAAGCTCTGTGCCCAGAGCTCTCAACATTAAACAGATTAATGGAAACTCCCAAAGTTGCACCAGAAGCCCGCAAGTGGCTGAGTGGGGAGCAGAGGGAACATTAGTGCCAAGCCTCAGTAATTGATTGGGTCTGCTTGCATACTCTATCTTTCGCCTCAAACTACATTTTCCCTGCATATGGTTTCTCTTTCTGCCACTTTTAAAGTGATTTATTCCTTCAGAAGGGGAATTAGGTCTTATTTGATCAAATATTTAGGACCTTTTAGACATTAAAAGCCACAGATTACAAAGAAAGAAGGGTCAAAACAGTAAAGTCAGATTAAAATTGCAGATAAGCCACAAATATTGAAGTCAGGAATGAACAAACAACTAGCAAAACAAGATTCAAAGAACTAAGAGGCTTATCCACCCTCCCTGCAACGTCTGGCTCCTTACTGCTAAATAACTGCTACTGAGATCTTCCCCACATAGGAGCTGATGAAAGGGGTCTGAATATAGGTCAGCGAAAGCCTTTCAGATCCAGCTACAGACACTAATTAGATCACTTTCAGTTATTAAAAAAAGAGAAAAGGAGAAAACCTCCAAAACAAAGGGTTTACTGCTCAAAACGTTCTGAATTTCTCTTTTTTCTTGCCTCTAATTGGCAGTGGCCTTTGGTTTCAAAGCAGCTGGTTGCTGCCCCAGCTCTGAAATTGTCACTAGCACACACCAAACACCGCAGTGACCACACTGAGGAAAAACCTCCAGCAAAATTAAGGCTGAACAACATCTGCAGCAATGCACAAAGACATGGAGGGGGTCTTTAAATATGTTTTCAAGATATAAAAGAATTCTTCAGGTTTATAAGAGAACACTGACTGTTTTGTTTTACACTGCCAAAACCCACAAGGCAAAAAAAAAAAAAAAAAAANAACCCAAAAAAAAAAACTTGACTATTTTTTTCCCCTGAAGTATACAGTACAGCTCAGTTCATACAGGGCTCCTTGTACCAGCTTGTTTATGCCTCCTCTCCTGTGAAACAAGCCTTTATGTCTCCATAGTGGAAAAACCCACTGGTTTATATCCTTTTCGAGATGTATGCAGCCAATTAAATTGTAAAGTAATACCTGTTTCAAAGTCTAACTCAAAGAAACGATACATTCCTGGACTGGGACCTGAGCCAAGGAGGTCACCTTACAGCCCGCAGTCACGTGAGAATACTTGACTTTTGGAATTTCATATTTTGATTTCTATGCAAAGTAAAACTGGGAGATTGAAAGGATGAAATACTGTGTATTCTCTGCACACAAACTGTGCTCGTTTCTCAAGTGATAAAGTTAATATTATGAGGAACAAGAAAAGACAGTTCAAGAGTTCAGAGTGATTTCAAGCCATTCAGAAAGACTCAGGGAAGTGACAATTGCTGGTAGCTCTGCACTTTCCAGAACAATTTCAGTGATGAATAAACTATTATGTGACCAGACTATATGCATAAGAATGGTATAATGTGCACAAAACAGTGCACCAACACATTACAATAAAATCCACTTGTCAGAGTAACAAGCCAAGTCGATTTCCTTCCATATGAGAACGGTTATGAAAAAACTGACATCTTATTTTAATTTCCAGTTTTCTGCAAAACAAACAGCGTAGCAACCCCAAGAACAGCGACTGGAGACAGGCTGCACCCCACCAGGAGAGCTCACCTGGGCCACCCCACAGCGACAGACAAGTCTGGTTTTTAAACTGGTTTGATCTGAGTCTCTGAGCTAATGTTAGGGTTTATTCTAAATTTAGCAGCACAAATGTGTATGCACAGTACCCTCTATCTCTACCTGATGCCATTTAAAGAAGGACCCTAAGTTTTCGATGCCATGGAGATTTTTGGATGGATACTAGAAGTCCAGCAAATGTACCAAAACAAGGACTTAGATATTTTTGTGACATCTGTGTTTAACAGAAGCTGTCGAGTCAAATTCACAGGTTGTTTTCTTCTAAGTTAGTGAACATAATTACAGAGTTTTCTGTGGAGCTTTCAAGACAAGGCAGTTTGCTGTGCCATATTCCCACAAACCTCCTGCTTTATTTATATTAAAAACTACATTGCCTAGCCCACATGAAAAATCCGTGCAATGACTATACATTTAATAAGTTTAATTCCCTTGTCAGATCTGTACCATGCCACAAAACTAATACCCATGTAAAAGACGTTTTTGTACCTGTTTCTCATAACAATGTCCTGAGAACCCAGGAAAGCTAGAGACAGAAAAGTAGTATTAAAATCAATTTTTGGCACATAAAAACATAATTCTGTATATTGATTAGCTACTCAGAAAGAATTGACTTAATATTGCCATCATTAACATCTAACAGTGAGATCCAGAACACTCTTCAAGCAAAGGCTACATCAAAGAGCTACAACACTGAGTACGGGTTGGATAAACAACATCAAACATGAGCAGCTACATTTCCTTGTAACCTGTGCATAACCCAGCATTTTGCAATGTTTCAAAATAATATTGTAACTGTTTAGCCTCAGAAATATAAAAAATTACTTTTTTGATGCAAGCCGTGTATGAAATCAATTGCGTTGACTAAAATATAATTTGAACATATTTACATCTTCAAGGCTTTTCTGCATTTGACTTTGGGGTAACACAACTCACTTAGCTCTCGTAGTACACTTTTTTTTTTCCCATTATGTAAGAATCAGGATTTATTTGTCTGTATAGACCTACAAAACAGCTTTTCCCTACGAAAATGTTTCCAGTGCAAGCGTGCATTAAGAACAATAACCACGTAGAAAAGCTGTCACAATGGACTGGGAAAAGCTTTGTCTTTGACAGCCATGCTGGAAGCAGTCGTTTGAGTTCTCAGTCTTTCTAGAATTTACCAGACTGAAAACTTGTGGGTTTGGTACTCCCACCAGCCAGGGCTGGCATGGGAGGGCAGGGCCGGGCAAGAGTCGCTGCAGGTGAAGGTTGTAATCGTGGTCCTTTGTGCCCAGCGTTACAGAAAGGCAAAGCAAGCTGCAGAAATCCCTCCATCTCTACCCGCGCCGTGCCGCAAGTGTGCGGTGCTGGCTGTGGGTTATTCCTCCTCCTCCCGGCAAGGACAATGTACCGGGCTCCGGCTGTGCTGCCCGGGACAGGGGAGCCGCTCCCGCACGGCTGGAGCCCGCTCCCTTGATGGCCAAGAGCTCTCCCCAGCCCCCTGCGGCGGCCTCAGACATTCCTCTGCTCTGTCAGGCAATGAAAATACCACCACCAGGATTAGAGCAGCCCTCGGGAGGAGAGCGGCTCGCGAACATCCCCAGCCCACGAAAGGCACCGACGGCTCTGGGGGGGACTTTGAGGGAATGACCCTCAATTACAGCCCCTAACGGTGGGGGTTGAGCCTCTGACAAATTAAGACCTCTAAAAATTCGCTGGTGCTTTCACATTCTTGCGGGATGCGGCCAGCGTTTGGAAGTGTTCATTAAAGAGGGCAGACTCCTGCTCTGGCACTTACACTAAGGGAAAAAAACCACGAGAACAAGCAAAATTAGAAAGCAAAACATCTCTTCCTATTTCCATCCCGAGAACAGGCACAGCCAGCAACTCTATTCTTCTCCTATTCAACGTCATACAGAGTGGTCAAGGGTTAAAGTGCTTTAAAAAAAAAAAAAAAAGCATTAAGAAAAGAAACATTTTTTCTACAATGAGGAACACTTGAGAAAGACTCCAAGCACCAGGCTAACAAAGAAAACGGTCCTGAAGAAGGAGGCCCTCACTACAGCATTCAGGTTTGGATTTTGCATTCACCTCCTCTGCCAAGCAAATATATTTAAATAAAATTATTCAATCCCAGTGTGGCTTCCAGGCCACATTAAGGTAGTAACATTCTCCTTAATTATACTCCTTTTCACATCTTTAAAAATCCTTTCAATGTTTGTTTACTTGAAAAGCTAATTGCAGGCAGCTAGAAAGAGCATACATGTGATTCTTAACAATTCTGGGGTGGAGGGAGAGTACCCTCCCCACCCCAGTTCTCAGGAGCCCTACAGCTCCAATATCCTCACAGAACCCCGTGGATGAACAGCCAGACACAGAATCTGGAGAAAAGGAGGCTCAGGGGGCACCTTATTGCCCTCTACAACTCCCTGACAGGAGGGCAGAGCTGGGTGTCCCCAGACACATCAGGAAACAGCCTCCAATTGCCCCAGGGGAGATTTGGGTTGGATATTAGGGAAAATTCCTTCACTTAAGGGATGTCCAGCCCTGCACAGGGCAGTGGTGGAGTCCCCATCCCTGGAGGGATTTAAAAGCTGTGTGGATGCGGCACTTGGGGACATGGGTCGGTGGTGGCCTTGGCAGTGCTGGGGGAATGGCTGGACTCAGCAATCACAAAGGACTTTTCCAACCTTTACAATTCCATGACTCTTCATCTGTGTGTACATTATGCATCTCATATACCTTCCCAAAGACACTGTGGGCTGGGGGATGCCGAGGGAAATACAGGATTTTTACAAGGTTGAAAACAAAAGCCACCAGAAAACAGATCTATACAGAGAATTTCTGATTAAAACTCCAACACGGATTTTAACTACAAGACTTACAGTTTCCTAATTGCTATTTAAGTTTAGCTTGTGGATGACACAAGATGCCCAGAAGAACAGTCTAAGAAAAATCTTTATTTTTGTACTCCAAAAATCATGAAGCAACTTCAGAAAGTTTTGAGCATGAGTGTAACACCATGTAAGATCTATCTCAAAGTTATCAGCACAGTTTCTCAAGAATTTACAAGCTTGAAGTGACTGTCCTATTGACCAGAGCAGTTTACATTTTCTGTGTTGAGACCACCAAATTTCTACTTTTAAGCCAAGTACAGATGGCACAGACAGTTCTAAACAGACTTCCATGATAAACATTTTTTATTGATCGTCTTCTGTAAAGCAAAGTTGGAAAGTGCAAAAACATACACAGAGAGAAATTAAATCAGGTCCAGTTCTACCTTTATAGAGATTACAAAGTTAGGCATAGGGATGACAGAGCCACAGCAATTAAATACTATCACAGAAACGTTTCTAATTTTAACAAAAGGTTGTGAAATCCAACTTAGCAGTAACTTGGAAGGCAAACTCTGAGCAAAGGCACTGCAGGGTTTACCCGGAGGGGAGGGGAGGAGCTGAGCTAAAAGGAGCAGCAGCCACCTCCCCCAGAACTGTTTATTAAAGCAAGAACCCCGGCATCAAAGCGCACGATAAATAATTAACGTGCAATGCCTTTGTGATAAGGTACTGAACTTGAGCTTTCTCCTAAGGTAAATGATTTGTAAATGCAAATTTGTCCAGCTGCTCCCTTCCTGCATCAAAAGCCTGCTCAAAGACAGCATTTATAAGCAATTTTTGCCAAATATTTACACCATCTTAATCAGGTTTTGAGTCGTGTGTGTGCTTATTGGTATACAAAAATGCAGGGCAGTTACAGTTACATAAACTAAAGGGTTTTAAAAGTTGATTTTTGCCTCCTGGTCTATTCAAGCTCACTCTTTAATTCCCCTGCCTCATTCACAGTAACACACCTGCAGAGACCATTCCAGCTACATTCCTCAATCCATCTTTCCCTTCACATGCAGATCAGAAGGCTTGGAAACAAGTATTATTTTTTTTATTCTAAAAGCATTTAGGAAATGGCACCTCAAAATGAAATTACATCTGCACAGCCACCACTGAAGGCTGTGCTACAGCCTTGGGAGGGTATAGAAGCAATTACAGCAGGAGCATGGATGTTTCTGATTCCAACTGCTCTAAGTCTGCACAAATGTAACTGTTATTATCATTAAAGGCTGAAGAATGAATTAAATGTGGCTCTGCTTTTACAGTGATACCCAGTTTGGTCAGCATCTAACACCTGCCTATCAATCTCTAGGAAAACCGCCTCAAGAGGAATTTTCCAGGCGATAAAGCAAACAGTGTTCTTCTTAGCAGAATGCCAAAGCTCTGCCTAAAAAGCTGTAACAGCTTCCTGAAAACAGGAATATTCCTGCTCCTTTGCAGAGGATGGCTCCTTACTCACGCAGCACCTCTGGAAGCCCTGAAAGATGATTAAGTCCTGTTTCTGAAACCACTTATGAAAAAGTTTTAAGAAAAGCAGCAGTAACATCCAGGACAGCTCCCCGGCTACGAGGGAACAGACTGGCCCCACGCTACCAGTACCTGAAAGTTATTAAAACTTTGGAACTTAAAACCACTTCTAGGTTTTGTTGTATGACAACAGTCACCCAAATAAATTTTCAATCTTTGGGTTACTGATATAAAGCATCAACTCAAACTATCATCCACTTACTACACTTGAAAGACTGGACAAGTTACAAGAAATTAGATGCCAGAACCATAGGTAGTTTATGGAATGTGTTGTGATTTGATGTTCAGTTTATTAATTCAATCCAGCTTTGCATCCCAAGGGAATCACAGTCAAGAGGGGCACTGAATCCAGCTCTGCATTTGGTAATGACTCCATAAGGATCTCAGTACCACCAGTAGCTGTGAGGCACAATCTACAAAGGCCAGTTATTATTTTATATTTTTAAATGAACACCATCACCTCCACTTGTCGTGCTCACGCACAATAACCAACAGCCCTTCAGCACACAAGTTAAGAATGATAAAGTTACTCACATGACAGGAGCTAAATTAGATTTAAGCAATCAATATGCTCCATATATTAATCTGTAATAACAGAAACAGGCACTTGATAATCTTTCAAAACCTTCTGCAGAAACAAGAATCTCTTGAATAGGTTCAACTTGGAGAAAGTGTTTCTTTAACATCACGTGAGACAAAAGTAAAGGCAAAAAAATACTTCTTACAGGTCCTTAATTTAATAAACCAGTAAAGGACATGCTTGAAAATGCCAAAGTCAAAGTCGGCCCAGGACGAATGTGAAAGCAAAGATGAAACTCCAGAAAACAGGCTCAAGCACACTGCTAAGGAGCCCTGAGCAGTGGTGCCTCCAACAGGAAGCTCCTGAGTGAACAACAAACAGCACAAACCAAATTGCACATGGAGATCAGACCTAGCACAGATGTATTTTCAGCTCCTGTTAATGCTAGCTTTTTCCACTTAGACTGATTTCCTCAGTGAAATGAAAAACTGGCAACAACAGCAAAACAAACAATTGGAAAACGTTACTTTAGAAAACCAACACTTCAGATTTGGGGCTGTTAATGCTGTTGCCATGAGCACACGGGACTCCAACTGAGCTGAACCACGAAAAACCTTTAACCAGAACTACTCAGAACATGGAATGTACTGGATCCTGCTTTAGGTGCATCTGATGCCTGGTTCTCCTCTCTCCACATTCAGAAGTCAATTCTCCCCTCCAAAAGTCTCAGATGTGAAATACAGAAACCTCCATTCCCATGCTGTGGTGTTGCCTTGCAGACTCTGGCCCCTCAGTTTAGAGTAGACCTACAATATTTACATCACCTACAAAATATCCTATGTATCTGCACTCACAGACAACACATTGAAAGGGGGAAGAATATGAATTTACACTCAATGGAACTGCCAAGGTTTTCCACATTTCCAAAAAGTTAGATAAACCCACAACACAAGCTGGTTACCAAATCACTGCAGTTATCTTAACCATCTCTTATCTCATACTATCCAGGTATTTTTTAAAACCTACCATAACTTCAAGCAAGGAGATAAGTAAAAAGAATCCATAGCAACAAAAGAACTACAGAACCTAAAATTAAGGCTCTGAAGACGTGAAGTAGGTACGAGCAAACAAAAACATGTGAAGAATTGGATAAATAAGCTATTTTACACTTCAAACAGAAGACAAGCCTTGTCAGATTCCAGAAAAGGAAGCAATTTGGGAAAATGATGGAGGGCTGTCCCACCCAAAATTTGCAGTGCACTCTCTAAGAGCTCTTAATGCTAATGAAAATAGTGTCCTACATAATGTATTAAATCTGCTGTTGCAAATGAGTAAGAATAGACTGCTGTGATTTCAGATGGGACTGTCTGTCCTTTTACCATCTTACACAAGGCATGGTGCACTGCACCCTTACAGGGGTTGGCCGAGGTGGGTCTACCAGCCCCATGATTTCTACCTCTGTAATACCAATATCTCCTTCAGTGAAAAGGGACACCAAGATATTTCAAAACACTTTGCCCTTTAACTGCTCTGCAGAACAACCAAGAGCACATCAAAACATACCACAGTGCAGGTAGAAAGCAGTTTTCCTCCTCCTGAGCTACACCCTCCAAGCACCCTTCAGCTCCCCACCAGCCTCCCAGAACGTGCAGAGCTCCAGCACTTCATTCCAACATTCATTTTTCCCTGAGAAAAACTGAGCAATGTCATCCTGAGCCATTAAATTGGCTGGCATTCTCCTTGCTCTGGGGGCTGCTGGTTTGGCTGTCAAGAGTGCTTCCCATGTCCCTTCACTACCATATGGTCACACCCCATGACATCTAAGTTTTTCCTTATGCTTCCAAGCAGGTTTCCATAAAGTGCTGTCCTTACAGGATTTCATTACTGATACACGGATTATTGTCAAAGTCCAGGACCCAAAAAGCTACAGTACAGCTGTTAAAAATGATACACTACACAAGACAAGCATCATTAATCGAGGTTCCCTCTGGACTTCTGCAAGTGAGTGTATTCAGAGCTGTCAGGCCGCCATTCTTTTCTGGAACCACAACCTGTTGGGCAGTTTTGCATTTTTTTTTCCTCAAGGCTAAGTATTTTAAGATTAAACCTGTAGCTTTATTCCCACTTCAGAACCAGACAAACAAATGAAATTTCAGTGTGGGAAAAAAAGTTACAAACCAAAGCAGTAATTAAAGTTGAACTGAGAATTCATTACCAATCCGAAAATGAAGTTTTATGAAACATTTTATTAGCAAATTCATTGAAAAACAATAGTGCACACTTTCTGAGACAGTTTCAGTCTACAGATCTGAAATCTATATGCTGTAACATATAATATTAAAGACTAAAATGTTGACATGAGACACAGTGTTATTTTGCTCATGGTGCTTTTCATATTCCAATTCTATGCCAATCCCTACCCCCACCAGAAAAGCAGTCTGGCTTCCCGGTGGCAGTGTTCCCTGTGCCCGTGTCACCCTCTCCCTTCTGCCAGCAAGAGTACTGATGCAGGCAGAAGAGCAGGGAACTGATCCAATTCTACATCCTCCACAAACACTTAGGAAAGCCAATGGAAGGGCACAGTACCCTGTCACTGCAGTGGCACTGCCAGCTTGAAACACTGAAACTAAACACCAAAATAGGATGAACATTTGGCTACGACTTCATCTCTCGGCTGTGCTTCCTATCTGCCCAAGCACATTTCTAACAGAAGATTCACAAATCGATAAAAAAATACCTGGATTTTCTGCAAGGTGAGCACAGACAGCCCACCACTAAAAATTCCAATTCCAATGGCACTGGAGCATACTACAAGCTGCTGAGGTGTCCTAGCACAGCAAAAAATGTTTCTGGACGCAGTTTTCCTTTATTTCCAGTTTTTTACACTTCCTTCCTTGCCTGTTTTCAAACAGGAACATTTGGCTTTATAAATCACTTTTGGAAATATTTCATCTTCTTGTTAACACCCAGCTTTCTTCTCTGCTATGCACAACACTACAACAGCCATAATTTCAAGCAATTATTCAGTTATTTAAAAGACGTGTGGATGTGGCACTTGGGGACATGGTTTAGTGGTAGACTGGGCAATGCTGGGGAAATGGTTGGACTTGATCTTGGAGGACTTTTCCAACCTAAATGATTCTGTGATTCTTCGATTATTTTTTTAAGCAATGTGACCTCTCTTAAAATTTTGAAGACAAGTTAGAGTCTACTTCTCAATTTTAAAAGTCATGACAGGTCTAATGACTTAAATGACTTCTGGCAGCCTGTTCTACTTTTAGAAGGAATATCCAAACACCTCTATTTGTGGCTCCCCCTTCCTCACTACAGTTACATTATAAGGTTTCAATGCATGAACCTCAGAGCTGTGTTAAGAGGAAATATTCAGCCTCATTAACTACAGAGGAAAGCCAAGAAAGATGAAGCTCATACAGGGCTTGACTCCATCTCAGCCCA
Organism: Picathartes gymnocephalus; assembly: GCA_013390045.1. Taxonomy (NCBI): domain Eukaryota; kingdom Metazoa; phylum Chordata; class Aves; order Passeriformes; family Picathartidae; genus Picathartes; species Picathartes gymnocephalus. The sequence goes on from WEKY01033670.1 coordinate 401,890, forward strand.
AGTGGGACAATTACACTGAGAACTAGGGGATGAAAAAAACCTGGAAGCTGCCTCCAAGTGCTCAAGTCTGTTACTGATGGCAGTAACACAAAGGTGGCTCTGCCAAAAGGAAGATGAAAGAGGAAAAAATGGGACCAACACAATCAGAGCTGGAGCTTTTAGTTCCCAGACAACATAGGGAAAAGGGCTGTGTTATAAACACAAAATCTAAAACACAGAAAGATACTGTATCTATTCATAGTGTCATATAAACATGAAGACAGATTTACCATGGCTCAAAAGATCATCATAGAGCACACAATAAATAAAGTACAACTTCCCCAGAAAAGCACTCATTAAATGGAAGCTCCATGCAGAACATGCAATAAATGGAAGGTGTAGAAAAGCACAATGTCTCTTCAGAACTATATCAAGTCTAACTTAAATATGTTAATAGGCAAGAAACAGCAGTTAAGCCTATACTGGTACAGCCCTCAGCCTGCTGAATGCCCAACACACAGAGTCCTCTGTGCTGCTCACCCCGAGGTCAGCAGCAACACTGTACACATGTCACGAGAGTTAAAAACACATCAAACAAGATAAATTCATCAAAGTATCGTAGCAATAATGGCAGACAACTGTGCTGGCTACTGACACATGCTCTGACCCAGTGTCACAAAACCTGACAGCTTCAAGACATCCACAATAGGCATCAGACAAAACAAAGATAAAATATATTAGGAGTCCATATATATGAGCTAGAATTAAAACCCCTCATATGTTATCCACACTTCTAAGCCAAAAACAAAGTTAAAAAAACAAACAGATGGCAAAGTCCAACAGAGCTATACTGGTGAAGCACTGAAACCCCAAAGGATATCAAGTACATAGGTACCTACTAGGAGAGACAAAGTGAAATTTTAAGGGATCAGCAGAGAGAAGTACAAAAACATGAGGTATTAAGGTAATAGTAACACAAAACATAATAAAAACACAGTAAGATTCATGCCCACATATGTAACAATTAAAATCTGATCTAACTACAAAAGAAAGTAGTGCACAAATTCTTTGAGCAGACAACATGAATTAGTGGGTAATTTCATCACAGAACAGCTCTTCCACTTTTAAAAGATCTTCAGACAAAACTGTATGACTAGAGGATACCAAAAATTATCACCAAGCTGCCATGCTTTGATGAGACCCAAAAGACCTGAATCATCAAAATCCACACCACCAACAACAGTCCATCATATGAGCCAAAACCTCTGCAATGCACTAAGGAAAAGAAGATCAATAGATTAAAATGCGCAAATGAAGAAATTCAGGCTAAGCAGAACATCTGAATTTCTTCAGCAGTAACCAGCACCAGGCCAGCTGCACAAACAGCTCCACAGTGAAGAAAATTCACAGCTAACATATGCAGAATAACACATTTTGAGGGGGAAAAAGCTCTCTCTATTGTACAATTCACTGTTTCTAAATCAACTTAAAACAAGATTTATCACTGAAAAACTATGAAAACTAGAACATCAGAGGAATAAGAAAATAAAACATTGCTACATCACTGAATGACCAGTACATTCCTTCCCAAAAATGCCATACTCAGTCCTGGTCAGATCACAATAGCAAACCTGAACCAGGAAAGTTCAGAGACTGGCAATAAGAATCAGTGGTGCCATAAAAAAAACCCCTAAGCTTATGTATTAGGACCCTAGTGAGTTTCCAAGGTGGTCAGTCTTGCCTGAACAGCACCCATAGGGATTTTAACTGTAATTTTTTTCCTACTAATACATCCAATCCCAAAACATTCAGAAGCAACGAGTGATAAGTTTAGTGTTGATGTAAAAAAATAAATTCCTTTAGAGTAATTATAATTTTTATTAAAATTAAACCTCTTCTCTTTTTGCATAAATCAAACAGCTAGTGGTTGTTACACACTCCAGGGAATTAATCGAAATCCCAAGAAAGTTTAGCAGCAGAACATTCCAATTTCTTTACTGCCTTTGGTAAGGGCAGCTTTAATGAGAAAAAAAAAATATTTGAACAGATGCAAAAAGGATTTATCATAAATTGATAGTCTGCTTATTTTGTACAATTAAGATGCTCCTCTGCATGAATACTAAATGCTAAAATCCCTGGAAATTAAAGCACCTAATAGACCATATAAAGCAGGCTTTCAATTTTCCTACCAAACCCTGCAACTGTACATGTACAAACCAGGCTTATCTATTTATATGGAATTAATCAGGATTACCACTTTCATCTTGGCAATTTCAGTGGAGGACGAAATCAATAGCACCCAATCAGTAAAATATGACTGTTTCCACTGTGCTGAGGCATTTTCTCTATTAAGAACTATTCTGCCTTTTTAAAAAAAATCAATAGCCTCAAGCATTACATTTCAATATTTGAGGCACAGAGCTGTATTCCAGCAGGACAATCCAAGCAGCAGCCCGGTGTCTGAGGCAGCTCTCCCCTCTCAGCCCGGCACACCAGAGAAGCAAACACAGGCCTGTGCCTCCACTGCAATTCCCAAAGGCTGCATCGAGACTTTGGAGTTCTCAGGGGCTGAACACCTAGTCCACAACCCTCAGAGGAAGGAAAATAAACCCTTCTGGATCCAGCACAGAAGCTGCAATCTGGGCCCTGCAGCCACTGAGACCCCTACGAACTGGCTAAACAGAAGTGGAGTTTCCCTTCCACCAAGTAACATCCTGACATTAGCGCTGATTCCTTATGGGAAACCAGCACTAATTAGTTACTAGCAACAACTCCAGTTATACCTCCTCACAGGCAACAAAGTGAAATTTTAAACATCCTGCATCTATAAAACCACTGCATGTTTAGAAAAGTTGGCTACAGACACTGGCACACATTTTACACACCAAATTATCTCCATGAAACTACTGATGATAAAATTCACTATCAAACCCCCCCATGACGCTCAGGCTGAATGTTTTTATAGCTTGAAAGCAAAACTTAAGCAGAATATTGTACTGCTCCTTGTGTAGTTTTCCTGAACTCCCACTTCATTCCCTCACTCATTATCACTCTCCTTCTCTTGGCCATGCAACAAACTCCAGTTAGGTGCCTACAGAGTCTTCAGATTTCTCTGACAATCTCTGACTGAAGGTTAATGTCATGTAAATCACAAGGGTATTTTATCATCAGTAACAACCAAATACTCTTATTTGTATAAGGAAATATCTACCATATGTATCTTCCTTACTTACACTGATAAGTTAGCACAAGGTAACTAAGCCAAGCTTTTTTAATGACACTTTTTGTTTGCTGCTTTTCACTGTGATGAACATTAAGCACAGGTGTGTACACACCTGACAACTTTGAAACTGAAGTGTTAGTTTATTAGGAAAGCTTCATAAGCCAGTCAAGTAATTTTCTTAGATGACTAATAAACATGCACTGCAAAAGCCATATGCAACCTGTCCATATGGAACAGGAATATCAAGCAGGGAGATCGGTGCTTAACTGACTTGGGACGTAACCGAGACCTGAATATTTCTGCTCTATTTTTAACTTGGGATATAATTAGAAATAATCAAGCAACACACAAAACAGCAACAAATGATGACCTGCTGTTTCTAGGGTCCCCAGCCACTCTGTGCTGCCATCCCTAGCTTTCCATACCCTCTGTCACTCCCCAGGAAAAGCATCCCTGGCAGCAGCACCTGGATGCAATTCCCAACTTGCTGCTCGCAGACCAGTTCTGAGCTCCTCCTGCAGCTCTAGGCCCCCAGTTGCTAATTCTCCTCCATGGGAACTTCCCAAATCAGCAGTTTGTCCTCTAAAAACAAAATACATATCGATTCCAAAGACTTCAAGAATACCAGGGGGAGACAACAAATTTCCTTCTTCTGAATAATCTCATTTGCAATCTTAATGGTGTATACAGGCTATCACAGCTTTCCTGTTGAAAATTGACACCAGCTTCATTTTTATTTCTAATAATGAAATCCTATATAGATCCAACTTTTTGTGCTCATCTCAACTCAGTTACAAACAGTTATAGGAGACAGGATTTAGCTTAATTTGATGCGTCTTCCTGATTTTATTCCCTCAGCTCAGTGAAATGTCCTAATTCTAAAACCAGCAGCTCATCTCGCCTTATCTGCAAAGCAACCAACTAGACTGGAAAACCCACTAATGTTTGCAGATACACAAATAAATGAAGTTTTACAGTTTTTTCCTAAAATAATTCAGCTGCACTCTTTTCTTCTACAGAGAGCCATGATGAGCTATTTATAAATAGGATCAAATGTCCCTCCAACACACGACTCCATACAAAGAATATGGGCTTCCAAATCTGCAACTTCTGCTCATTTATGGCACTTTTACCCACACCAAAATGCCAGCATGGGGTTTTTTTGCATTAGAACCCCCTGTTCTGGATATAGGAAGCAGCACTTCAGCTTCGACAAGGAGAGCTGCAAGTCCCACAGCTAAAGCTCCACCTGGACCTACAAACCCAGTGTTCTTCTGCCTCTCCAGCCCTCAGCATCAGCCTAAGGAGACTCTTGCCAGCATCCTGAAGAGATCAAGCTTCACCCAGAGCATGCAACAGAATACAGCACTTACGCCCCCTCACATCTAAACTCCAAGGGGAGAACTTTCATGCCATGGAACATCTGCACCCAACTCTCTCTCCTCTAAGAGCAGGAAGGGACTTGCAAGTCCCTCTCCCACCTGACCATATAAAAGTATGTGGAACATCCTGTATTTAAAAACAGTAGCAATTAGATGGGAAATAGCGTGAATTAAAATGAAGTTCATCCACTACATACTAAGCTCTCTTTATTGAGACAAAGAGCTAAGAGAGCCTTTCACCCTTTCCTCTAAGTAACTGTACAAACAACCTCAGATAAGGAAAGCCCAGCTCCTGGTCCTCCCCAGGGACTCTACAGGACAGCATCCATGGACACAGCACAAAGGCACCTTCCACAACAGAGAGGAGAAGAGTTCACCGGAACTTCCAAGATTTCCACAATGATACTCCTAAGTTCCTGCTCCGATAAACAGCTCAAATGAAGGTTTTATTCCATATCATCTCAGCACATCACTCCCCCTCTGCATACTTAACTCACTCTAACAGAACTTCACCTACTAATTTGATTTCCTCAAACGATAAAGGATTATTTTAAACTAGCAAAGAGCTACCAACACAACCATAAGACCACTGAGCTGTCAGGAGAGCAGGAATATCAGAAAAGAATCACCACGTGGCAAGATTCTGCACATCACAAAGTAACTTATCTTTATACATACTCTGCAGATTTTTGAGTCAAACTGCAATATTTTTCAAAAGAAAAAAAAAATCTGCTAAGCTTGTACTGTGTAAGAGGACAAATAAAAATATTCCGTCAACAGGAGTCAGCACACATGGTTCCATCAGTGGTGTCCAAGATGAGAACCACCGTGGAAGATCCTGGCTAATGTGATTTGAAACAGAACAATTACACTATTTGATGTCAGAATTTAACCATTCTCACTTTCCCAAGTTGCTAAAAAACACCGATTTGACCAGCAGTTTTTTCCACATTCCACATGCACAGCACTTTCTCTTAAAATATCAAGATTCAATCAACCCACAGAGGATTTTTTTTAATCCTAGAAGTCAGCATTCAAGACCAGATTTTCTTTCAAGCTTCCTACTAGCTTATTGCTGGCAAGAAGGAAATAAATAAGTTACTTTTTAAAGCCAGTATTTGGCAAAACGAGGAAATAACATCGCTGCAAAGCTAAGGAGGCTTCTGTGGTATTAATGGTCTCATGCAAGGGCTTTTGAGAGAGCCTTCTCCTGCCTCACCTGGGTGAGATTACATTTTCCGTAGCCTATAAAGAACCAGGATTCAATCATGGACTATTAAAGACAACAATGGTAAAAGGTGTGAGAACTACCGCGGCTGAAACACTGCCAGACCGCTCATTTCTGGGCTACTGCGGCAGTTCCCAGGCAAGTTCCTCTCTCTCTCCACAGGTTGCCGGTACCGAGTCCGTGCCGCTTCCAGCACCGCTCCCGAACCGGGGCAGAGCCCGCCCGTGCCCGGCTCCCCTCAGGGGTGAGCTGCAAGCCCCATTCCCCTCAGGTGTGTCCTGCTCCCCTCACGTGTGAGCCAGAAGCCCGAGTCCCATCAGGTGTGCCCGGCTCCCCTCCCGGGTACCAGCGAGCTGGGAGCACAGGTGGGTGAAGCGTTCAACCCCCAGAACAGAAGGGGCTCCAGGTGTCCCTTGTTCGCGGGGAGGCACCGCCGTCGCTCCCCGAGGCGCGCAGTGGCCCCTGCTGGTACCCGCACGGGGAGAGTGGAGCGGGCTCAGCCCCTCGGCACCGCTCGTTCTGCCGGGGCCGCCCCGGGCCCCGCCGCCCCCGGGACCCCTTCGTGCCCCCGCACAGCCCCGCGCCCGCCGCCTTCAGGGTCTCGCCGCACTCTTACCCGTGAGGAGGCTCCGGGAGCCGCTCCGCGCCGCGGCGCCGGCCGGCGCGGGCTGTGCGAAGAGAAGGGCGATGCACAGGGAGCCGAGGAGCCGCCGGGCTCTCCGCGCCGCCATCGCTCCACTCCCCGCGCCCGGCAGCCGAGCTGCACCCAGCGCCAGCCCCTCCCCTCAGGGGGGCTCCTCCTGCCTTCCTCCCCTACCGGGCGGGCTGCACGGAGGCGGCGGAGGGAGAGCGGCGGGCGGGCGGAGCGGCCGCGCTCCCACCCTCACTCCATCGCGGGCCGGGCTCCGCCGCTCGCTCGCTCCGTCCCTCCCTCACA